>JAKTQU010000016.1:0-323165 GCA_030579395.1 Aciculoconidium aculeatum
GCTCGTGGGAAACCTTTTCCGGGTTTCCGTCAGACAACTTCACCTTCTGGTCGACTTCACTGATGGAGTCGCGCTTCGTACTCCCACACAAGGGTTTACTCTTCCGCAACACCACCCTCAGGTATGCCTACAACCGCTACCCGACACTAACTGATCCTATCGCACAGTCGCCGGCGTGGCGGATTCCCGTTCCGCCACCCCGAGGAGATTCCTCACACACCTCCATCAATACACTCTTCACTTGACCGACTGCGCTCGCCTACTGGTAGTCTAGTGGGTCCAACAAAAGATCCCCCAGAGACACCACCGGCAATCCCCCAAGTAACAGATCCCTTAGTTACCCGATCTCAACCTCTACTATCCGCCGCACTCCCAGTCTCTACTCATCTGATTGTGCCTCCAGCGTAACATCAAACTCAACCTCGCTCGACCCACACCTCCAGCGTGTCGAGTTTCGGTAACTCTGTAACGTCACTTCCAGTTACCACTTGCTGTGCGCTGTACCTGCAGCCAGCTCGTTCAGTAACTCCACAACTATATACTTCCTAATCCCAGGACCAGACACCTCGCTCGCAATCACTTGGTCCTCAATCTTCACGTTGTCTCCACAACAGTTAACCTTGGCCTTAATCGACCTCTGACATCTAGTGCCTCAGCTACTTCGTATCCGTCAATTGAATCTGTGAACCCCACCTGGTGATCACCGACTCGACGATCCATTAGCCGTACCTTTACATGGGAAGTTCTACGTCATCTTCCCCAGATGCCCGACTGCACTCTGCCTCAAGACATTTCGACCTGCGTTAGTACATTCTGTTTGTCGGGCTATACTGTTCCCCTTGTGCTGCGTCTGCAAACACATCCATTCCGATTGAATTTCCCGTTTTAAAAGCAATTCAACTCGAAAACTCATTTTCCTTGTATCTGATTACTACTTGTACTTCATCGACCGATTTGTCTGTTCAAACCTAACCAATAAGCTTTCTCCTATTCGTTCTTCCTTACCGCCAACCAATCATCACGCAGTATTCTTCGAACATTTCTCTTCTCGGCGCGCACTCCTCCGCTACACCAGCTCTTCTGAGTGTCCGCCCCATGTCATCGTCTCGACTGTACTCTCCTCTATGTGGAAGGGCGAATCCCTCCTCCACAATCCGTAACACTGATTCTAACGAATCGTTTGTCCTCACTCTTCAAACTCGAATCCAAGTACTAAAATCTGCCTCCGTTCGGCGACTTCCACAGTACTATCACCAATCTAATTCACACCTGCCGTAAGGAGTCCTAGATAAGCGGCGCTACCAGATGTTGTATAATGTTCATGATCTTCTAGGATCCCTACGGTCTTAGAGGCGTACAACCCCTTTATGTGTATTCATAGCTTATAGAATGCTTAACGTCCAAGTCTCACTCGGACTTGGCCTTATATACTCTCACTGTATGGCACGTGCTACGGCACGTGCCCGACACTGAGAGAGGCCAATTATATACAACATACCGATTGAGCTAACCAGGCTTTTTCTGTTTTAGAAAAAGTCTAGAATAGTCCCTGCCTAGAAAAACGGAGTGTTTTCTCAAAATAAGGACTGGAGAGCTGTAAATCCACATAGAAGCACTATTTCATAAGATGTACATATATCTGTCCTCTTTAGTGCTATAATTTTATATTTGATAGTTATTTAAGTGAAATTTATGACATGTTGATAAAAAACATCTAAGCCAGACTTTTAATATTCGAAAACTTTTAGATATTGAGAATCTATGGAGTCGTAAGTATCTGTTAAGCATATCAAGTACGGCTAACCAATAAACAACATAAATATTTTGCAGATGATTAGAAAACAGAGCTATCCAGTTAATGATTATCCTCATGTAATTGAATTGTAAATATATTGATACAAGGAATATTGACAGTGTTATAAAAAAGTCTAGTAGACATTTCCTTTTGCAATTCTTACCTCTCTTGTTTTTGGAAACATGTATTCATCGAGTATCTATACACATATTAAGATATATACGAGAAAACCAGAGTCTTTTGTGAGTGGTCTATTTGGGTTCATATTATAAACTCTAAATGTCATCTTATCTACTTGGGATTCATAATGAGTCTCAATTAATATTAGAAATGAAAAAGTTCGATATCAAGAAATCACTTTATGGATTCCTCTGTAGGAATGATAAATAATCTTGGCTCGTATGGAAGAAATACATATGAAGTCATAAAAGTATACTATCCCAAACAGGTGGGATAATTAAATCACAACAAGCAGATATATGTACTTTTAAAGCCACTTACTGATATAAGTAGATTCCCTTAAACTATTTACTCTATTATTCTTCTCTATCCTTCCCCTCTTTCAAATTGTATCATATAATTACTGATCGGATTTTTCTTCTTAATACGCGATTTGAAAGGGGCAAAAATTCATTTTTGCAGCCAAACTACTTTTCCTAAACATAAAAGTTAATAACTCAGGTAAAGCCAGTTCAACCATGGAAAACAAGGAAAACGAATACGCAGAAACTTTCAGTGAACAAATACAGTTCCATGCTCCAGTTGTTTTGAATGAAAACACTGAGATTTTGGCCAACAAACGTATCAAATCTGTTTTGAACAATGAAATCCACAATGCTTCATTCATCCTGAACAACATAATGATTCGGATCACTCAGTACTTAGCTGAAAGAGAAGCTGAAGAAGCTGAGCTCGCCAAGCCATCTCGTATTACGGCGGTTGATGACGCCTTGCTGACTAAAGGTGATTCGGCGTCAGTTGAGAAGTTGGAGAATTCGGAAGACAAATTGAGCATTAATCCAAGTACATTGCCTGGATATTACCCTCCTGATGAATCTTCTGACCGCGAAGAAGATACGGATCTGGATGAGTCAATTATTAACGAATATCTTAAATCAGGTCAAGAGAACCCATACGAATCTCTTGGAATGACTGGTTATACAACGCTCAGCTCCGGCAGTGATGTGCTTACAGAAAAGAAGTCATCTTTGGAGAACATTTTCAACGAACTTCCAATCAGAATGCAAGCAACTTTCATTAAGATTTTAAGAATGCTTCAAAATGATTGTACAGTATTGAGCATGCCATACAACTATAAACTAAATAACGATCAGATTTCAGCCAAATTGAGATTGGATTTAACAGATTCCATTAAGCAGTTAAGGGGTGACGATCTCAAGGCTTTAGTTGATTGCTTTATTTATTTTAATGAAGCCAGAGAAGTTGCAATTGGAAAGAAAGCTGAATCTGACCCAGATAGTCATATTACTGCACAAAAATCATTGCAAGAAATTATATGTGTTGCCATAAAGAGAAGAACTTATTATACCTTTTCTACTTTCTTTTTAGAGGGAAGATCTGTATTCATGCCAATTCCGAACATAACCATTGAATCGCTCCAACAACAATTAGAATGCGAATACCCAGATTTGATCACTGCTTTTCCCAGTCTACCAAGTGAGTTTGAAATCCAAAGCTACCAGGTTTCTTTGATTGAAGAATTGACTAAGAAGTCAAAGCATGGGGAGGGTTTTGTGAGTCACCAACACCAAACAGATTTACTCTCAAAGTTAACGATACTCAAGGCTGAAATCTACAAAGATATCGGTTATACCGAATTTCTTTCAGAATGCTTTGACCCTGATGACTGTATTTTACATAGAAGTACATTTGAGTTAGATAAGCCAAAAATAGGATGGAGAAGAATGTATCTCGTTTACTGCGAAAAGAATGAGAGGTCGTTCGACATGCAGAGCTTTGAAATCAAAAGCAAGGAACTCGACTGTGGTGAATATTATGCTAAAGAGATCTCGATTCGCAGAAGACCTTCAGTTGAATGCGTTGATTCATTTTCTAGTTCATTACACTACTCCTTGATCTAAAGTTGTCGTTTTTGGAGCAAAGGTTAGCATAGTTTTTGAATCTTCTTCTTTTATCGTTTTCTTCCCAATACAATGATTGCTAAGTTTTTGTAGAGACGAGTTTTGGGTAAACTTCTGTATTTACTTATGATATCGCAGAATCATCGTGCATAATCCTAGTGTAAAGTTCAACAACGCCTGAAGTGTTGGATATTGTTACTGATACACAGTATAAGCCCAGCATAATAACTATAGAATTTTGAAAAGATCTCGCAACGACTAAAGAATCTAGAGATTGTAAACTAGCTTCTGTTGTTGTTTCTCAAACGTTGTCATGGACGACTACCAAATTCTTCCAGAAAGTTCATATTGATATCCTCCAGATGTTACAGTATTGGTCATGTATCTGGTATCGTAGTCTTATTTTGAAGATACTCCTGTTATTATTGCTATAAAGATGTTTCACACTTGTATCTTTCCAACCTGTAGGTTTGACATATTACTGGATCTTCACGGAATATTAAAGTTCTCAAGCAAACTAAACATGTTTTGTAGTCAGAATTTCAGCAGAAATTAATAAAAGTATGGTATCTGGAGCATCTTTTCTTTAAAAAGTATGCAATTACCCCCTCTGTACTGAACAAGGTTAGAGTTCTACATCTGACATCTACTTTGAGCCCATATATACTTTTGAAACCGAAGGTTGAAGGTGAAATCGACTGTTGGTCAACCTTCTGATCTTTGTTAACTAAGTCTCTGTATATATTTTCACATTAAAAATGATTTCTCACTTTTTGATAACGAAATTCATTTTTGCAGCCAAACTTCTTTTCTAAACAACAAAGGCATTTAATTAATAAAAGTGACTTTATTATGGAAAACCAAGCAGACTTCAGCCCAGAATCTTTCAGAAAGCATGTTCCATGTGATTTTCCCGTTGTTTTGAACGAAAACATTCGGGTTTTACCAACAACCGCCCTAGGCAAGTCCTATCTGAAGGATGATAAGTCAATTGTTAAGATTGATAAGGAAAACACCTGTCAGGAATCAATGACAGATTTCCATAAGCAAGTTGACGACACTAAGATAGTATTTCAACCTGGTGGTAAAGCTGTAGACTTGTTGGAGATTGAAAAGTATAAAGAAGAAAAGGCTGTCGACGAAAACACTGTCGACGAAACCACTGTCGACGAATCCTTCAGTGATCAATCAAGAGAAACTTTACAGCAAGCCCAGAGCTCGAATACAACTGCTGGCAATCATGTTGGAGTTTCTCCAAATAAAGTCTTTGAAAAGGAGCAAGCAACTGAAATTGGCGAGAATATCGATGCTTCCTCTCAGAAAAACCTGTACGAGCTGATTGAGACAGTTGAAGTGTTCCCATTCGAAGAATTATTTGAAAGCTTCTTTTACGATTTTCCACATGCTATGCAGAAATTTTTCTGGAAGATCTATCCAGTAATTTCAGAAGGTATTAGTATATTGAAATTCACTAACAACAAAGAATTCACTGAAGAAGAAATCAAGAAAAAATTGAGCAATGACATCTTTGATTTTGAATTTGCCTTGCAGAAGAACCAATTGACGAACTTAATTGAGTGCTACTCATTTTATTATGATGCGAAAGAGGTGCAAGATGGGAAGAGGACTGCAATGGAGCCAAAGAGGTATACCAATGTAACCAAGGCATTATGCCATCTTAGAGATATTTCTATCAAGTCCTTCACGTATAGATCTATCGACTCCTTCCTGGTAGATGAAGAATCGATATTATTTGCTTTTCCAGAATTGCCCGTTCCTACGCTCAAATACTTCATTCGGAAAAACTATTCTGATTTGAGCGCAGCTTTCACTGATATTCTAGATGATCAAGTAATTCTACAATGCCAAATTAGTGCGATAGAAAGTTTGACTTCAAAGACGAGTCATGGGGGCAGTTTTATCACCCCAGGATCCAGTGCAGTGTTGATTCAAAATTTGAACATAGCCAAAGTTGAGATCTATAAGGATACAGAGTATGCGGATTTTAAAGAAGAATACTTGCAACCTGATGACTGTCTCATACATGAGAGTTCACTTGTAGAAAACTGTCCAAGAATTGACTGGACAACCGTGTTCCTATTGTATAGTCTGAGCTCAGATAAGCCTTTAAGTTCGGAAAGATTTTACATTAAAAGTGCTAAGTTAGAATTGGAGGGTGTGCTGATCAGACATGTAAGGATTCAGAGAAAATGCGAAGATATTGTTAATAGTGAAGCTTCACAAGTATCTGAAAAAAAATTCCTCTTTTATTGCTAGAACGTATTCACTTGGATTGGAAAGATTAAATGTTGATTATGTTTTATATATAGTACACCTTTATTCTAAAGAATTCAAAAAAAAATCATGTAACTGATATTCCAAAATTAGAATATTTCACATTAGCCTCTTGAGATCCACTTGATTCCCTGACTTATAGATTTTTTACAAAAAATGTATTCTATCCTCAACACCGTGAATACACGGGGTGGCTACATTTTTCTTTTAACAGTATTAATAAAAACCACCTCCTTATAAATCTACCCAATGATCTCTGTGATACCGCCTATTTACAAGAAACGAATGATCAAGCAATACATTGAATTTAAAACTCAACCACCGCATCGTTCAACACAGAATTCTTGTTTTTGAGACCCAAAATCTCATCGACTTAACCACAGAAACAGAAATGACATTTGTTTCTAACAACATGGTTTGCTGGAGTCACCAACAACATTGCATCCTGTCTATCCAGGTATCCAGGTATCTATGAGCAAACGTACTAAGATAACTATTGAAACCCAGCAATACAATTCTAGGTTTTTAATTCAGTAAATTTCGGTACCAAAAGTCAAGGTTAGATCAAAGGAGAAGATTCAGTGACTATACAACACCCGCTTGTTTCAATTTCTTGTCCTTTTCTCTGGCCTCCGTTAACTTCTCCAATTCTTCCTCACTAACCAAATGATGGTAATGGTTTGCTGGGGTTTTCACAATGCCGTTTTCAATTCTGCATTGTTCTATTCCCAAGTAGAAATCACTCTTTATGATAACATCAGTCAAGCATCTCTCCTTCGGATTCACTTTGAGCATATGTGCAATAAGCAGACGCGATTGGTGAGGTAAGTGACGAAGTAAGCGACCAGGTCCTCTTGGTACAGCTGATTTACTCTTTTCTGTTTCAGCAGACTTTACAGATGTGATTGTTTCAGACCCGTTTTTCTCGCCGTTGCTCCTACCAAAGTATTTTTCAGAATGCAGGGCATCATTTGGATCGCCCACAAAACTTCTATAAGAGGGATCGGTTAATTTCGGTAACTTCCAAGGAAACCTTTTCAAAATCATGCAGCAGAAAATAACTGCGATCGACCAGATATCTGCTTGGCGAGGATCGTAACCAAAATTAGAAGGCTCCAATACTTCTGGTGCCAAATACGGATCCAGCCCTACCACGCCCCTTGCTTTTATTAATTTCCAGCCTGGCTCTATAATCTCATCGACATCTGGATTAAGGATCATGGAACTTGTGATTTCCTTTTTGAACTGAACAGCCGAGCCATAGTCAATCAATTTCAATATACCATCTTTGCTAACCACACAATTGTCAAGTTTTAAATCACGATGAGCTAGTCCTTTAGAGTGCATAAAGTTAACACCATTTACAATCTGTTTGAAATAGCAAAATATCTCATTAGTGGACATCAAGCCTGACATCACCAAGTTGAAAAAGTCATATTCACAGTACTCCATAACCATGTGATATTCTGGTTCCAGAATCATCTTATGGAGACCCTTTTTGTGGTGGCCATTGGCAACAGGATAATATTTGATTAACTCTATAGTGTGTATCAAGTTTTGGTGTCTCATCAGTTCACCAATTTTAAACTCGTTCTTCACTCTAATTTTGAAGTCGCTCTCTGTTTCTCCAGGCAACTTGGTCAGAAACTTCTTCACTGCAAATATCAGCAGTGGGTCATCCTTCGCAGTAACGAGGTTAACTGAACCACTGGCACCTGTTCCCAAGTGCTTTCCAATAGCTCCGTATTTCTGGTGCAAGGTGGTCGAGTCTGCCGAAATTACCGGGTGAAGTTTCAGTTTCGTATCACTTGCGCCAGCGCTGTGGTGATTGTTGTGGTGATGGTGTTTCACTTTATCAAAGAATCTCTTTAGCGAGAGTCCGTGGCGGTGTTTTTCATGCTTGTCATGTTTATCGGACTTTTCGTGTTTGTCTTGCTGTTCCAGCTTTTCTGATTTCTTCGACGTCGCTGTTGATATAACAGTAGCAGCAGACTCGGAAACAGACATATCTGTGCTCAGTTGAGGATTATCTATTGACATCTGCAGAATGTTTTCGGCTTGGAAGTCTATTTTATCTGAGTCTGACACTAGATGAACGTCATCAAGTCGGTCTGTTATTATTTTCATTCTCGAAGGAGCAGGAGAGGCTGTTTGAGAGTGGATCGAGAGCGCTGGAGTGGACGTCTGGGCCGGAATATCCGAGGAGAGTGAGTCAGGATTTGTAGCCTTTTCGGAAGCAACCGGGCCTGGGGTGGAAGGGATGGAAACAGGCTCTTTGGAGCCATTCCTGGAGGAGTGGGTCATCTCCATGTCCATCTTAGCTAAGGAGGAAGAGGAGTTCTTCTTTCTGAATAACGAGTTAACAGAGGTCCGGCTTGTTTGAGGTGAGAGTGAGTGTTGTGACGGGGTTCTCATCTTCAAGAAAAACTTATGGGACGAGCCATCGTTAGACTTATTTGACTCTGTCTTTTTCAACGAGCTCGACAGCGACGTTGAGAAGAGCAGGCGGAACGACATGGTAAGGACACTGCTGGTGGTTGGAGTGTTGTTTATGATGTGTTACTTGTGGGGGGAAAAAATCAGCGGCAAAGAGGAAAAGAGTTTTGTGAGAACTGAAAGAGGTCCAGTGGAAGAGAGGAGAAGAGCGAGAAAGAATAGCAAGAAAAGCTTTGATGGATAATAGCGTGATGGGGGGAAGTACAGTGTGATGAGAGTTTCATGTGTGATCTCGGGGATTTGTTTGTGCTGGCCCACACTGTTTCTCGCTTTACCTCGCGGTCCGAGCTTTTTACTATGTACTTATTACCGGTAGAGCCGAGTACTATGGGGGGGAGTGGTATGAGGGCAAGTTTGTCATGTTAGGAAAGTCATACCGGTGGTACAGGTTAGGCACCTTGGTCAAGTTGCATCAGGAGTTAGCAAGAGAAAGACAGGTACATTTATTCGTAGTGAAAGTGCAGTTTGTACTAGTGAAGATTTCCTTCCGTTACCTTCTGCTGCGAACAGGTACCCAACATTCCGTTCGCAATAGACGGTTTTGTTTCTACCCAAAACTGCCTACTTTTATTTATGTTTCGGAGTTTTACTATGCTATCTCTTACGCTGCATATTTGTTTGATTGCTAGAATTTCTATTTTGACACAATGTCTTTGGATTTTGAACAGAGATAAACTTGTCATCCCCATCTACTCCAACAACCCTTTTGTCGACTCCACAAAGCCACTTGTTCTATTTTTTTTTGGGTGCAAATTACCTGCACGCCTGTGCATTGGAGGGTTTTGGTAAGTACAAGATGGAAATTTGTTGCGATTGTTGTCAAGTCCTATGGATGGTTTGTAGAATGCACCAAGAAACATTTGATAAATATATAACTGTGCAAGTTTTTTCTGTGACACAAGAAGTGTGTAGCAACAGTTTGCGCATATAAATAAACCAATCGTTTATATCATCTACACGAAAATCACATGTTACTTTCTTCAGCAATCCCGAAATCCCGAACTCCCGAGAAATCCTATGCTTCTAAAAAAAATTTAGCTTGTTTTTGTGAATATTCATACATTGCTATACATTATATATTAATCCTCGTTTCTTCCAGTAATCTTGTCCCAGATCGTGCTGGTAGACTTGTTATCACTCTTGGGGCTGCTACTCTTGCTGTGAATTAGAGCCTCAGCACTGCCATCATCAAGAGAGATTTCAGAATCTGGAGAAATGGTTCCATTAGTTCCTCCATTGAATTTGTTCATATTGAACAGATCGCTTCTCTTAGTTTTCCTCTTGCGCTTCCTCTTTGTCTCATCTTCGATAGCAAGGAGATGACTATGGTCATCATCATCACTAACATTTTCAATAATGGTCTTATGGACACCATGAACCTCAACCACAGATTCGATAATACCACCTGTCCTGTAAGATCTGGCCTCCTGGTATTCGATGGTGCGAGGAATATCTAAGGTATCACTGTTAGGTGGACAAATATGTTCGTTTCTCGGTATCTCATCCGTTATCTCACAAGATGCTCTACGTGATGCTTCTCTGATAGCACCCTCTTCACTCGCATGTATCACGCCATAACTCTTTTGACCTGTACCTTGAGGTGCATTTTGCCTAGGGCCTGGGAGTACTGACGAAATTGCTTCTGAATTGGGTCTCTTAATGGTTACAAATGGTTTGTTGAGCTCAAGTGGATTGAGAGCCGGATTCTTTGGTTTCCAACCCTTTGCGGCTTCTAATGCAGGAGACAGTATGGGAGATGGTTCGATTGATTCGGTGATTTTAGGTCTGACTTCAATACTGGATGGATGGTTTTCTCTGGACAAATCAAACTTACCTCCATCAATAGAATTGCGCTTCGAGGTGTTTGCCAGTTGGTATAAATTGTGCAAATAAACGGTCAAATTACGTTTGGATAATGGGCCTGGCTGGACTCTCTTGATGTTCTTGTTAATATCAATGTAGACGTCTGATTCGTCGACAATTTCTTCACCAATAAGTTCTTCAATCACATCCTCGAGTGTAAGGACACCGACTGCTCCAGTTGGTTCCCCTGGGGTATCACTCACCACAATCATATGGGACTTCCCTTCTTGGAAGTAGTTCAAGATATTGAGACATGATGTGTCAAGTGAAGTTTCTGGAAGGGTAGCCAAGGGGAAGTGGGCTACAGGTAATGCATCTTCAGGGTCATAACTGATCAAAACACGCACCAAGAGCATCCCGATAAAGTTCGTAGGTTCGTTAGGCAAGTAAATAGGGATTCTTGAGAACCCAGCATTGAAGATTTCTTCAACTGTACGTTCGTCCAAAATAGTGTCTGCACTCATGGTGTAAACACGGTCCATGGGGGTCATGATATGACTGACAAGCTTTTCTTTCAAGTCCAAGACAGCACTGATAATAGTGACTTCATCTTGATTAAGTCTTTCAACACCCATGGTTCTATGCAAGGTAACCAATGTCTTCAAGCCCGACTTTTTGTACACAGTCCCGTGGTCTTCGCCTAGAATGTGGTCTAACAATAAGGCACAGGGGTATGCAATTGGGTACATGATGTACATCAAGACGATAACAAAGGGAGAAAACATGGCACCAACTTGTAAACCGTAACGGACACAAATTGATTGAGGGATTATCTCACCAAATACAACGATGGAAGCTGTGGAGGCTACAACAGCTGGCCAACCTCCTCCAAGGAACCTATCTAAAACAATTGGTAAGGTTTCGTTTGTGATGACATTGGACAAGAGCAAAGTGACCAAGACCCAGTGCTTACCACGGCCAATCAAACTCAACACCTTTTCGGCGTGCTTTCTCTCATTGGGTTCACCACTAGAGGCAATAACCTTGAGATAGACTTCATCTTGGCCCATGAGCCCCAAGGTCAACCCAGCAAAGACACCACCGGCAAGCACAAGAAACACAGCAAGCACCATGTTGGCGTAGAACTCTTCCTTGGCCATAGGAGGAGACTTCTGTACAGCAGCCTTGTGGGTGGAGGCAGTCAGGAAGATGGGCATTGCCACCACCAATTTGGAGAAATTGGAGAAGATAAAGATCAACTTGGCTATCAAGCTATTAGGAGACGCATGGTTACTTCGAAAAGTTCGTTTGGACATGTAGGGTATAAGAAAGAAACAGTACTAGTAGAGCTGTATATTCTCTTTTGTAAATTTAAATTTTGTTTACAGCGTTTTTGTTTGGCTCCACCTCGGACCGGGAAATTTCAAACTGCCGGTAACAAAACTTCGAGCCAAGTATAGGATCTTGAATTATATTGTTGGGGTGTCTTTTTTTGGAATCAACACCTGGCTTGAATATTAGATTCCCGTGCTGAGAAATATTCCGGTCTTGAGGTATGAAGTAGTATAACAATGTGTAGAGATTCCAGAGATAACAGTGTATAGCGATTCTAGAAGCTACGTTTGAAGTTGTGATGTTTTGGTGCCTGTATTGTTGTCGCAGTAGTATACTGAGGTACGGGCCTTTTTTTAAGGGGAAACTGGGATTGTGATAGGATAGGCAATAAAGATAGACTACACGTGTGACGAAGAGATAGCAGGCATGTTTGTGCACAAGTGGTGAGCAAGACAGCCAATAGATAAAACAGAGTTATATTTTTGGGGTTTTGTGCATTTCTTGGTCCTTCGAGCTCCTAATTTAAGGTTGCTAACAAGACAATAAGAGGAGAAGCAATAGAATGATTAGGAAAGATAGTATGTTCAGAAAAACCACAACTGCGGCAGTATAAGAGGTAAGACAACATGCTATGTCACTGTTGAATAGGTTGAATTAGTTTCAAAAAGGTTAGAGCGAGAGAGCTAATAGGATGTAATTAAGGGGATAATATGGTGGCTCAAATGATAGAAGGTATAAATGCACGGATTTGAAACAGTCACCCTACCGGCTTTGACGTGTTTTAGAGACATACAATTCGAGCCATATTGGGAAGCATTTGAGTTCTAGATCGGGGATAATGAGTTCTTGCGGTCAATCGGACATTTCGCCTTAAACTGAATAGTTGAGGAATTAGTCAGGCACATCCAGTGATACAAGCTCGCTTTCTCTACTATGAAATTGTGTTCTATGAGGCCATCAAGCTGAGAGAAAACATAGGAGTGTCACGACTGGGAAAATCCAGAACAGTAAGTAGAAGCCGTCTGGAGATTCCAGAAGTAGCAAAAGCAGAGTGTTGTGGAAATTCAACTAATCTGTGTCAATTTTGCCCTGATACTATTCTGTTTCCTCCTAAATCTTCAATTGTATCCAATTGGTTTCTGAAGCTTGTAACGTATAGCTTACAAGTACTGGAGCCGAGAAATCCGTGTGGAAATCCAAAGTAGAACAGTTGGACTGGTACTTTGCAAGTTGTATGATCGATTTGGTGTCCAAATCCCACTGTTGGACAATATATAACGAGAATCTTTAAACAAAGACCATTCAATGTACAAAATACGAATCATCGAAGATATTTACGGATGCAGGGTCCATGGCTATGTTGGCCTTGATAATTGATTTTTGATGATAGAAAAATACCCCAGAGATGGTGTCGATAGGATAAGTTTGCTTTGCTGGTATTTAAGATTTGCATGGAAAAATGTGAATATTGCTTAGTTCTTCTTGAGTAGTTTGTGCATAAGTGACTACACGATCCCGTACCATGTTTATTATTAGAACGGGGGAGGACATCGTTCCGGCGGATGATTAAATTTGAGTAACATCACTACTATAGCTACCCTATCATTCATTCAGAGTTCATATCACATGCCAATTTGATTCACTTTTTCGAGCTCTCTGCATATTCTATCCAAAAAACCCTGCTAATCACCACTTTAACTTCAAAATATTTACACTATACCAACACTGAAAATCCCTCCCTATTTTACACAAATGCCCCTATTTCTAAATAAAAAGAAAACCCTCAATCAAGAAATAATATGTCAGCCATATAACTCGTCTGAATTATAACATACCCCTACTTGCAAGAAGTGGCAATCCAGTAAACTGGTCAAAAAACACCACTGTTTCAGAAAAGCTAGACACGAGAACACATCCTAAAAAGTTACCAATAGTATGTTCTTTAGACAGAATAATCTTCATGATACGTCAACCACAAGAATTCTAGGCCGATACGATGCACGGCACACTTCTTCCAAGTCCGTATCATGCTTCAGTATAGGGGCCACTGCAAAAATAATGTGAACCCACCAACCAACGGCACTTCAGCAAGGCGGGTGTTCAGCGGGTTTAAAGAATGCCTTATTCCGCAAAAACCCACGTTTCCCGCCATGAAGCCCAAGCCTGTAAATACAGCGTCAAAAATGTTCGAGTGTTCTATTTGCCTACAAAAACAACGCTACAGCCTTCGATTGGTTAATCTCAACCTAATATTCTCTGCTCTTGATTCAACTTAGTACATTGCATATATGTGCCTTGTCGATTCAATCCCCAGGAAATCAACCGTTTTCTATAGTTACAACTGCCAAGGTCAGTTGATTCTCCTTGCACAAAGGCAATTATTTTTATGAATCTGTGCTGAAACACAAATATTTTCGTTTCATCAGACCCAGATTTAGTATGCGCTGTCTCGCCAGGAGCATGCAACATAGATTACCACTGGGCGATCTGAATAGGCGTAGTAACATGTTGCTCAAAGAGAGCTGAGCCTCGCAATCCACTTTGATGGGAGTCAAAAGGCCGTGGTTGTACCATCACCCCTGATGCGGCAATAGACAGTTTCGTAAAGAAGATCTACTAGATAAGAGCATTGTATGTTGCAGCACTATGGCCACGAAATACTAACCGGTTTGTGGCTAATCCTTTGTTAATCGGAATGTTAGTAATTTTCAGTTAGCCGGTACAAGGCTGCCGCATTCTTTTTTTTTCAGCTAGCCGGTGTGAGGCTAAGTGCATATTTGCCGGCACTGCATTGGTGTCACAATCAAACTCCATCGTGGCTTAATATCCCAGATGATTGCTCTCTCAGGCAGATTAAAGAGCCCTGCATTGGTCAAATAACTGAATATATTCAATCTTTCTTCACACTAAAGTCTCCAATTGTTACACCAATGAATTTGTTGAGAAGAGGAAAGTCGAAATTACAGACAAAACCAAGAGAACTCTTGAACGATGAGTCTGAACGCGCTTATGATGATTCTAACCCACTCTCGCCGATACGCACCGAGGAACCCATCAACGTCTTAAGCGAAATTGGTGCCCCGTTAGGATACCAGGGTGATCCCAGGGTGTCTCCAATTACTTCCATTGCGCCCACCACACTTGTGGATGCCTCAGGGAACCAATTGTTTGCTTATGCGTATGATGACCACCAAGAAGAGTATGGCCGCTCATCCAACTCTCTCTATAGACCCATGTCACGAGACGAAACCATCAGGTCGTTTGGATCCACGGGAAGATTCAGTCCCAGCTCCTCAATTCTCTCGTACAATGACCAAGAGCTGGTTTCCTCGCATCACAGGAACTCCACCAGTACGCATCTGGTGTCTGCGGGGACCCACACTCTTGGACCCCGTGCACGCAGCTTCCACTTAGGCTCTGGGGACTTTAGGCCGCCGTCCTTTGCACAAGCTGGCCGCAATCGGTCGGTGACAAGCTCAGGCTACTGGTCGGTGTCGTCCACAACGATCTCATCGAGCTCTTCATCGCACCTTGTCTTCTCTGGCCAGTCTAGCCACACTTTCCCCGGGAACCCAAACAGTACATTCACCGGTCTGACTGACTTTGAGGCCAAGGCGCCCATAGTGTTGGACGAAACAAACACTAGTGACGCTAAACCACGCACCAGGAAGAGAGGAGCATCCTTGTTCAATCGCTTGATGAGAAAGGACCTGAGTCAAGAACTCACCGCTGGAAAAGCCCACTACGAGTCCAGCATCAGCAGCTACAGCTCTTCTAACTCTCAATCGCCACGCACCAGAGCACACAGCACGTCGTCGTCTTCCGTAGTTGACGACAATAGACTCAGTCCGCTCAGTACGCCCAAGTCCAACTACACACAGAGGACGGCAACAGGTAGCGACAACTCGAGCTCGCCAAAAACCCAGAGCACCAAGAGTTCCCTGAGCAGCAAAAGCAACAAGAGCACGACCACGAGGAGCAGGCTCCCGCCCAACAGAGCTACGAGTGTTCCATTTGCAATGGATCACCACTATGCTGCATTCCCTGTATCTTTGCGTCTATATCCTTCCAAAGCCCAAACACAGAAGAAAGGCGCTGCTAAACAAGGCTCCAAGCCCAAGGAGGCCGATTCGGAGGATTCTAAGGAGGCTTCTAAAAAGGATACTCCTAAAAAGGAGACTCCTCCTAAAGAATCCTCTAGACAGAATTCCACTAGACAGAGCACATCAAAGAAATCATCAAAGGATACTCCAAAGGAAACAAAGGAAACAAAAGAAACGCTTGCAGACGCACCCTTGGTTTCAAGGGCACCATCTAAGAGGGCCGCGCTTAGCAACGTGTTACTGGATAGACGATATTGGAAAGGCTACATTGGCAAGGTGATGAAAGATAGCATGATTACCCAAGATACAAAAACGATACAAAATGTGAAGGCTGAAGGAGACTCGACAATCCAAATATAAGATATTTTGGAGGGAGGTCCTGGAAAGCTGAATTTACGATGATGACCTAGACAAGAATATTTTATAGACGATGCCGTGCTATGCAGCACTCGATAAATCGCATTGGTGCTCTTTTGATAAGCCTTGCAAATATACGAATAATACAGTAACAAACTGTTTAAAAACCATACACCTTCAGTTAATGTAGAAACCATCTTATTGATGATCTCCCAGTAACAACGGTTTAGTCTAGACTGTTGAAGTTATCATTGTAGAAAAATATCAGATAGCTGCATCTTTGGGAATGTGGGCAAGCCACTGTTAAACTCAAAAACGGCCATGTATTAATAACCGATCACATGCCATTGATAAGGTTTCGGGTAAGATAAGGCTAGAGAACAGAGGTTACCGCGACATCAAATCAACCTTGGTGCCCTACAACGTATACCGCATTTGCTCTATTAATCTATAAATATGGCAAAACACACTAGAGCTTCCGGAATTAACTGGAGTTTGTAGCGGTTTTACTTTCTTAGTTGCCTGATTATTTCTGTCTGTGAATGTTACCGTTGTAACGGTTGATATGGTCGTTATTCGTATTGAGACTGTAACCATAGATATTCATATCTGTTGACTCTTTGAGAGTTATCTATGTATACATGCAGCCACAGTACTGTTTGTACTCAATAGGTTACTATAAATACCTCGTGTTTTGTGGATATCATAATAAGGAAACAATAAGTCAGATACCTTTTCAGACTCCTAGTGTCATTTGATGTTAACTGAGATATTCTTGCATGCTAAAAGTGATAATACCTCTGATAGAGATCCGTTACCTGTACATTTCAAATGCAACAAGAGTTGCATACTTACCACTTCTCTTCCAAAACCTCGGCAACACGTTCCACTTCCTTGATTCTCATCCTCATCAATCTCTCTTCATTTACCCCATATCGCTCGCAGAACTCTCTCACCCACAGTGTCAACAGAAAGTCAAGCTCCTTGATCTCTATCTCGGAATACTTTCTGACTGCTTGATTCATCCAGTCTCTGTCATTGATGCCAGACGGTGTGCTGATCTGGCCTCCACCGTTAATACACCCTCCAGGACACGCCATGATCTCCACGTAGTCGCACTTCATGGGATCTGCAAGTTCTGTCTCCTTCTCCACAACCTTTCCTATTCTGGCTCTTCTCCTTGCCACAAGCGGATTCACTTTCTTTGGTTTGTCGTTCTTGAACTTTCTCACCAAGTTCTGGATGTTACGGAACCCATTGACAATGCAGCTACTGGCCACCTTCTCGCCACGGTACTCCAAACGCATCTCGTATATGTCACTGTTCTTTCCCGGGATGTTACGTATCTCAAAGGCGTCCAAGTCGTAACCCTGGTTTAACACCAAGTGGTTTCGGGAAAGCGTCAAGTAGTTATACCCGTAGCCGCCTGAAGCCGAGCCTGTGTCGCTGGCCCACGAAAAGTCGGGCCAATTCTTCGGTGCTACTTCACTGAGCGTTTTACTACTACTCTGCCACTCGTAGCCCATTTCGCCCACCAAGTTGATCAACTCTTTCGGCGTAAGAACACAGTCCACATCCACCAGCTCGTCCTCTTCTGGTCTTGCACTTTCGAGCTTCTTATCAAAACACGGCATCACAGAGAGGTGGTAGATGTCCTTGCGGTCTACACCAACCTCTTCAGCGGCCATCTCCTTCAAAATGCAACCGGTGATCTGCTGGGGTGACTTTATGCTCGACATCCGAGGAATCACGTACGGGTGGGTTTTCTCGGCATATAAAACCCAGCCGGGGCAGATTGACGAGAGAAGCGGCGTGCTTGGCGTGCTATGTCTATCACTGGCTATACCATTGCTCTCGCTTATCAACGACAATTTCCGGCCCAACCCGGTTCCAACAACAAATCGGAAGCCCAACTTGCCCACAAACAACTCCACAAGCCTGCTATCCATCTCAGCAATACTCACATCCATGGCCAACGCCAAAGAAGCCCTTGTTTGGTGAGAAACACTCGCCACAAACACCTTCTCTTTTAATTCCAACTGCTTGACAAGCTCGTTGTGAGAGTGCTGCGCCACCAAAACCTCCTCCGCTGAAGTAATACACCCGCTGCATGCAAGGCAGTCTGCCAACGAAATCTGGGCAGGCTCTAGTGCCTTCTGTTTGCCGTCGATGGCAGAGATCTCAAGTGGTTTGCCAGAGGAGTCCACCTGGATATCCACGGCACCATGCTCGTTGATTTCGTCAAATGAGGGCACAGGGATGTTGACTGGCTTTATGCACGCAAGCCCGGGCAGAATGAAGTCGTTCAAGTCCTCAGACGATATTATAGCACTCATGGATGGTGGTATAAGTTAATTAGTCATCGGGGGTTGAATATATGTATGTGGTCACGTGTGGAGAAGGGGAGAAGAGGAGGATAAACTTTAAGGCAAATTGTACTTCTGTAGTCAAGTGGGTATTGTTATTTCTGTGGTATTATTTACACTATTGTTTGGCCTGATTCTTTTAATGTTAAATATTTCTGTATCTGGTATCTATTTCCTTGATATCATGATTAGACTTGTTATCATGATAGGAGATCACGTGAGTCGACTTGCAAGTTGCAGCCAATGGAGGCGGTTTGATTAGTAAATAATGGGGAAAGGAATATGTCTTGATTTTGCAATGTTTTGGAAATTTGTGTAGGTGGATGGCATCAGAAGCTGTTCGAAAGAGGCTGGAGTAAGTTAACCCACTCTGGATGCGGGTATTCATATTCAACTATATATGATCAACTACATATGATCACATATGATCAACTACACTTTGCTACAGAGAAGTACTTTGTACTCAAGATTAATGATCTGAGCACAATATTCAGAAGAAATCAAGATACTTCAGAAGTCTTACACTCCCATATTTTTCTCCTCATATTCCACAAAAAAATAGGTGGTTGCAAAAAACAAGGTTTTGAGGAAACTGATCTCACAACATAGCTTCTTTTGGCTTCAAATGTATAATCAATGTTATTTCTATATAGAAAGATAATTGATATGAAGTTTTTCATTTTTTTGGATAATTTAATTTTTCAATTTTTGTACCTTTTCTTAAATATATCTTAAATTTTTGCAAATACATAGGTAAATATTTAGAATTGATTGACTAAATATATAGAAGGAGGATCATGGACAGGTTCTGGACTACATCTGTAGAGTACAGAATAACCACTAGGGAAGCTACTTGATCCGACAGGAATGTTGCATGCATATAAATGTGTATATGTGTAAGTTCTAGTCAGGAATTTTGGCTAGTAAGATTAGTGGGATCTCTGTGTATCAAGGGTACCAAACTAGATTGGGTAATTCCTAAAAACCTTTCGTATTCTGATTATTGCTATAGCTAGTTAATTGTATGGTGTTTAGCGGTTGGCTACAGTTTTGCATTTTCCAATACAGCCACAAAAATAACCTTTTCTAAATCAAAGACAGAATTATCTACAGTCTCTCGGTACAATCAATGAGAAAGTATTCATTTTAAAAACCCAAAATAAAGAAATCATAAATTATAAAATTTACGGCTGAAAAAATCCAATAAAGAAACTGTATATTTCTAGTAATTGCAAAAAACTTTCCTTTAAAAGAAAATTGCAAACTTTAGAAAAATGGCTTCCAAATCCATACTTGCGGAGTTCAAGGAAGTTACAGCAGCAATGCATACATTGCTGGTAAACTTCACTAGAACAAACGTGATGGACATCATACATGGTACTAACCAAGTAGTATCATTCAAAAACAAACAATACTTCAGCCATTTACTCAGCCAAGCCCTGTTCTTCGTCTACATCCTCCAACTCGAACTCGTAGTCTACCCCAGTATAACCCTGTTTCTTCTCTCCGTCTTCGTTGTAGCCAACCAATCTCAAATAGAAACTCAAAGTCAAGACGAACCACAAGAAGATCACAAACGCAGCAGAAGCACCCACCAAGATGTACGCCAGGTGGTCTGAGCCCAAGCCGTGAACTAATTCCAACTGCTCTTCGTTGGCCGACATAAACAAGATACCTGCTAAAGTAAGACAGAAGGGAGGAAAGTACTGGAAGGAGAGAATCTCACCAGTGGCGGAGCAAGCCTTGTCCTGAAGCAAGAAAGCGATTTCGATGATTCTGGAAACACCAGCCCCCATCAAAGCCATTCCAAAGACCCCATGCACCTTGGTGGAAATCTCTAATTCCTGTGCATGCTGGGACATGGAGTAACCAGTAAAGATAAGAAGCAAAGCAGGGACAAACGAGCGCTTGCCATCACGGGACAAGTACATCCCAAGCAAGCCGCCGGCCCACCAGATGATACCCATAGCGGTGTGCTGGTAGTCATGCATCCACCAAACATCGCCCCATCTGTGTTCTGTGAAAGTGTTCACCACACCCCAGGCCATCATGACGGTGGAATCCACAAATTCCTGCGAAGTGGGCGCAGCAGAATCAGCCAAAGAGTGTTTTCTGATCCAAGGGATGGTTAACACCCAGAGCAAGACAAAAGAGTACCCAATGAACGCCAGGCCCATGATCCCGTGGGCCAAACACTGGCCAGTGTGTTCGCCATAGCAAAACCCAAATAATGCCACGGGAGCGAGACAGGAGCGGACCCAAGCGGTAGGAACAACGAGAAGCGAAAGATACTTGTACACCTTTGTTGGAAGGCTATACTCTGAATTCTTCTTCCAGTGTGGATAGAAGTTGTTAACTACGAGGTTGGAGCCATTGATAAAGGAGCCAATAAACACGGTTGCTCCAAGTAGGAGCGTGAGGAACCAGCTGGTTCCCTTGGAAGTTCTGTTCTCGTGGTTGTCTTGGTTGTCTGGAAAGTCGAGGAAAAGCGACTCCACGACGGAGTAGCCAGTGGCTATGAACTGGAGGATCAAGGACCAGTTGAGCTTATTAGCAAAGGCGCAGGAGGAAGCGAGTGACGGGAGTACCAATAACACAGCCACGGTGATGATCCAATGGAAGGACTTGGACACAGGGTTGATGGGATGGTATTCGATTCTGTCGTCCATGCTCATCTCCATGGCGAAGGCCGTTGGGAGCAAAGCAAGTAGGAAAAGCATAGTGGCTTGATTTGTATGGAAATTTTCACAACGTATGGAAATACGCGGGTTTCTTTGGTTCGCAGAGAATTGGTCCTCTAGAAAGACATGGACGTTGGAGTGATTTGGAGGTGAGAAATGGAGGTGAGAGATGTGGAAGTAAGATTGGGGTATGCTTGGTGATTGTATAGTGTACAACCTAGATGCGATTTTGAAGCAAACCAGACAATGTTTCAGTTACCATGTATTGCCGTGGGTATTTTTAGGTTTCGAGTTTGGGTGCCGATAAGGTAATTAGATCCATATAATTAAATGCGATCTTGCAACCATCCTGTGCTTTATTTGCATAGCATTCTCTGCATGACTTTGATCTGTATTTCTTGGTATATGCATGTGTTCCTGTCGTTATTTCTTGGTATGCAGAAGAGTTCTCATGCGAAAAATCTGACGAGTGATGATGATCAGAAAGTAAAGAAGTGACGAAAGGAGAACACACATTATCGACGAATAAGCCGACTACTCCCGGTACGATGACTTATATGTTAAGCCTACTCCTAGCTTCAACTGGTGTGCTGTCCAGCTGGTGCTCAGACAATGGATTAATTTGATGAGATTATTGTTTTCTTATTGTTGAAAGGGGAAAAAGTCGACAAAGCACCGGAAGGAGCATTCATTATTGTTCTTATAGCGTCAAGTGTACGAGATCCCTGTATCACGGACCATAACTCTTCCTATTTTAAACAGTCATCATCGGTTGGTCATGTTGAGTGAAATTAGAATCCCGATCCGGATCAAAACTTTCTATTAAGAGTAACCTTGTAGTAAATTGAGCAGGTAGGCAAGACGACCAAAATGATCAAACTGACAAGACAACATCTCTCTTCTTAACGTCGAGATAAAGTAGCAAAAAGGTTGGGTTTGTGTTCTCAATTATAAATACTAAACACTAAACACTAACTTAAAATATACTAATCATCACAGAACCATGCGAGCTAATAATTTAATACTAGGTCACCTGCACAAGAACAAGATTCTCTACTGTAATTTGCTACTTGCTCATATCTTATTATTTTATTTTAGTTTTGTGAAATATACTTGACGTACTCGCTTGGAATTTGAATGGTGCGGCTGATAAATTTGTGTCCACACAACTTATTAACAAACAAAGGATAGTGAAATGTGACTTCAAGACTTAGGAACCCTTTATGTTTTTGAAGAGAACTCTCCCATTAAATATTTTCAGAAAAGTTAATAGTATTTTTGAAAAGTCCATACTAACTAGGGAGCCAAGTTTGAAGCGAATTGATGGGCATTTTGTAACAAGCAAATACTAATTTGACCAAGAAAATTCCCTATCTCAATGAACAGAGGTAGGGAAGGATAGTGAGATATGAAATAAGAAGTGTTTCACTCGGAATTTTTGAGTGTCATGTTTTTCAAAATGGCTGCAAAATAGAAGACACATCTGAAGAAGTCTTGTTTGAAAAGAATAAAAGAAAAGGAGGAGGTTGTACATTGAAAACGATACCCTCGATCAACTACAAATATGTGAATTATCTCGTTGTAACACAATATATGAAAGTTTTCTATAAATAAAGTTGTATACATATGAAATCAGAATTCAATTTGACGACCCCAATTACAATAACTTCCATGCACGAGTCATCTAGGTGACCCGACTTTCAGGCCTGATATTTTGATGTACAGAGATATTTAAAGTGTTTCGATCCACACAAACCGAATCAGGTTAGAGTTTTGATTTGAACACAGTTGATTATTTTCGTTAGTACAATTTCTATTTTTTGAAAAGTGTTTATTGTAGACCCAAAACATCCAAGAATTGGAGGCGTATTCAATCAAGGAAGACATAATATGTGAATTTGGTCTAACATCAAAAATAAAAAGAGATAAAAAGAGAGACGTAACTGGCTAATCTATCCAGCGTCACAACGAAAAGCATAGTGCAGGGATCCACTGATTAAATAATCAAACTGGCAGTGTAGTTAGCGGTCTTGTAGTCCCAGTAGAAGGTCACCTTATCAGGAACATTTGAAGGAATGGCACACTGCTTGGCATAGTCCCAGTTGCTGGTTCTATTGTTAATGTAATTGGTGTAATCGCTCAACTTACACGAGAAACCAGGACCACTGTGACAGTCAATGAGTGGAAGCACGGATTCATTCAAAATAAATCTAACATAGCTGTCTCCAGAATAGGAATACTTTTCCAAGTACATTCTGGCACCCTGTGGAATCAAGTGGGCTTGGACATATTGTCTACTAAAATCGATCTTGTCAAGAGGCAAGTCCTTGTCAGTGATGATTCCCAAGGCAGACAAGAGGAAATCAAGCTGGGTGTTGTGGAAGAAATTGAGCCAGATCTTGTTGTCTGAGTCGGCGTTCACCAACGTGGTCAGAGCTTTCAAGAGCTCAGAAGCAATAGGGGCAGTAATGTTGTTACCTGGCCCATTGCTGTAGTAGGCAGACAAGTCAGCGTTGTACTGGTAGTAAACGTAGTCGTCGTTGGTGAAAATGTCACACCAGCCGGACTTTGAATGAATGTTCAACTCAAATGCACAGAGCTCAAACATTTCACTGATGCTTTCCTTCTTCAACAGTGAGAGGTCAAGACCGGTATTTTCCGATTGGAGTCTCTTCAAGATGTTGTCAAGATAAGTTTGCGAGTAACCCTTGCTGACCATGTCCTTGTTAACGTCCTCGTTATAAGTAGTACAAGCGGTTTCTGGGGTCAAAGAGTTGGCACCGCTAGAAGGACTCTCGCTGATGATGTTGAAGTCAAATACGTCAGTAGGGTCACTCTTGAGATCACGGCCCAAGAACCCTTGAGCAAAGGCGTACGCAGTGTGGTACACTCTGTTGGTGTTCGAAGTGAAAAGTGGCAACTTCTTGGAGGAGTCAAACAAGGAACCGTATCTTTGCCTGAATTGGGCACCATGTCTGTTGGAGTCGGCAGTTCCTGAAAACAAACCTTGTGAGTTTTCTGGGGTAGTTTCCAAGCCGTACTGGGTCGCATTTTGATCTCCAAAGTAGGTGTAGTCGTTAAGGAAGGACAAAGAACCCTTGAAGTTACCTTTGTTTCCGTGCTTGTTTAACTTTCCGATCATATCAGAAAACTTCTGCCCCATCTTAGCTGTGGGGTAACGTTCGCCGTGTCTGGCAAACAACTGGACCTGCTCCAAAGTGCAACCGGCTGGGAGGTCTGTAGAGAGACCATATCCTGGGAGTTGCATGTAAGGAGCTTCACCTCCCAAGAAGTTAATCACATTGTACTGCTCGACTGCAGCCTGTTCTGGAACAGCAACGTCTTTAAAAGTATTTTGACTAATTAATAATCCGTTTGAAACCAATCCTGAAATGTCCACCATTTTTTAGTTGAGTAGAAGCCGATAAACTAAGGCTGTATTGTTCATTAAATACACACACAATTAAGCCATCTTCGTGCCGAGGTTTATAACAGTGGGTAAGAATTCCGAATCACAAACCACAATCTGGTTACAATAAGTGAAAAGTTTTTGCTTAGCTGACATCCAGGCGTGTTGGTACATTTCGTAATAGTGAAACGGGCAATATAGAGCATATAATGTTCGGATTGGGAAACCCATTGGAATGTGTTTTAAGATTTTCAGCCCCATCATTGTTTTTATCGTCTCATATAAGAGAACTGTTGCAATCGATCAAAAGAGGCAATAGATTAGAAGAGGAGTATTAAAATAAATCAAATTTCTTTGAGGACTGCATCTGGCTGGCTTTGAAATTCAATGGAAGGGTGATATCAGTTTCATTTCAGCAAATAAAACGAGTTACCTGTGTTCAAAATGTAGGCTTTTCGTGGTGAAGAATTGCCGCTAGACTGTATTCTTTACGCCCCGCCCTCTCTGTGTCTCGTGAAAAACAATTAGAGTGCAATTACATCTGTAGTATCATTGACTACTTTATACGAGTTTCTGGTAACCTTGACTAGCTTGAAGCTACAGTCGGGCCGATATAAATGAAGCAGAAAATCCCATAAATATAAATTTATGGATACGGGAAGATAATTCAAAATACAAACAATTCTTGGAGACATTAAAGCTACATTTTTCACCTAGAAATCAGAAGACGAGTTCTGAATGTCCAGGGTTTCTTGATTATACTGGATTCGTCTTGATTTCTCTGAATTTTTTGAGTGTACTTGGACTGTTGTATAATTTGTCGATTTTGCAGATGAATAAACAGGCATATTGACGGTAACAAGGTCACGACAGGCTTATCAGTGTAGTGGTTGTTGTAGATGATACCAGTCGTACATGTGTCAATATTTACACCTAATCTGTCAATTAAGGTTTACTGATCACAAGATCATAGATCAATCTGCTTCGATTGTAACCTTGTTACAAATCGTCACATCTAGATGCATCCATTTCGCCCTCTGATACCTCGTCACCTGCATTAAGCCTAACCACGTTCCATCCATTATACCATCAGGGTTCTTTTGTCGCCAGAGCCCGCCAGATGGGAGTTGCTGGCACAACGAGGTGGCCAGCAGGACCATGCGTGATACGTATGGAAGTGTCTATAAATAGGATACGGAGAGAAGACTATCTTTGTTTTCTTCAGCATGAAGCCAAAAACCTGCAACACTAGTAAACACAACCAAAAACCTGCAACACCGGAAAGCACAACCAACGGGCACCTGAAGTTCCTGAAACGGCAAACATTCCGACGCGACTTAAATTCACTAGCCACACGTGGAGGACTGCTCTGATCTGGGTTTGCTGTAGGCATGAAGCCAGCTCTCTCTGTCCAACTCGTCTACACATTCTGTCTACCCTATATACCACAAGCTCTGTACACTTCCTCTGCCTTCCTTCCCTCTGCCTTCCCTCCTGTTCCGCTCGTAACTCTCGTGGATGTCTCATTTCTCTTTTCAACACGACACCAAAACTCCACAAATCTCACAAATCTCCAAGGCTCACTCTAACCAACTTACACCATAGCCACCCACCAGCATGCCCCCGCTTAAACTACTCATTCAACTAATACACGCAGCAACCGTCCTTGCGCTGGCGCTCCAACCCAACAGAAACTACGCCGACAACACCTACTTTGCTGTGGAAATAGACACCTCTGTCTCCAATAAACACCTTGCCGACTTCATCGCCTCCACAAACTACACCTACGAGCATCAAATCTACGGCCTAGACAACCACTACGTGTTCAGCATCCCCAAGGCACACCCGCACAACGGCTTTCTTGCTGACTATGACTCAAACCCTTCCAATTTGCTTAAACGCCTGCTGATCCAGCCTGACCACACAAGCCACTACGATACGCTCACGTCCAACAATGCGCTCAAGGCCATCCACTTGCTCCCGCCCAAGAAGCTTGAAAAGAGAGCCCCCGTCAAGCTCTCCATAGAAGATGTCAAGAATGTGGCAATGCTTGATAAGAGACTCAAGGCGGTTGACTCGCTGCAGCAGTTTGCTCTGGAGGTGTCTGAAAAACTCGATATCCAGGACCCGCTCTTCTTCAAGCAGTGGCATTTGGTCAATTCCTTTTATCCAGGCCACGACGTGAATGTTTCCGGTTTATGGTATGAGGGAATCACCGGCCGTGGCATAGTTACTGCGGTCGTGGATGATGGATTGGACTATGAAAACCCCGACCTTGCAGCAAACTTCAATCAAAAGGGCTCCTGGGACTTCAATGCTAAACAGAACCTTCCAAAACCTGTTTTGTACGACGACCACCACGGTACCAGATGCGCTGGTGAGATTGCTGCAGTGAGAAACGATGCCTGTGGCGTGGGTGTGGCTTACGACTCGCAGGTGAGCGGAATCAGAATTCTCTCTGGTTACCTCACCTCTGCAGACGAGGCTTCAGCCATGGTGTATGGGCTAGACACCAACGACATTTACTCGTGTTCTTGGGGTCCCACGGATGATGGAAGAACTCTTGGAGAACCAGATGTCCTTGTTAAGAAGGCCATGATTAAAGGTGTACAGGAGGGGAGAGATAAGAAGGGTGCACTCTATGTGTTTGCCAGTGGGAACGGGGGTATCAAGGGTGACTCGTGTAATTTCGATGGGTACACTAACTCTATTTATTCCATCACCGTTGGTGCCATTGACTACACCGGTCAGCATCCTAGCTACGCAGAGGCCTGCTCCGCTGTGATGGTGGTGACATACTCATCAGGAAGCGGAGAGAAAATCCATACCACCGACTTCCGTAATAAGTGCTCGGATACACACGGTGGGACGTCTGCCGCGGCTCCTTTGGCTGCGGGTATTTACTCTCTTGTATTGTCCGAAAACCCAGACTTGACCTGGAGAGACGTCCAGTACATCTCAGTGTTGCTGCTGGTTACAGTCAACGAGGACGATGGTAACTACCAGAAAACCGCATCCGGTAAGGATTACTCGCACAAGTATGGTTACGGGAAGATTGATGCCTATGCAATGGTGCACTTTGCCAAAGAGTGGAAAAATGTCAAGCCACAAGCCTGGTACTACTCCGATGTCAGTACTGTGGACGAAACCATTAAAAGTGGGGCTGATGCCGAAAGAAAGAGCCAGATTATCACCAAGAAGATCACCGTCAGCAAGGAAGATCTCAAGGTTTCTAATGTCGAGAGAGTTGAGCACGTTACAATCAAGGTCAACATACGCGCTACTTTCCGTGGTAACACTGCTGTTAGATTAACATCCCCTGTTGGAATAGTTTCAGACTTGGCCCCATTTAGAAGGCTTGATTCGCACTCAGAAGGATTTTCCAACTGGACTTTCCTGTCTGTGGCACATTGGGGTGAAAACGGTGCTGGTGACTGGAAGTTGGAGGTTTTTGGAAACGATGAAGCAGAGGGCACCAATGAAATCACGTTTGTTGATTGGCAATTGAAGTTGTTTGGTGAGAGTGAAGAAGCCGACAAGGCCGAGTTATTTGATTTTGAGAAGGATTATGCAAAGGAAAGAAGAGATAAGTTAGAGAACTTGAAGAATGAAGGCGACAAGGGAGGCAATGAGAGCTCCAGTTCTGCAACCAGCAGTAAGACTGAGTCTCCTGCCACTGAAACCAATTCCCCCTCTTCCGAGTCTTCCGTGGCTTCTCAGTCTACGGATGGCCTGTCTCACCCAGCTACCAAAATCCAAGTGGATAAGCCTACTGGGGCTGACCATAAGGAGTCTGAAAGTAGCACTCTGCCTGAGGAAGATGAAGAAGGGAAAAGCAAGCACTATACAGCCGACCACACTGGGCAGTATTTCATTGGTCTTGCAGTTGTTGGATTTGTGGCTGTAATCTTGGTGATGAGATTCCACAAGACTCCAGGTAGCGGTAGAAGAAGAAGAAGAAGAGATGAATATGAATTTGACATTATTCCCGGAGAAGACTACAGTGATTCTGATGAAGACCAGGATTCGTTTGACTTGGGTAGACGTGATATGCTGAGCGAAGAGGAAGATGATAGACAAGTTTTATATGGCGATGAAGAGTTCATGCCAGGATATTTGGAAGGAGAAGAAGAGATGTTTACTATCGGAGAAGTTGAAGATACAAAAAAGGATTCTAAGAAATCATCCAAGAAGGCTGATAAGATTAGTCCAGAGGAAGCTGAAACTGACCAGTTGGGACTGGATAAGACCGAGACTGACAAAACGTCTCTTCTCCAAAAATGATAGTTTGAAGGAAAAATTGACAGTAGTATAGAAAGTGTATATTATGAAGGTGTCGTAAACCGAGGATGATTAAAATTTAAGATGATATGTCTGTAGAAGAGGAGAAACTCCTTTTTTTTCCATTGTGCAAGCTAAGTTAGCCCAGAATTTTGAAAGTTGGAGAATCTGGAATGGAAAGGTTCTACAAGGTTCGGAAAAATTGAATACAGTAAAGCCGATTAAGCTAGGTTATGATATGACGTAACCGTCAAAGATTATAGATAAGCTAGAGCCAAATACGCTTCCAAAGCTAGTTCTCTTTTTTCCGAGCATTATTCCAAATTATGCTTGCACATTCTCACACATTCTTTTTGAATCCAAGGTTACCTTTTCTCCTAATTGTGAAAAGTCACGTGGGGGAGGAGACTAGATCTTGCTCGAGTTTATCTAGGTTGCACCGAAAAGCAAACAACGGGGATAAGCCTGAGTGGGCTGGGCTCAATGTACACATCCCGTAGCACCGAGAAGAAACACTCTGGAAGCTCGGCAAACACACTACATCATCAAAATACAAAACACGTAGTGACTAGTTCCCATTGTGGTATGTCGGTCTCCTCCCCCCTGTCCTCTTAGTCTCTCATTTGTAATCATGGCTACTAACATCTCCGACCCTTCCCAACTTTTCTTCCGGGCCAAAATTAAATTTCGCCCCGTTGCCCAAAAGATTTGTAATCTCTATTTAAGAAAGCTTTGCCGCTGAGAGAAAGCAATTTCCGCTAGTTTAACGATATAATTTATAGGAGATATGTCTGCTGATCCATTTGGTTCAAACGTTTCAATTGTTGTTTTTGGTGCTTCTGGGGACTTGGCTAAGAAGAAGACCTTCCCTGCTCTCTTTGGTCTTTTCCGTGAGGGCCAATTGCCAAAGTCCGTCAATGTGATTGGGTATGCTAGATCCAAGTTGGAGGAAGACGATTTCAAGGAAAGAATATCCGCCCACTTCAAGGGCGGAGCCGATACCGACGGTAAGGTTGTCGATTCCCAAAAGGACGAATTCCTCAAATTAACCTCGTACATCGCGGGCCAGTATGACACCGACGAAGGTTATGTTGCTCTTAACAAGGCTATGGAAGAATACGAAAACGAAAGGGGTGTTGGTGAAAAGACCGAAAGATTGTTCTACTTTGCATTGCCTCCTTCCACTTTTACCACTGTTGCTGCTCAATTGAAGAAGTTGTGCTACAAACCAAACGGAAAGACCAGATTGATTGTTGAAAAACCATTCGGCCACGATTTGGAATCTTCCCGTAAAATGCAAAAGGACTTGGCTCCATTGTTCACCGAAGAGGAATTGTACAGAATTGACCACTACTTGGGTAAGGAAATGGTGAAGAACTTGTTGGTTTTGAGATTCGGAAACCAAATGTTCAACGGTGTCTGGAACAAGGATCACATCAAATCTATCCAGATCTCCTTCAAGGAAGCCTTTGGTACCGAGGGTAGAGGTGGTTACTTTGACTCGATTGGTATTGTGAGAGATGTTATGCAAAACCACTTGTTGCAAGTTTTGACTTTATTGACCATGGAAAGACCTGTCAGCTTCGACCCTGAAGCCGTTAGAGACGAAAAGGTGAAGGTTTTGAAGGCCTTTGGTGAATTGGAACACGATGACATCTTGGTGGGTCAATATTCCAAGTCCGAAGATGGTTCTAAGCCTGGTTACTTGGATGATGAAACCGTCAAGCCAGACTCTAAATGTGTCACATACGCTGCTCTTGGTATAAATATCCACAACGAAAGATGGGAAGGTGTCCCAATTGTTTTGCGTGCTGGTAAGGCCTTGGATGAGTCCAAGGTTGAAATCAGAATTCAATTCAAGCCTGTTGCTAAGGGAATGTTCCAAGATATTCAAAGAAACGAATTGGTCATTAGAGTCCAACCAAAGGAAGCTATTTACTTGAAGATCAACTCCAAGATTCCAGGTATTTCTACAGAAACTTCCTTGACTGACTTGGACTTGACCTATGCTCTGAGATACTCCAAGGATTTCTGGATCCCAGAAGCATATGAAGCTTTGATTAGAGACTGTTACTTGGGTAACCATTCCAACTTTGTTAGAGATGACGAATTAGACGTTTCATGGAAGTTATTTACTCCGTTATTGAACTACATTGAAGGTGATGATGCTCCGCAATTAGAAACTTACCCATATGGTTCTAAGGGCCCAAAGAACTTGAGACCTTTCTTGAACAAGCACGGTTATGTTTTCTCTGATGAGGGTACTTACCAATGGCCTTTGACTACCCCAAATGTTAAGGGTAAGATTTAGTGATTTAATGAAAAATTTTATGAGACAATTTTCTAGAATGTAGAATTGATCCGGTTGTTTTGTGGGGTTAAAGGCCAAATTTGAAAAATATATAGACTCTTGGATAAAAGGAACAGATAAGAAAATTAAACAATATGTCAAAGTCATGTAAACTTAAAAAAATTAAAGGACAAGAGGACGGTCCAGCGTCAAACTCCGTAGAGAACTCTTGAGTCATCTTTCTTCAAAAAACGAACAAATAATGAGGTGTAACGAGAAAAGGAGAAGCACTACTAACAATTCAAATATTCAAGTAGAAAATTTTAAAAGTGAAATAATCAGACATCCATGGAAGGTCATATTGCGGTCACCGATATCCTAAGATGGGTTCTTTGTGGATACTACCGAGGAAACTGCGAATGTTTATGGTATTTGCATCATCTAAATCACTTTAAAAAAGATCCAACTATCCTATTAGGAACTGAATACACATTTTAATGAGGCACTAAAATGTATGTTCTATATAAAAACAAGAAGCTGAATAATTTTTTATTTGAATTATCATTCACAGTGAATCAGAAACGTAAAATACTGGCAAGTATAAGCAATAGTTAACCACCAGCTGCAAAGCATGGATTATATTAACAAAGCGGTTTTCAACCCTGTCGTCATAGTCGAATCGGACTGGGAAAGAAGTAGACTTAGTATCATCATATTCACTGTTGTACAAAGATAATCTTCAATAAAAAATGTAGTTTCAAGATCCTCAGGAGAATTCGCTTGAAGTAAACTCCTGTTGACTCCAAGGGATTCTCCTGAGTGTCTGTGTTTGAATGGTTAGAAGATGATGAAAAGAAAATAAAACACTGCGGACTGCCACGGTATTTATACTTTTCGTACTGAGGAAATTTTTTTCGAGATGTGCGTTACCCGGACAAGTCTCGATTGGAAAGGGTTTTTATGAGCCATTAGGGTTGGAGTGATTGAGTGTAAGCATGTAGCACACAGTGTAGAGGATTCGAAACTACGAAACATCTGTTGGGAAAGCATGTATGACCTAATACCTTGACAGAGTGAGTTAGAGATGAGACGTACCGCGAATAGTTGGGGTTATTATGGGGACAGGTCTCTGAGAGAAGTACTTTAATCCGTTAAATAAATAGGATAGTCATCTAAAATGAATATGATGTGAATATAGAATTTTGAATATTGCTCCAATGAAAATTTGCGGTTTGAGTCTTTTGTATAGAAATAACACTTCTAGTGGTCGACTACATTGGTACAAAAACTTTTGCAGCCATTTCTTCTCTCCTCTACAAGATTATTGCAACCATGGGAGAGAAATATTTAGTGACATTTCAAGAATTAAATACCTCTACAAACTTGGAATTCATAATGGGGGTGACATTTACCCTTTTCTTGTCTTGTCTCTTCAATTATAGAACTCCCCAGATTCCGCTTTTGGAGTCTGGAATACGAATGTCCAACTGGTGAGCTTCATCTGAGTGGTAAACTTCATCCGAATGGTGACCTTCGTGCGTTAATATATCTATAGAATCAACAGAGAATTTTCCTACCGAAGACCGCTTTACTTCGAAGCAAGCTCCTATCTTAATCTCATCACTCTAATCGGTGAAAATTTTAAAATTTTCTATATACATGTACAGATTATATTTTGACATGCTATAAGGTACTCTTCTTGATGTAGTCCTTATAGGAAGGATACACTTGCCTTTCAGTTTGAAGATTTCCAATAATTTGAAGTACCAAACAGTTTTGTGTAACTTCTGAGATTTGTGATTTTTCAAGACTTTTCATATTTTCAAAGAGCTGTAACTGTTGCAAGCTCATCTGTATTCTTCAAAGAAAATATTTAAAGATTGCTGGTATTACTTCATTATATTTTGGACGCAAATCTAGTTTATCAGATTTGCGCTTTTGATTTGCATTGTATTTTGTGACATTTGGAACTTTACACAAAAAAGAATATAGAGAAAATACTGGCGATATAATAAGATAATTAGAGATTATACAAGAGAGCAAACGGGGAAGAGGGAGAGAATGGAAATAGATTTAAAACTACGAATGTTCTAATCGGGATAGAGAAATGAAAAATAATATAGGATTTTATATTCAATTGGGACAAATCTCCTATTAATGCTGATCATATTTCTGTCTAACAATATTTACCTCAAAATGTGGTATTTTTGGACATGCTGCCCCTTGGGGAATGTAGATAAGAATATCACAACCAAATCACCTTCGTTTTATGTTTTCATTTTCATTTACTCATTATATTCAACAAAATAATATATTTGCAAGTTTTCTCCAAGAAACGCAAAATATTGTAATTTTTTAAAAAAATCAAAACCCTTCAATACACAGAAATCAGTTAAATCATAAAATGTACAAAAATGTTACAATACACATGCAGCTAAATAAAATATTAATAGAAACAAGAACTTGCTATATTAATAATTTTCCCTTTTTAAATAATACACCTTCTCACCAGGGAACATATTGGCTAAATAAACTTTTTACTTTGGTTTCCTCAAGTTATTCAAATGCTCCAATTTTTTCGAACTCATACTTAAGTAACCCTCTAAAGACCCGAGAGAATTACCAATGCTGCTAGGTGAAATATTTCCTTCATTAGCTCCATGGCCGGTAGGAGTTTCTTGACTCCCCCTTCCAATATTCAAGCTACGACGAACTGAGAACGGTTCGTCAATTTTTTTGGCCTGCTTTTTACCCCTGGAGGAAGTTGGTGGAGCAGTAGGCACAACACTGTACTTTCTTTCCTTGAATACCACACCAACCTCCTTCACATTTTTCTGGTGGTCGGGCTGTACTTGGGAAAACCAATCAAGTGCTTCGTCATACTCGTACATTCTATAGTCTGTACCATATGGCTTGGACTCTAAGCAGTACAAGGTATGCAAAGGCACATCCAATTCTCCGATTGTGGACTTGTCAAGATTAAGAAAGTATGCAAGCAAGATACGCAACACCACACGATGAGAAATGATTAACACATGAGCCGTTGTTCTTTCAATTTCTGTTATCAAAGGTCTCAAACGTGTTAACACATCCAAATAGGATTCCCCTCCAACACCTGGATATCTGTAACTAAGTTTGTTTCTTAATCTAGAATCAAACTCTTTTGGATGCTTGCTTTGAATTTCATCATATGTCATTCCTTCAAATTTCCCTCCACCCAATTCGTTCAACATTCTCATCTCCTTAATAGAATAAAGTTGATCATCGAAATACTGACCAGTTTCAACTGCACGACAAAGCATCGAGGTCCAGACGCAGAAATTAGGCTCTGTAGGAATGTTGTCAATGTTAGCAATATCGTTTTCGTTGAAAATCGAATTGTATTTGAGCTCCAAGCGGCTGGAAAAAGCTTCGAGTTGCTGCTTGCGGAACGCCTGTCTTTGTGATTCCATGAACTTGGCCAATGTGCGTGCAAACTTAACACCACGCTTAGTAAGAGTAGAGTCACCTCCGATACGACCGCTCAAGTTATCAACAGACTCACCATGTCTAGTAATCCAGATTTGACGTTCACAAAGATTGAAGTTGAGCAAGAAGTAGATGGTTTGTGACGCCAAAAAACCTTGAATGTTATAACTGACCACTTTCTTACCCACATCAATCATCTTCACATATTGGAAACCCTTGATTTGTTCTTCCAGATCATCAATTGTCTCATAAGCCTTTTCATAATTATGCAATCTTCCTACAAAATCATCAAGTGCTAGTTTTGGATCCATGTCGCGATAATCTGGCCCAGAGAGTTTCAACCTGATATTCGACTCAATGATATTAGGGTCACTGCAAATACTTTCTAAGAACAAAACTTTCAATTCTCCGTTGGAACGCTGTTGGATTCTGCGCAAGACACGTAATCTCCTATGTTTCGTTGAGTTAGTGGCATCAAATATCCCTACAGACCCAGGCCCTTGAATAACGTAGTCAAGTAATTGATCTAATGTATCCATAGCCCATTTCTCTCTAAGGGAGTTCAGAGTTTTGTTGTCCGGACTGAAGAAGTCCGCATTGTGAGTAGTCTCCTCTTCGTTGTTTGGCGTATTTGTATCTGGCAATGGCTTAGCCTCTGGACCAGCGTTCTTCTTGTCTTTTCTTCTAGTATTTCCAACGTTGAACACACGGCAATCATGTTGAAGCCAATTAAGATACCTAGTGAGTTTATTGGTGATATAACTCTTACCACGCGCGGGGAGCCCAACCATGACAATAACCAACTTAGAACCCACATCCACAGAGGCAATCTTACCATCGGGTGAAATCTTGGACGAGGTTTGACCAGGGATATTAAGAGTGTACATTTTCCTTGCACTTGGAGGAGGTTTGGTGAGCAAAAGTGTCTTCAATCGTTCAATTGAAGGAGTTTTCTCAAAGACTGCATTCTTAGTTTGCTCTTCATGTTTGGCTTCATCTTTTTTGGACTCATCCTTCTTGCACTCATCCTTCTTGGGCTCTTCTTTTTTGGACTCATCCTTTTTTGGCTCTTTAGAAGACTTCAAGTTATCGACCAGCGTCAAAGGGGAAATAGAGGCGCTGCGGTTCTTCGACATCTCCGCGAGATTCAAATGGGAGATACTTCTTGTTTTCATCATATTTCCATCCTTTTCTTCGTCGTCGCTTAGATATATTTCTTCTCTTGGTGAAGTCATGCTGGAGACTATCGGAGTATCTGTCAAGGGTCTCTTGTTAAACTCTGGAAGATAACTACTGGAGGAGGCATTTGACGAGTAGTTTGAGTCTGCCAACTGAGAGTACAAGGAGGTTGAAAAGGCCAAGTTTTCGCCTAAATAGTGTGGATGTGAGGGCAACTTCTTGAGCGAATGACGGCGTAGAAATGAAGTTGGATTTGAATTGGATATGACGGGGGAAATGGTCAGCGGAGAAGCTGTCTGAGGAGAAGGTGTCACCGAGGTTGTGAAGTGTGCCGGCGCACTAAGTTTCGGTAACTCTTCATCAGAAGAGTTTCTCAGGGAGGAAGATGAGGATGTACACTCATTTGCGTAGTCAAATGCAACCTTCTTTCTGGCTAGAATGGCATTTGAGATAGTGTATGACTTCTTCCGACTTGATGAGGATGCTTTGGAAGATGAGGGCGACATGGGCGTCAGGGTCAGCTCAGAGATTGCTGGTGGTGTATGAGGGTTTTCTGAATTATGACTGGTGGGATTTTCGTCTGGGCTGCTCTCGTCCATGGATCCCGCCATATGAGCATGAAGGTTGCTTCCGGTGTCATCGGGCCCATTGTTATCACTGGTTCCATCGCTAGGTACACCATCTTCGGGTATCTTTTTTAGCTTGGTTTCATTTTCAGGGGCTGATTCCGTTGCCATCTCTCGTTAGAGTTCCTTATTTAATGATTTTGTTCGTAGATTTTCGGAGAAGAAGTACCGAGTGACCGGTGAGGGGACATAATAGAATTGCCGTAGAAGCATGTCAAGAGTAAGAAAAATGCTTTAATAGATAGAACATAGATAGAACAATGTGATACAGATGCCAGGTATCCATGGAAACAGTAAAAACAATGCATCTAGGGTGTACTCTGCACATAGTTATTCAAATTTGACTTTTTTTCAAGATTTGTTCCTCATGGCCCAATGGTCAAGGCGTCTGGCTACGATAAGTATCCACTTCTGCAACCAGAAGATTCCAGGTTCGAGTCCTGGTGGGGAAGAATATTTTTTCGAATCGAAGTTTAGTATATTTTTAAGTTATTTTTTTGTTGTGAGATTTTTAGTATATTTATCATATGAGAGAAAGTTTTAGATATGCAATAATTAGGAGCTCTACGAAGCGCAACGTTAATGGGTGTATTGAGGGAATCTGGTGATATTAGATTGGCAGGTGAGATATTCTTGAAAAGTATTTCCGATAGTCTATAGATTTAAGCAATTGAACATTGGGGGATAAATTCAAAATCATGTTACGATCCTTGGTTAGACTTGTCATTTTACAATCTCGTTGCCCCAAAGTTTATTTACAAAATTCACATTGACACTTCTAGGCAACTAACAATGCTGAAATGCTTATTCTGCGATACGGAAAAGAATGAGATTAGGAGTGAAAAAGCTGTCCGTTGCACACCAAGAAAAATTTCAAAATACCTATAATACACAATGGTTAAACAGGTCATACACCACACTACACCACAGGTCTACCCCTACAACACAACCTACCACATACTCCACCCAATACTCCTTTGAAACCATAATAGAGGTGAGTAACAATGTAAATGTATTCTCTTACATGTTGCTGTATGCACTCTACAAAAATGTGTGGGACACTCAATCCACTTAAAAAATATCTAGCACCTAGCACAAAAGCACTAAAATTGTGTGGTTGCCTCATAGTATTTTCTTATCGGTTGATCATTTATATATTGACACCAGAGTTCTTTTTCGAATACCATATTAGCCAGGCTGGATCATTCAATCTTCCAGAACACGCAACCATACCCAGGCACTCACCTTTCATCTGGAACGATCTTCAAACAACACCACAAGTCACCAACCTCGCTAGTCACAACTACACCTTGCTACAGATGTCTGACCTACCAACCGACTTCGAAGAGACGTTCTTCAACGGAGCTGGCTCGCTGGGCACTGGGGTGCTTGACATGAAGCAACGCCGCTTTGCCCAGAATCCGTTTTCCATGGACGATCCTAGCTCTGCTTATCAGTACCAGTTCCAAAAGACTGACCAGCATCCACAGTACCGCCAATTGCCACCACAGGGCCCCCACAACTCACCACCGTTATCCGCTTCCTCTTCATCCACTCACATTTCGCTTGGGATCACCACTCCCGACTTGTCTAGCGAAGTGTCGGTATTTGCCTTCCCCTCCGCCACTCCCCACTATGTGCACAGAGACATCTACAAAGGTGCTCTGTTGGGACTGACTTCGTCAGGTGAATCACCAACGCACACATGGGATAATCCATTGTTTAACTTCCCGCTTGATGCTATTGGTGAGAAGCAGGCTGCTAGTGACGCCGGTGGCAACTTGGAGGCTTTGGCGGGGCACTTGTATGATGACATGTTCCAGGATGTGAAGGAGTTCCATAACTCCAAGTTGACAGAGGGATCCTCAGGAACAATCAATCCAAGACAGTTGCTTGCAGCATCGCCCTCTCTGCCTGATTTGCACAGCTTGTTCTCCAAGCTGAACGATCCGCCAAAGTTGCCAAACCAGGCGGCTCCGCCTCAAAATAACAGCAACCTCAAGTCCAAGTTTGAAATGTATGATGAGTGTAACCACGCCATTTCCACATGGCTTAACAACTCCGAAAAGGAGTTGCCAGACTTTAATGAGACCTTCCAGGAGGATGAACCGGAGTTTCTGTTCAAGACCAAGAATAGGTCGATGTCGTACTCCTTTGGCACAAGAAAGAACTCCAATGAAGCTACACTGTACGCCCCAATTGGCTTTTCCAACGATGCTGCCTACGACCAATTGTTTGTTGCCGAGAAGGAAGAGAACCCTGCTATTCTGAATGGCGGTGCTTCCATGGAGTTGCCACCTCCCACTCCTTCTGCTGGCCAGAGGAGAAGAAGAAAGAGCGTCAAGAGCATGGACTTGAAGAGTCTGGATAACAGTGAAGTCTTGGCCACTCCCCACAAAATTACTAAACATAGAGCCCGTTCTCAATCCAACCCATCGGTTTTAGGGAATGTGGTTGTCGGAAATGAAGGCTTAACTGTGGACCCCGCAACTTCGTCGTTTCCTTGTCCAGAGTGCTCCAAGACGTTCAAGAGATCAGAGCATTTGAAGAGACACGTTAGATCAGTACACTCTAACGAGAGACCATTTCCTTGTAAGGAGTGTACTAAGACGTTTCTGAGAAGCGACAATTTAGCTCAGCATGCCAAAACTCACAGAACGAAGGATAATGAAATAAATGGGAATTCCAGGTCAAGGAAATGATACAAGGGTAGGTTAGAATCGGTGCAAGCACTAGCTTTTTTTATATAGTTTGGATAGTAATATGACGATAATTTGGGATTGAGTAGCTGGGGTGAGTCTGTAGGGAGCACTTGAAATTTTCATGTGGGGTGGCGGGGGGTGCAATATATTATTCATACCAGTTTGGATTTGGTGTCAAGAACCATTAGGAACTGGCACCCCAGAGGTTAATGTTTGGTTTAAATGGGTACATGTGAAATAAATGAGAGTTAGGAGAACAAGGGGCGAGAAGAGTACGGAGAGTAAGGATCAAGGGGTTAGAGGAGTAGGGATCATATGGAGAGGATGTGGGAATTGAGTAAGCAAACAAGCTGAACTACTTGATTAGTCAATGCCGAGACGTTAAACGTTAATATGCACATTGGTTGCGAAAGAATCGAGAATCAGGATTGAGGTAAACACAGCAAGACGGGGTCACGAAGCAGAATGTGTTGGTATCAGGATTGTCACACAACACTAATCTTTATGAACCCATTTCTCTGGGCCCATGCATTCACACAAACTGAACACGTTAGTTTTGGAATTCCAAAGTGCAACTCCAGGAGGAGAGGGGGAGTCCTCAGTACATGACTCCACATAAGATAATTCTACATAACACCAGATCACTATAATTCTACTTAACACCAAATCACTTAACACCACATAAAAACTCTCACTTAGACCTTGAAGAAGACACCTCTATCAATCTATTTGCTTGCTCTCCAGAATTTCTCCACGTTCCCACATTGCTCGACATTCCACAGTTAACCAAGAGTCTAGACCCGCCCTTAGTGTGCGCACCATTTTCACAAGCCTTGATTGCAGTAACGGGAGTTAACAAACATGGAAGTGGTTATAATATCATATGAATAGCTACATCAGATGCGATTTTCCCTCAGAAGATTAGCGTCCTATGTTGTGTTTTCAGTGGCATTGACTTCGGTCATTGTGCTCTTCTTGCTTACTACTCCAGAGGCTCTCTTCCACGACTTCTACACTGCCAATCGATTCGACACGGCCCTGTTTATCAAGTGCAACCGTGACGTGAGGAACAGGGTCCACTACTCCAATTACAAGTTCTCGTGGCAAGATGACTACCTTAACCTTTGGAAGGACAGACAAGAGGCCCAGAATGCTACTTTGGATGAGAAATGCCTGCTATTTTTCAACTTGTGGAATGAAAAGGAACCCGACTGGAGCTTCTCCAGCTTCCAGAACGATGGCGAAGTATTCGATAAGGGCGTGGTAAACAAGGACCATTACTTCCTGGTCAAGTCCGACAACTTGGTCCAAATGAAGAACCCGGATGAGAACTATATTACATTTAAGGACAAGCATATCATTAACAGTATGTACAAGAAGCAGGTGGAAACCAACATCAATACCGCACGAAAGATGGCAGATGTCACCACCATGATGCGATTGTACGGCTCGTGTTTCTTAAACAGCCATGGCCAGCGTCTGGAGGGCGAATTGAATGCTGAACTAAAGGAAACCTTTGACAAATACACCTACAAACTTTTTCCATTTCTTAACAGATTCACATTGCCCAAGTTCACCAGCGTTTTGAGGGACGAGGAATTGCCCGAGAATGAGTTCCCTCAGTACGACGCTGTCACCAACAACTACACAGGCACCGTAAAGTACCAAGAGGAAGAGATCAACATGGTTGATTTCTTGCATAGGCACATGAGTGGCAAGGGAATTGTCATTTCCAGCTCTACAAGACAGGCTGTAGATTTGATCAAGTTAATCCGGGTTTTGCGTGCCTTGAACAACAAGCTCCCCATCCAGATTTTATACAAGTCCGACCTCAACAAGAGAATAATGAGCGCCATAAGATTGGCTGCTACGGAGGACATTGACTTCCTCCTTGACCCAGACATGGCTCCTGAACACAAAAGCGTTCTTCCAGAGTTGGACCTCATGGAGAGCTACAAGGATTACGACTCAGAGTTCCCCAAGCAGGACCTCTGGTTTGTGGACATTGTCCATTGCGTAAAGAGAGAATACAAACATAGCTTCCCCGGCTTTCTGAACAAGTTATTGGCCATGATGTTCTCTTCCTTTAAAGAGATCATCTTGATGGATGCCGACGCCATCCCAATGGTTCCCGTAGAAGAGTTCTTTAAGTTGAAGGGATACCAGGACACGGGAGCATACATGTTTCAAGACAGAGCACTCCGTGATTATAACGACTACGTTGAAACAAACTACTTTACCCAGCTATTCCCCATGAGAGACGACTCCATAGACTCTTTATTTGGCATACCCAAAACCACGTCCAAGACATTGGGAAACAAGTACATGACGGGATGGAGACATTTTGTAGAGGCTGGGGTTGTTCCATGGGACAAATCCAGACACTTTTTGGCCATGCTCATGACTTTCCCCTTGCATTTCTGGAAGGAGCCCGTCAAGTCTTCTATCTGGGGTGACAAGGAGATGTACTGGCTAGCACTCGCGATGGCTGGTGATGAGAATTATGAGATCAACGAGTATGGTGCCGCCAGTGTGGGAACTGTCACAGAGAATGTCGAGCACAGATATTACCCGGAATCCAAATCAGTAGAAGTATGTTCTTCTCACCCTGGCCATGTTTACAAGCCCACTTCCCAGTTGCTCTGGGTGAATTCTGGCTTTTCCTTCTGCAAAAAGAACGCAGAGTATAGAGATAGAAAGAAGTTCCCATTTTCAGTTTTCGCTGACGGCGAGTTGCGAAAATTGTACAAGAGACCGTTGGAAATCAAGGCAGCTGTGATTCCTCCAGATTTGCCTAATTACAGAGAGCCATATTCTCCTCCAGATGATACGGCGGAGTTAAAGTTTAGAGATTCGTGGAGTTATAGAAAACCAGATTTGGATGATTTTAAGCCTGAAGATGCAGAGAAAATCCCAGAGAAGATAACCGAGTACGGGCCGCAGAAGGGTTGGATGAAGAATTCGATTTGCTCAGGGTACTACTACTGTGCATACACCTCTGTGGCTTCCTATGACGAAAACAAGGAACACGATGAAGGATATTTGATCGAGTTTGATGAAAAGATGACTAAATTATACAACTACCTAGGCAAAGTGTGGGTTACTGGAAATAGTAAGACACCCACCAAGGCCAAAGTGGAGACTGTCCCTACATCCAATGTGCAGCAAATCGAGGAGGAAATTGCTAACAAGACAGTAGAGAAGATGAAAATCGATGAACAGGAGCGGATACAAAAGGAGAAGGAAGAGAAAGAAAAAGAAGAGAAAGAAAAAGAAGAGCAGAAGAATTAGTATCCATAAGCTTATAGCGTAAAGACAACAGTTTATTGATAGAATAAATACACTAGCATAAAAAACTGTAGGTTTAATAAAATGAATTATCATTTTAGGATTATAGAGTAATTTTACAATTAGGTTCTTTCTGGAATATATATTTCTAATATACAATGAGGAATAAACTAAATAATACAGTTAAATTGAAACAAATAGGAAATAAAATAACACACTTAAGAAGAAGCAGAGGAGTACTTGGTAACAGCTCTGGTACCTTCGGAGACAGCGTGCTTGGCCAATTCACCTGGCAAGATCAATCTAACAGCGGTTTGGATTTCTCTAGCAGAAATGGTAGACTTCTTGTTGTAAGCAGCCAACTTGGAAGCTTCACCAGCAATTCTTTCAAAGATATCGTTAACAAAAGAGTTCATGATGGACATGGCCTTTTGGGAGATACCAGTGTCTGGGTGAGTTTGCTTCAAGACCTTGTAGATGTAAGAGGAGTAGGTTTCCTTTCTGGTCTTAGTTCTCTTCTTGGAGTCAGTGGAAGAAGAGGAGGTCTTCTTAGCAGCTGGCTTCTTTTCAGCTGGAGCCTTGGAAGCTGGTTTCTTTTCTGCCTTAGTTGGTGGAGCCATTGTAGTATATGTTAATTGAGTAGTTGGATATTGAAAAGAAAAACTTTAACAGAACTGAAAAAGGGGACAAGCGGTAGGGTTTATATATATTTTCTTTGAAATTCACGCGTGTAAACTTTTCCTAAACAGATACAAGTTTGTGCTTGATGGTTTTCTCGTTGATGTTAATACAGGGAAAGAGGAGGTGTGTATACTCAAATATACGCAGACTATTTTGCATTTACACACTTGGAGAAAGACGCGGTGCACAACAGTTCCGCTCCGTGGACGCGAAAACAGTTGAGTTAAAGTGTTGCAAAGTATGTTCTCAAGTTTACGCATTCAAATGAGTACTTTTCAGTATAAGAACAGGGACTGCAAAATGTTGATGCTGAATACAAGGACAAAGCAAAGTGAAGGAGTTTATGCATCTTTGGAAAATCATTGAACAAAAACAAAACACGATCCTCTTTTGCAGATCAGATATATAAATATTCACAACGCTCCTCGAATAGTTTTTTTTAAATTCAAAATTTTTATTTTTGTATAACAGCAAATTAACAAATAAATTAAATATAACAATGTCCGGTGGTAAAGGTAAAGCAGGTGCTTCTGAAAAGGCTTCAACTTCCAGATCTTCTAAGGCTGGTTTGACTTTCCCAGTCGGTAGAGTCCACAGATTATTGAGAAAGGGAAACTACGCTCAAAGAGTTGGTTCTGGTGCCCCAGTCTACTTGACCTCCGTTTTGGAATACTTGGCTGCTGAAATCTTAGAATTGGCTGGTAACGCTGCCAGAGACAACAAGAAGTCCAGAATCATCCCAAGACACTTGCAATTGGCCATCAGAAACGATGAAGAATTGAACAAGTTGTTGGGTCACGTCACCATCGCTCAAGGTGGTGTCTTGCCAAACATTCACTCTAACTTGTTGCCAAAGAAGTCTGGTAAGCCAGGTAAGCCTTCTCAAGAATTGTAAGTTTAGAATTACAATGATGCTTTCAATTCTTAGAATTTCCCTATTCTTGTGTATTATATATGAAGTTTATGTATTTGGGTAAATACAGTATACATTCCAGTTACAACTTGTAGGGACTTATTCACCTGTCAATCTCTATTAACTTATTTCCTGTTGCAGCGAAAAATCATTATTTTTTTCCCTTCTCAATAGAGGGGGAGGAATTTCTTCATATCAATCACATGTTAAAAAAAACAGTATAAAAGCGACTTTATGCAGATAAAGAACCCAAAGCACAAAGACCATGGCTCTTAGGTTCAAGCAAAGACGTAACTGGAAGCTTCCAGCGGCCACAGGCACAATTGTTGTGTTGGGCAGTGCATACTTGGTTTTGAAAAGCTTCCCCCATTTGCAAGAGAAAATGTACAATTATATAACTGGCTTCCGGGACTTGGATACCGAGGAAGAGGATAGAATTCTTCTAGAAAGAGAAGATCGTATCCAAGCGGTTAAAGATGAAGATGCAAAAGCTGCTGAGGCTATAATTCAAGAAAGCGATGCCAGTAAAGCTGACGAGATTGGCGGCAGCATAGTGGACTTGCAAGATGCCAGTGTTGGCGACTTGCAAGAATCGAGCAACGAATCGTTGATAGCTCATTTAAAAAATGTGAGTATTACTTATCCGTGAAACACTATCTAACTTCATTTACTAACATATTTAGAAAGAAATCCATGTTCCATCGGATTCTACTCATAATAACCTTGTTTCCCTTGTTGAATCAAGTCAAAAATCCTCTTAGGGCGTCTAATTGGATGGTGCACTTACATATCTCCCAATTTTTAGTGGGGATTTATCTTTACTTGCGGAAGCAACTTTTAGGTTAGAATGTGTGCTCTGTCATTTGTATTTCTAAGTATATTAATGTATGTCTAATGTCTATTGATGTAGTTTGTAGTGTGTTGAGGTATGTTTGTTATCGGTTATCAATTGTTGCAGGGTGAAAATGTAGGTGTAGTTTCTATTGACATGATGTATATTCTATTGTAATATCTACGTCTTGCTTCATTTTGCAATCTCTACTTCTTGCTCCACTTCGCTATCTCACTTCTAAATATCTCTCTAGTGAGTCCTTTACGGTCGTCTTCAATATGCGCAAAATAACAGTTGACAGATTCAACGTCTTTGTTTCGGTACTCATCGTCAAATAAGATAAACTCTCCCAGTTTGAGTTCTTCTTTTAACCCTAGTTGTTCTGCAGCCATCTTGATATGGCGAGTCTTGCTGCCCTGGCCCCATTGCAAGGAGTCAAAATAATTAAGAGCAGGCTTATCTCCGATCCATAGTAACGATAATATCTCCTGTGCCACCCTAGGCGTAGCTGTACGACTTGCGCCAACAATCGTCACATTCTTCTGCTTCAACTCTAGAAGAATAGACTCGACATCTTTAAAAAACGAGAGCTTAGTTCCGTCCCTATCAACTACAGTTGACTTGTCTAGACTCCGCAAGGGCATACTGATGTGAGTATCACACCAACATGGCCATAATGTATAATCCAAATCAAAAACAACAACTTTTGGGTACTCCATCTCTTACTCTATTTATTTTTCTATACACCTATCAAACAAAATAGGTACCCCCACAATTGGCGCTACCATAAATCATATCATACTTTTTGTTTTGCTTATCCCTTAGTGTTCAAAAAAAGGCCCCGTCTGCAACCAAACCTTGCTCCTTATCTTTTTAAGGGGGTGACTTTTTCTGAAGGCAATGAGGATTTTTAAAATTGCCACCCTTCTTTTCCTGTTTTGCAAGTAGGTATTCACATCATGAGTAATAAAGAAGTTGTGCTTAAGATAACCCACACCAAACTCCCCTCATCATCACTTCTGCCCCCAACCACTAACATCGCTGTGTCTGTTGATGCTTCTGAAATTGCCAAAGTCCATTCCAAAACTGATCTTATCACTTTACTAAACCAACACAACGTTGATGTATCATTAAACAACGCCGCTTACCTTACTATTACACGTAAGTCGAAGAAGAACAGCAAGTACATCAACTTGGAAAAACATGATGACTTTCCCGCTCTTCACAGAAGTTTGAGAGTCAAAAATCACGTCAAGTTGAACATTAGTGATCACTCGCCTAATAAGTCTGCATTCTCAGATGGTCTTGGTGTTTTTAGTGAACAGTTATTGAACCGCATCAAAGAATATGTCGATAAGATCGAAGACCTTGCTAGAAGAATTAGCGAATCAGCCGAAGCTCCCGTTGATTTTGGAATCCTTAATGCCGTCACAGAAGACTCTACACAAACCGAAACAACCGAATCTAGTGATGTACCTCCCTCCTATATCTACTCCAATGTTGTCCACCCACATGTCGCATGTGACTCCTGTTGCCCAGATAATTTTACCCCTCTCAAGGGAACCAGATACGCTTGTCTTGTTTGTGCAGATTTCGATCTTTGCGAAACATGTGAAACCAAATCACACTTGGAGAAATTAGAAATTGCCGGACACTCATCTGATCATCCCATGGCCAAAATCACAAACCCCGCTGTCACATTTGACAGAAACAAATGCTCGAGAATGTTTAGCTCATCTGCAAACTCTAGAGTTGAGAAGGAGGACTTGATTTTCGACTTTTCATTTGACAATTTGACAAACGATGCCAGGGATAAGTTACTCCTGTTTTTGCAGAATGGTATTTCCTCCTTTGTGGAGAACATTACTTTGACTATGAAGAATGCTGAGCAGTTTGATGAATTATTATCGTTGGTTGAAGGTGAGACTCCTATTGAAAAGTATGAGCAAATGAAAAGAATGCTTGCGCAACCAAAGCCTGATGTCAAGGAAGACTCCACTTCGGATAACTTCTATGATGATGAAGTTTTCTGTGACGATGATGTGTGCTTTCAGGATGACTCTGTTTATGAAGAGGCACCTCTTCTTACCGATTCCTTGAGTACCACTCCAGTAATTGAAGAGCAAGAAGTTAGAGAAATGTTACCAAGCTCCCCATTGATCTCCAACTTTTGTTTACTCACACTTAAGAGTGCTTCAGAGAACAGCCGCATAATTTCTTTGCTGTTGGTCAACAACTCTGAGTGTATTATCAAGGGCGGGGTTTTGAAATTTGAATTTTTCAATGATTCAAACAGACAGTTTATTCAAATTGCCAATGCCAGTGATGTCAAACCTCACCAATCCAGATTTTACAATTTAGGGGACTTGTTCCTGAAATTTGAAACTTTTGAAGGAGTTGAGGTCAGACTTATGAACACTGAGTTTATTTTGGCTGGAAAGTTCTCTTCTGACAAGAGTGCAGATTTGTCATTGTACAAGAGTTCAATTTCTATTGATTTGGAAAAGGAATCCAAGTCTGATACTGATGTGTCTATGGTATCCGATGATATTAACATCTCCTTTGTTCCTAAATCTCCATCTTTGAATCAGTTAATTATTCAGAACAAGTCTTTGAAACATATTAAGTGTGTTTCCACAAGTGACTCTAAGGTTCTTCAAGTTGTTTTGCCAGGTAAGGTCGCCAAGTTAAATGTTGGGAATGAGCAGTGTGCTTCACTTGCTATCGAAAGTGGCGATACGACCTATAAGATTGAGCCTTCCACTCTTGATAAATCCGATGTAGAAGTGAGCGCAGCTGAGACTGAGATTGAGACTGAGACTGAAGGATTTTTAGAAGTCACCCCAGAACCGCAATCATCGGTTCACTCAATTGTTTTGCCAATGATTCCTAGAGAATCTGTCACTGAAATTGCACAAACGGATGACGATGCAATGGAAGGTGTTGAAGAACCTGTAATCAGCGACACTGAGGACTATGACATTATCAGTGATGGTGAAACCGAGACATCTGATTTCGAGATTTTGTAATGCAACTTGGGCGATTTTGGCTGAGCTGGCTTGGTGTACCCTTTATATCATTTTTATTCTTTTTTTTTCAACGACTTCTAGGCGGATAATATTATGTTTTTAAATTATTTCTTGTATCAAAATTATTTTCTTTTTATCAACAAAAATTGCGACAACTAAAATTTCAAAAAAACAGTAAACAGCATAGAAGGAGAGAGCAAATATGGCGACCGCTTCTGACGCACAAGGTATGTATCGATAGAGCGTTTGTAATTTGATTGTTTTTGACTAACTCAACCAGAGGAATTGTACAGAATTAAGTGTGAGGAGTTGCAAAAGAAACTTGATGAAGTAGAAGGCAATAACGAAGTAGCTACATTGGCACTCACCAGAACCAAGACAGCAATCAGAAGATTAAGACTCGAGTATGCCATATTACTTGAAAGATTGGAAGACCGTGCTACCAATATACCCAACGGAATAGGGGGGTTTGAAGAAATGGCATGTCCTCCAGTCCCAAGCATCTTGGATGAAACGTTGAACAATTCAACCACCAGAGCTGCAAAGTCTGGTTTAATTAAAAAGAACACTAAAAAGTCAAAGGCAAGTCCGTTGGCTTCATCTGCAACCGCAAATTCCACTACACCCGCTGCTAGTGCCAATACCTCTGCATCTGCAGGCTCTTCCACCACTATGGGGTCAGATAGTCAAGCATCTGGAATAACAAAGGCAAAGGCTCGAGATCCAGACTTGCCAAAGAGACCCACAAACGCGTACTTGCTCTTTTGTGAACTTAATAAGGAAAAGATTAAGCTTGAACATGAAGAAAAGAATCCAGGTGTAGCCCTTGATCTATCTAAAACATTGACGGAGGCTTGGAAGAATTTGACTGTGGATGAGAGAAGACCCTTCTACAAGTCTTATGAAGACGACAAGATAAGATACCAGAAGGAGTTGGATGATTACAACCTGAAAAAACAAGGTGAGTTTGTGGTAGATGACCTTGAGTCCGAAAAGCCGGCCCACAAGAAGATTAGATTGGAAGATGGAATGGATGACTCTACTCCAGATCCCAATGACTTTGATGATGACGTTAATCTTAACTCTGAGCCTATTGAGGAGGAATATGAGGAAGAAATTGCTGCGCTGCTGCAGGTTGAAGAAGAATAAGTATTGTATATTAAAATGGAATTAGTTGGATGTAACAAATTGGGAATACAAGTAGATTAACATTTAAAATAAATTTTCTATTTACAAATCATGATTACTCAAATCTCTTTCTCTTAGCACGGTAATAACCGTTTTCGTCCTTCACTGTTCTTCTCTTTTCTCTTGAAAGTACATGCTTTCTAATCTTTTTCTTTGCTGCAATTTCTGGTGCAGTTATTGCCAAATTTGTTCTCTTCATTCTTCTGTCTTCTCTTCTTGCATCAATCTTTTGTTGGACCTTGTTGTAGACCCCAGTGTATTCAGTGACACCTAGTTTCTTTTCAATCATTTCCATACATTCCAACGTAAGGTTGGCCAAGTCTTCTTCTTCAGTACTACTCTTCTTATCGACATGGATGAAACTTTGAACAGACAACAAGACCTTTTCAGCAATCTTGGACAACCTTTCAGGTCCTGAAACCTGGATCAACATGGCTGCTAACTTGATGGACGACTTCTTACTGAAGAAAGAGTACTTGAAGTTTTGCTCCTGTCTGATAAGCGCACATGTTCTGTCCACAAGATACTCGTTTGCAAATTCGAACCTAGAGTTGGCAGCCTTATTTTCGTCATTGGTAGGTGCGTCATGATTGTCTTCCTGTGGCTTCATGTATTTGGTTCCTAATTCTTCCCATCTCATTGCAATCAATACCAAATTCTTAATAACTTGGTTCCCTAAGTCTTCGGAAATCGATGGAGCACCCAATTGACGGAGCGATCTATAACAAATGGTTTGAATCTCGTAATCTGAAATATCAAATTTGAGCTCATCAAGACTGGTCAATAATATACCAATCAACTTAGCGGCAGACAAACGGATCCAGGTGTGTGGATAAAGTAACGAGTTAATAATGAATTTCCATGTACTTTCGAACTTCTCGCTGAATACACCCTGCTTCAAACTCTTGCAAATACTAGTGAAGACATTTAAAGAAGAAAACAACAAACCCCACTCGAGATCGGACTCTTCACCGTCTGATCTCTTAGCATTCTTGAAGATGTCCAGCAAGACGTCAGTGGCCACCAGGTCTAATTCTCTGTTGTAACCACATCCTAACTCAGTTATGTAGATCTTGTATACGTTAAGTCCACAACGTTTCAATTGACTGACGCTGGATTTGATCCAGGCCGAACAATACTTCTCGATGTTTGTCAACTGGTCCTTGGTGGCCTTGCTGATAATGCTAGAGATTAAAGAGCTGGCCATTTCACGACATTTGACAGAATCATCAGTAGCCAAAACGTTTGCTAAAGCAACAAAGAAAGAGGAAGATAACTTGTTCATTATATCACCACCGGCATTTTCAACAATAAGATGAATCAACTCCATAACAGATTGTCGACCAGTTTCGGAAGGATAGGCCAAGTTGTTGACAAAAAACTTGAACTGCTTTTCCAACTTGCCCCTTCCTTGGTCATATTCCATTAAGAACTGGAAGAAAATCTCTCTGGAGGTGTTTCTAATTTCTTTGGAACCGTTTGCTACCAAAATCTTTGCAACCTGCTCCATAACATCATAAACTTCAGGGGTAATGATGTGGCGAGATATCACTGCTCTGACAAAAGCGAACGCCAAAAATTGCCTATTTGTTTCTTCCAAGTCATGCTGAACACGGATTAAAACATAACTTACAGCTGTATCCTTCAATTGAAGATCTTCCCTCAGTTCGATGGCTGTAGCTAAGTACTTCAAGGAAGCTTGAGCAACTTCAGCAGTGGTGTCAGGCGAGTCCTTGATAATATCCAAGGCAACTCTAGCGGTGTTGTTGAAAACCTGTGATTGTTCCTCAGTAAAGTCCAACTCAACGAAGAGAGTTAAAACACGCAATGCAACACTAACAATACTTTCATTGTCAGCATGGATGGACCTTTCCATCAATGGCAAAAATCCTGCCATGTTGGCTACTGTGAGCAACTCTTCATTGGTAGTGATTGCAGTTCTTAATAAGTTGAAGGAAAACTTTTGGAGGAATTCTTCATAGAGTGTGTTATTCATCTGGATTCTCTTGGGCTTGGCATCCAACTTAACAATGAAATGATCTTCTTGTTCGGTTATTGGTTTAGGCTCGGCTTTGTTCTTAACTTCAAAGGCCAGTTCATAAATTTCGTAACAGAGCAACAATAATTCAGTATCCGCAGCTTGGGAATTGTTTCTCAAACCATTAGAATAGTGCCTGACCAAGTCATCCAATTTGTTTTGGGTTCTCAAGGACATCTGCTCTCTAAGCATGAGCTTTACTGGATGGAGTAAAGTGTTGAACGAGGTCAAACTGATACTAGCCGTCATCATTTCAGCAGTATCAAAACTCTTTTTAAACTTGACTTCCTTCATCTTACTGTGATAACCATCGGCATCCTTTTCTTCACCAGCAGCACCAAAGATGTCTTCCATGACAATATTAACCATTAAGTTCAAGGCATCATCCAAATCACCAGGTTTCAAAGTAGGAGAGACATGTAACAATAATTCATACAATGTGTAACTCAACACGTGGATTTGAGAACCTCTTGACAAGGCAGTTTTCAATTCCTTAATGATAAATTTGAAGTACATTGTTCCCAAAGCACTTAAAATCTTGCACAAAGTCTTTCTGACACCATTTCTTAAGTCTTCGGATCTCGAACGCATAACTTGACAAGTGTTGGTCAAGACAGAGGGCAACTCTACTTCAATCTTTTCCTGTGAAATGGTCATGATTAACCAACACATTGCTTCCGCCAATGGAACACGAGAAGTGATAGTTTCATCTTCACGGAAGTTTAAAATCTTGAGCAATGGAGGGTAGATTTCTTTCAAAACAAAATGGTCAATTTCTTCTTGATCTTCTGGCATTCCCTTTATAATATCTTCAGTAGAACCACTTCTTCTTGCAAAAATGGATTGCTTAAAAGATTGTGAAATTGCAACAATCATTCTCGTATTCTTCTTCAAATATTCTGGCTTGGAGCTCTTCAATACATTGATGTATCTTTTGAAGATGCTCTTAAAATCTTGCCATGTAACACATCTCAATAAGTAACTTATAGTCTTCAAGGTTTCTTCACTGACACTGTTCAACTTGACGTCAATACTTCTAGCATAATGTTCAATGATAGGCAAAATGAACTCGGTAATACTCTTTGGGTTTAATTGATTTCTTACCGCCACCAAATTTCCAATAGAGGTTTTACGACGGTAGATCTGAATATGGTTAACATTCTTGAAAAAGTTTCCAACAAGCTCGCCACCAAATTCAATCTCATCACCAAAACCAATTTTACCTTTAATCAAACCTCCTTCCGTTTCAGAATCATCTTCAGCTTCCCCCTCAGCTTCCACTTCAGCTTCAGCTGGAACGGGTGCTTCTTCTTCGGGTTCAACAGTAAGGATTTTCATGTCGTATATATCTTCAAAATATCTTGAACTTTGCACAGTGTGGTCTAAAACATCAATGTATTCGGATTGGATATCTTCATTTGTTTTCTTAAAACCAGCCTTCATATTAGGAAGAACAATGGTTCTAAAGACATTCATATATTCTTCGACCTCTTCAAGTTCCTTCAAAGTAACCGCATCAACAAACCTTTTCAACAAATAGGAAGCATTTGTTCTGATAACCAATTCGTTTGGATCATTCATGAAAAAGAATGTGGAGTAAAGAATTGGAATCCACTGATTAGGGGTTAAGGTTAAATACAATTCTTCATTGATTCTCTTGAAGGCTTCTAATCTTCTGTCAAAATCATACTCTTGAACTCTTCTAGAATCATATGCATTCAACCCGCTCAAAAGAGAAGCAACTTGTTCATACTCGACAAATTTGGATCCAATGCTATCGAAGATATCAACCAAGGTCCCACGAATTCTATTGTCAGAATAGATTCTGAAGCATCTCGAAGCGACTTCGTATAATTCAGAAAGTTCTTCGAAAGCACAGTCGTATCCGTCAACTAAAACAGATAAAGATTGCAAGATGTTTCTCTTATCAGCATTATCAATATCACGATTCTCTATGGCCTTCGTCAATGACACCAACAATGAAGCCTTCGTTTCGTTTTGGTCAATGTACTGACCTTCAACCAACAAAAGCAAAATTTGAATTGCCAATTTACCAATATCTTGGTTGCTGATGTTGTCAATAATGCTAGGAAGGTTTTCAAGCAAAGCTTCGACAATCAAAGCCATCATTGCAAAGTACTGATCATCGGTCACATTCTTCTTACTAAGAGCATGAACGACAAACTCCAAAACACTGATAACAACAGATTCCTTTGCATTATTATGAGAGAGCAACGAAATTATAGCTTTAGCAGGGGCGAAGTCGTCCACATACAAGAACTTGTAAGTGTTGGACTGCTGAACCCAACTGGTGATAATCTTCATAAGGGAAGATGGCTGTTGCAAGTTTTCCACTGCAAACTTGTCCATTCTAGGTTTGATCAAGAAGTCATAAATAACAGGAATGTGAGAGTCCCATTCGAAGCCCTCTCCGACAATTTTAAATAATCTGTGGAGACCCTTCATACCGTTTTGTCTGATGATTCTGGCTGTTTTCTCTGTAATCAGAGCATCAGCTCCATCGATCTCCATGTGTTCTAATCTTTGTTGAGCGACAACAAGAGAGTAGACCAAAGGTTGAATGGTTGTACTCAAAGCTCTAGTGTACTTGGACCCTAATGTTCCATAAACTTCATTTACAAGATTGACGAAACCATTGACCTTTCTAAGCTCATTTCTTTCAATCACAATCTCATTGTTGACATCAAAAAATGCCTTGTATTTAATCTTGTCAGATCCCAACGCTAAGAAGGTAATAATGTCGTCTTCAACTAAGTTAGGTAACATTGAAACAACAGCAAACTTCTTTCCACCTTTACTGTTGGACTTCTTTGCACCCTGAACACGTCCAAACAAGATACGCAAGACAATTGGCATCAACTGCTCCAAATCTTCTTCCTCGATGTTTGATTCGGCATCCTTTCTGATAAACTTCGCTAATTCATCACGGAAAATTGTTTCATCCAAGAGATTCAACAAATTGTCCTTGTACTTGTTGATTGATTTTATTCCCCAATTAGTCACAACACTAAGGGCAGTCTTTTGCACAGAAACCTGAGAGTGGCATAACAAGTCCAAAATCAATTGGTAAAAGTTGGAAGAGTCATGGATCCTCTTCAAGTTTCTAAACTTACTGAAAACTGAAATAAGATCGTTACGGTCCTTAAGAGGCCAGGAAGAAAGAGCAGTTTCGTCATCATCATCTGCATCCAAAGTATCCGCAATACCATCCAAAATAAAAGGAACCAAGACGTTTGAGTTAGATTCGGCAACGGTTGGAACGTGCTGGAATAATTGAATAGCTTGGGTTCTCATGTATGGCGAGTAAATTGTACTGGCTCTAGATTCTTCGCTGTACAGCAAAATAGCTTCGTCGATATTTCTATACTTAATGAAAAATCCTTCTTCCATGTACGTAAAAGTTCCCCTCACTCTGTTTTCTCTTGACTGCCAATCTATTAAATCACTTTCGGCATTGTCGAGCATAGATTCATCAAAGTTAAAGTAACTTTCATCTTGATTGTCATAGTTCATTTTCAAAAATTTGAACGACAATTCCCACAACAAGCTAGATGTTGTGCCCACTATCTTAGGCAATGCTTCAAAAGTAGCAGTCCAACATGGTTGAAATCTATTTGAAAGATAACCAACCATGAAGTTGCTAACAATCTTTCTGTCAAAGTCTTCAACTTTATTGTTGTTATTGAAGTCATTAGCTAAATTACGAACCCTGAGTGTAATATCTCTACCTGTGTTAAGATCCAATGGTAATTGTTCTATAATTCTGATTTGTGACAAAAAGGTAGAGACTTCCAAGTTCAAAATTTCATGTATGGTAATTAATAATTCGATGGAGTTTATTCTTGATCCATGGCTAGGTAAGTATAAATTTTGGGATAATTCGTAGATTAACTTGTTCTTAGAGTCACTTAATTCCTTGATCAAATCGGCTTTACAATTCTTAACAAGTTGAGAAAATGATTCAATGAATAATGAAGATTCCTTCAATTCAGAGAAGTTCCTGAGGGCCTGCGCGAAAATTTCTTTGGTGAGTTCGGAATCTCTATTGTCATATAGTATATGTGCTAATGATGAGAAAATGGCGGCAATCACATCATTGGTGAATTTTGATTTGAACTCGAAATCCTCTGTCAACAAGTTCTTCAACAAAGTGACGAGATACCCAACTTCATTGGTATTTGATTGTGTTGATTGCCCATGCTTCAAAAGAAGTAATCTCCAGTAAACCTGTTTCAAATCGTTGGTACTGGAAATAGTACTATATTCAGTTTTAATTGATAAAATCAAATTTGTTTGAATTTCACCTGACAATACTGGGATTGGAGTGATTTCGTAGAAGTTCTTACGCTGCATTCTAGATAAGAAAAATGCAATCTTTTGAAGCTCCTTGTCGTTCTTGGAGCTCCTGTTGATATGATCTTGAATGTATTTTCCAATACCAAAGTTGGTGATTTTAGAGTTAGTGGTACTGCAACTAGACTCAATAAACACAAGGAAATGATCACCATTGTTTAATTTAGTGGATACAAACTCTAAGATTTGTTTATGTGCTTTTGTCAAGATTTGGAATTCACAGTTACGGAAGATGGTCACGAACAAGATTTGGAGAGATTCACTCAATTCTGTAGATGCTTCTATTAAACTGACCTTATCCATCAATAACTTCACAACATCCAAAATAACATTCCAATCAGTTATTCTCTGCCCAGATTCTGCAAATGACAATGTGGTCAATAATTGTGTTATTGTTAAAAGTGTAGGGATTGTGGTATCTGATTCCAAAGTTGTCAGTAAATAAGATGTAACTAATTTGTAAAACTTAGAACAACTATCGACGGAACCGTGGCTTATTATTTCAAGTAGGATATCGGTGGTTACGGATATAAAATCAGAGTGGAATTTTATATTCGTCACGTTGAGAGCGTTTTCCACGATTTTGGATAATATGATGGAAGATTTTGAATGGAAAGTACCCTTGGTATTTTTCATAGATTCTGAATAAAGAACAGTTAATGATTCACGGTAAGTTTCATTTACGGCAATAACCTCAGCTTGTTCATTGAAAGAGAACTGAAGAATATTGTTTAATTCTTCCACCTTCAGCTTTCTGATCAAAAACGATAAGGCTTCGGAACAAAATCGTGACAAATACGTCTTCTTTGTCAATTTCAATAAAGGCATCAAGCTCTCAAATGTGGGTAACAAGTCCACTACTAAATATTTGGCCAAATATTTAAAGCCAAACGCTAAAGCATTGAAAATCCATTCTAAAGAATTAGAAGAGTTCCTTGAGTTCTGTTTATCATTAGGATTTGTTTCTAGAGCCAAACCAGTTAAGAGTTCCAAAAGCTTTTGATAGTAAGGCATAAAATCTGGCCCTAAATCATGAATAAATTGTGCTAATAATTCCAACAAAGGTTGGATGGAGTGTATATCATTGATCTTTAAGTGCTGGTATAATGCTTCAAAGATAGTGTTTTGGTGGTGTAAAATTTGTGGCAAGGTTTGACATATTGGCTCCACTTCTTCTAAAAGTTCTGTAAAGTTCCCACTGATGTTGATCTCTTTCCAGTGTTCTAAAGTGGTCAAGAAATACGATATCTCGACATCATCATGGGCTCTTTTAGAAAGCTTCAAATTGGGATCGATCTTGATCGAGTCAATCCTCTCACGGAATGATGAGTACGCATGTCTTCTAGAAGACTCCGTTGTTTTACCCTTGATAACCATCCCAAGCTATGAAGTTCTGAAAATGCTAGTTAACTTTTTTTTACAGCCATTAATTTTTTAGGCATCTCATCGGCCTTGCTTACATAAGTTTTAAAACAAGAAATATTTTAGGGGGGGAGGGGGGTATTAATGTAGGGTTAATCTGAGAGTAATTTGAGAGACAGGTGTCAGTTACGCTTTCCATTTTGAAGTTTGTCGTCATTATCTCGATCCTATTTCATGGATTAACTAAGTGTTTACAAGAAAGGTTTTGATTTCAACCCCATTTCTTGTTTTTCGTACAAAGAAACTGGATAAGAAATGGGTGCAAATTGCTTTTCAATCTTATGGTGCTTTAAAACTGAGAAACGATTCAGTCTCTCGTAAAGCTCGAAATATTGAATTACCTCTTGTATCATCTCTTCTTATAACTTCTTTTGGAATTAACAATACCCACTTCTATAGAACCCAGAAAATTAACGAAATCCAAAAAAAAAAAAAAAGAAAATGCCTTTGAAAGTATAAGACTTTCAGTATTCCATTAGCTCCTATCCTTACTTTTGGAAAGGCAACTCCTAAAAGTAAATTTTCATCCAAACTTAGTCTTGTAAAATAAATCACAAAACAGCAACCCGTGTTTGAAGAATATTGTTTCTCTTTTTAATGGCCCACAGATTTTTGGTTCAGATATGATATAGGATTACTTTGTGTACTTGATACTGCAAAAGAAGAACCTCTGGTCTAATAGAAATTAATAGGCCAGCTACAGAATTGAAAAGTCTACGTAATGGATAGAGGTATGTAGGTGGTTCTGAAGAACAATTAACCATTTTCCTATGATGTCTTTACATGCTTCGTCTTCTAGGGGTGTTTGATTTCCTGAATTTATCGTACGTATTTTGAAACGATAAATCCCACTTGCTGTACTATTTCGAATTTTTCTTAATTCCATATATGCTGTAGTTAATATGGTATAAACTTATTCTTGCTGACTTTAAAAGTTCTAGAAATGACATCACCTTTGTAACACTACGAAATTGTAGCAAATTGTCAATTATCTTCTTAAGAAAAGTGGCTCTATTTGATTGTAGCGATGGTGTAAGTCATAACTTACATTGCCATTTACCATTACACAACAATTCCATTTCATTCTATGTCATTCTACTTGAAGTTTATTGTAGTGGCCTCATCAAATTCCAATAAAAGCATATCATCTCTTGGGTGTCTAAGCAACGTGAGTCACGTGGTATATTATGAGACGAACCTTTTCTTGGACTTACTAAAGCTTTGGAAGTGGTATAAGAATTCCATTACTCTCTAGATGTCCAATATCTCTGAAAACACCCCTTTGATAGCGGATAGAAATCTACTACGCACTGGCTCCGTGCAAAGATCTGCTAAAGCAAGTAGTAAACCTACTAACCCTTCTGTGCCCCAATCCACAACCAGAGCTGGCTCCAAGATTCCATCATCCAAGATTGGCTTACAAAGGACTAGTAGGACTACCCAGAAGTTGAAGTTACTTCCAGAAGATCCATCTGATGATTCGATACATCGCCAGGATGAAAGTGAAGATGATGATGATGAGGATTATGGTGCTACTAAAACAAGAGTGTATTCACAAGTAAAGAAGATCACAGACACAAGCGCTAGGAAAGATGCAGAGATTTTAAGTAAGCTGCATCGCTCAATGCTTCCTAGAGTTACCGCATATTGTACATGTGGCCTGTATCGAATGAAAGACCTATCAAGGTGGTTGAAAGATAGGAAAAGGATACATAATACAAGTCCGAAATTGTTCGATGAGTGCTTATATACACCATTCACATACAAAGATTGGAGAGGAGAAGATGAAGGACTGGACTCTAATACAGATGGAGATAAGAAGTTCATGAGATTAGCAGATGAAGGTGGAGAAATCAACATTGGAAAGAAGAGTGAGATATTTATATTCGATTATGGTGTTATAATCATGTGGGGCTACACAACCAAAGAAGAAGCTGCATTCTTAGATGACTTGCAGAGGTTTGAGAGTGAAAAGCTATCTCTGGAAGATGTTCAAATTGAAGAATTTAACTACTACATAACACAGTCATACCAACCTCGTATTTATAACGATTTTATCACATTAAGGGATGACAGTAATTATATGTTGAAGCTCTCGATTTCTCATGCTCTTGCCCAGTCCGTAAAAATATCACTCTTTGAGGAGCTATTCGATAATACTATTGAAGACACTCAAGATATTCCCCAGCAAATTGCACAGACAGGGAAGGTAGAGATGAACAGAGATGAAATTATGAAGTCTATTGGAGAATTATTCATTTTGAGAATAAATATAAATTTGCATGGGTCAGTCCTCGATTCGCCAGAGTTAATGTGGGCAGAGCCACACTTGGAACCTATTTATCAGGCAATGAGAGGGTATTTAGAAATAAATCAACGTGTTGAGCTTCTTAATCAGAGATTGGAAGTGATTGCTGATCTCCTACAGTTGTTAAAAGAACAGTTGGGTCACTCGCATGAAGAGCATTTGGAATTCATTGTGGTTGTATTGGTTGGGGTGGAGGTGTTGGTAAGTGTGATTAATATAATTATTGATTTAATTACATACTAATCGTTCTCTTGAGCTCAGATAATATAAAGATTGTCTAATAAAGGTTAATCACGACTTTTGTGTTTAGGAACACACTCTTTTGTAGCGTATGTGGGGATCTCCAAAGTATATTTCCAAATGCGATATGATAGGTTGTGTACAGTACTACTTTAAATTAAATGCTTAGTTGAGCCTTAAATCTTGGAAACCTTAATATGAATGTTTCCTTCACGATATATCCACTAGTGGTGTTGATTCCCTTCAAAACTGCCCACATTGTCTGAGCAAGAAATGTTCACAAACTCTGCTAGGGATGTTGGATAAAAATATATGACGTAAATTGGTGTTGTAAAGCTGAAAACTTGTAAACCTGCGTTGTTTCACAAAACAGCTAATGATTTCGTGTAAGCTGCAAGCACTTAGGCTTTTAGCTACTGTGCATAAATGACGAGTAACTAGCCGAAGTTTAACGCGTCCAAACCCGTATCTCTAGTAATCTATATGTATAGGAAGAAATCACTCGATGAAGAAATTGTTCTTTAAGTTCAATAAATGTCGGTCGTTACCAAATTACAAAAATTTTTGTCTGCTCCAGTGGAACCTCAAGTGGTTCAAGGCACCCCGGAACAAATTGTACAATTCGTCTATCAGGACATTTTGGCTGTGAAAAATGATATCAAGAAGTATAATGAGTTGACGGGAATTTTCCAAACTAATCTGTTGTACTATAAGATGTACAAGTTACTTCAAGCAGATCATAATCAGGAGCTCCTGGAGTTGAAGAACAAACACCAATATGAATTAAAGAGAGTTACCTATCAAAAGGATTTGATAAAGCTATACAAAAAGTTCTTGGATGAATATAATAATTTGCTTTGCATGTTCCAGAATAACTACAACCAAGGCCTTTACCAATCTCACATTTCAAAAGGCCGTAGAAAATCTTCAGTATCCCTTCTGAGATCTAGTCTGATTTGCTCCTCCAGGCATTCAAGCAGACACAACTCAATAGGAGCTAAGCCAACTGAACTGGCGGATATGACGGACCAAATCTCAGAACAAGCCCCAGATATTTTGCTCGACCCGATTTCCTTCAATTTGTTCAGTGATCCTGTCGTCACTCCAAATGGAATTACATACGAAAGGTCTTACCTAACGACCCACCTCAAGGAGAAGGGCCAATTCGACCCCCTAACAAGACAGCCACTCAAGCCAACACAATTATATCCAAACTTGGCTATTAAATCTGCTGTACTTGATTATATTGACACTAAAACAAGAGAATTATCTGTGAAATAAATTGAAAATAGGAGTACCCCTATCTCTTTGTTCTACCGGGTAAAGGCTCTTGTGGCACACAAAACCATATAAATGAAGGGATTATAGGTAGAACAAAGCTCGTACTGTTTCTCAGATCTAATTCCGTCACTCGAAAGGCTTTTATGTGAACGGTTGATAATTTTAATGTACTTGAGCGATGAGATACATCCAGAGATGATTAACAGGGGGGCTATACAATGCAATGACGCAACACTATCTCACAGACCGTATCAACAATAACGCTGCAAAGGAAATACAAGTAAATACACCAGGATCAAAACGTAGATGTAAAACGCTCACTAAGTTCCAAATTTGGCACATTTTCGATTCAAACATACTTAGCATATAGATGTGTGAATACCGATGGCTAAATCGCGTGAGTCTAATCATCAGCCATTATCAAATTCATGAACACCCCACAATCAAATTATGTTTACAAAACAGGTCTTAGTCAAAGTACAAAAGTTTATACCAAAATAGATTTTAAACAGAATGACATTGTCAGAACGGAAACTGTAAACCGAATAGCGTACCCTAGTTTTATCCTCTCAAGTCATTTGAGTGATTACTTTTATTTTGAGCCAATCTAAATACTTCTGGTAATTCTGGTCCTGAACTTTAAGGAAATTTGACCTTAGACATAGGATTGGTCTAGTTCTTTTGGGTGCCCATCATCATCCTCTTGTGGTGACTCTTAACCTATGGTATCAGGGATGGTTCTGCAATAGCAATTTGGAACAATTACCTAATCACTTACGAAATCCTTCAAATGTCAAATTTTTGATGAAGTCATCTCCTTAAGGCCTAGACACCATTCAATATGAAAAACTTGGTTGTGCTAAACAGAGGGCTGGTGAAGCCCGAATCTAGGACATATCCAGATTTGGAACTAGTTGATTCTGTTTTTGATATTGTCTCTGATAGTATTACTTTTGTGTTGTCTTCAGAAGAATCGTCCTTGATTGAAGTCCAACAGTTTATGAAGAATGGGGACATCAATGTGCTAGCAAGTTTTAGCATACTGACTGCAATTAGCCAGGACAGTGGATTGATTTCATTCTCCCATTTTGTTGATACCAACCAATTAATATTTATTTTCCAAAATGGTGAAATCATCACAGCTACCTATGACATGAATGAACCTCACTATGAAACCACCTTTGTTGAGATTGTCGGTTCAATTGATATTGGCCTCTTGGCGGCACAATGGTCACCAGATGAAGAAACTTTGGCCATCTTGACAACTGAGAACAAGTTATTGCTTCTATCCAGACTCTTTGAACCAATCAGTGAAAGAGAAATGAGCTCTGATGACATCAAGATTACCGATTCCAAGCATGTTTCCGTTGGCTGGGGTAAGGAAGAAACTCAGTTTAAAGGTAAAGGTTTCAAGGCATTGGAAAGAGAAAAGGAAGCATTAAAGCATGCTGGTCTTGATTTGAAAGACGATACCACTCCTTTAAGAGACCCCACTGTTGCGATTGTTGAAAAGGGTTCAGTTTCTCCAATGGATAACCACAATGTAAAGATTAGTTGGAGAGGAGATGGAGAATATTTCAGCATCACTACCATTGAAACAGTCATTGTCGAAGATACAGCTGAAATGTACGATAGAAGAGTAATCAGAGTTTTCAACCGTGATGGTGAATTAGACAGTGTTAATGAAGCAGTGGATGGTTTGGAACACAATTTGAGCTGGAAACCACAAGGTTCATTGATTGCTTCGACCCAAAGACATTTAGATGAGGATGGAGACGAAGCTCTCGATTTAGTTTTTTACGAACGTAATGGTTTAAGACACGGCCAATTCAACACTAGATTGGATCCAAGCGTAGAAAACGTACTCAACTTGGAATGGTCCTGTGATAGTGAAATCATCTTGTTCCATCTCTGGGACAGAGTTCAATTATGGACTTCTAAGAACTACCACTGGTACTTAAAGCAAGAAATTGTTATCAACAAATCTGATCCAGCAAATCGTGTACTTTTTGCCAAGTTTCACCCAGAAAAGCCATTGCATTTGATGATTTGTACTTCAACCAATGGTCTCGAAATAGTTGACTTTGGTAGTAAGATTGTCACGGGGCCTACTTACTTAGGTATGGATCAGGGTATGACTTTAGTGACTGATGGTAGTACCCTTAAAATCACACCATTATCTATTGCTAATGTTCCTCCCCCAATTAGTTTTAGGGAATTGGAAATTGATGGCAACATTAATGATTTGGCTGTATCTCAAGGCAACGATATTTATGCTGTCTTAACTAGCGAAAATGAGGTTTGTTTGGGTCACTTAGCCATTGATTCTATGAAGAAGGGTAAACATCCAAAGATAGTCAGCAAAATCGAAAGTACGTTGGTGATAAACGAAGATGGCGAATTTGCCAAGCTGGTTGCTTTCATTCAGAACAAATTTGTAGCTGTCTTGGTTGATGGTTCTGGTTACTCTAATGTGATTGTTTTCAATATAGAAGACTTGGAAACACCAGTCTTCCTGGAACTTATTAACACTCCCAGAAAGGCTTTGTCAATGAAATCACAAGCAGACTTTAACGCCGTTGCCGTTCAAACAGTAGATGGTAATGTTTACCAAATTGGAGAAAGCTTGGAACCAATTCAAGTTGGCTCCTTCCCTCAAATTTGTCGTGAATTTGAATTGGCCATCACCGAAGACGCTATTGTACCATTTGGTATTTCTACAAATGGTAAGTTATTTGCCAACGATAAGCAAATCGCTACTGGTGCCACCTCTTTGAAAATATCCGATTCGCACTTGTTGTTCACTACAGTTCATTCCAAACTATGCTTTGTGCATTTGAACTCAGATATCGCGGATTTTGATTATGAAGCGTACCAAAACAATCCAAATGAAACTGCTTTTGACGAAAGAGTCAGAGATATAGAAAGAGGTTCGATTTTGGTTAATGTCATGCCTTCAAAGTATTCTGTTGTTTTGGAAGCTCCAAGAGGTAACTTAGAAACCATTTGTCCAAGAATTATGGTTGTCTCAGGTGTTCGTAAATTCATCAAACTCACTCAGTACAAGGAAGCGTTCTTGGCTTGTCGTACGCATAGAATTGACTTGGATATCTTACACGATTACGACCCAGTGCTATTCCTTAAAAACATTGAGCTCTTTGTTAAGCAAATCAAGAAGGTGGAACATTTGGATTTATTTGTGTCTTGTTTACATGAAGAAGATGTAACCTTGACCAAGTATAGAGAAACCTTGACAGAAACTGAACAGGTGATCAACCAAATTGAGCAAGTACAAATTGTTGAAAGGTCCCCACTTCAGAAGATCATTAAGAACAAGGACGACACCAAGTTTGTTAAGGATTCAAAGGTTAATAAAATCTGTGAAGCGGTCTTGTCTGTTCTATTGAAACCAGAGTATTCCGAAGAGTATTTACAAACCATCATCACGGCCTATGCTTGTGAGAAGCCTCCAAATTTGGAAGCGGCATTGAATTTGGTTGGGTCGTTCAAGAGTAACGAACAATTAGAACAAGCTGTTACTCATTTATGTTTCCTTCAAGATGTCAACAAATTGTACGACACGGCATTGGGGCTTTACGATGTCAAATTGACTTTGTCAATCGCACAACAATCTCAAAAGGACCCTAAGGAGTATTTGCCTTTCTTGCAAAACTTGTATGTTCAACCTGACTTGAGAAAGAAATTCTTGATTGATGACTTCTTGAAGCTCTACACTAAGGCTTTGGGGTGGTTGCATGAGCTTGGTGAAGAAGCTTACGAAGAATTCGATGACTATGTTGTGAAGCACGATTTGTATAAACTGGCCATGTCTATTTACAAGAATAATGAATCTAGATTAAACAGAATCCTTGGTTTATATGCTGATGTCTTGCACTCTACTCAAAACTACAGTGAAGCTGGTTTGACATACGAATACTTGAAAGACTATACTAACTCCATTGAAAGCTACATTGCAGGTAAGAAGTGGAGAGAAGCTTTGTCAATTATCAAGAAGATTGGAGATTCTAGTAAGTTGAAGGTTTCTGCGGAAAACTTAGTGACAGCTTTAGTTGGAGACCACAAGTACGCAGAAGCTGCCGAAATAGAATTTCACTTCTTACAAAACATCGACGAAGCAGTCAGATTGTACTGTAAGAACTACAGATTTGACGATGCAATTTTGTTGGCTGAAAGAGAGAACAAGTCTGAGCTTATTGAAAGTATTGTTGACTCTCAGTTGAATGAAGGTTTTGGTGTCATTGCTGAGCTTTTGGCTGATTGTAAGGGACAAATCCACTCGCAATTAAGAAGATTAAGAGAGTTAAGAGAAAAGAAGAAGGAAGATCCATATTCGTTCTATGGTGTACCAGATGACTTGGATACACCTGACAATGTCTCTGTTGCTGCATCTGAAACTTCCACCACTCCTTCATTTTTCACTAGATACACTGGTAAAACTTCGGGTACCGCCAAGACTGGAGTTTCAAGAAAATCCTCCAAGAACAGAAAGAGAGAAGAGAGAAAGAAGGCAAAGGGTAGAAAGGGTACTATTTACGAAGAAGAGTATCTTATTAACTCTGTCGGTCGTCTTTTGGAAAGATTAAGTACCACTGAAACTGATGGTGTAAGGTTGATCGAAGGTTTGATGAGAAGACAGATGAAACTACAAGCATACGAAATCCAAAAGAACTGGGTTGAATTAATGGATTTCATTTCCGAGAACATCCAGGAAATCCATAGTATGAGTGAGAAGGATAGAGAAAGATTCGACGAAAACGGTGAGTTGTATCTTATTCCAGAGATCCCAGTGCCAAAGATCACCGCATTCCCCAAGAAGAATATTTTAGATTATTGATATTCCATGTATAATATTATTCCCTAATACATATTAGATTGACCCAACATAATTTTTTCTTCGAGCTCTTGTAGTTCAAGTTTTGTTTCGTACTCATTGTATTGATCTCTTAGTCCTAGTATTGCTCTTTTTGTAGCATCACTCACGGCCAGTTTTATTGCAGTATTATATGCCATACATTTCAGAGGAAGATTCTTGCTTCTACCATATCCCAAACTATCTTGAAACACGCCATCCCTTAGAGTCACGCGAACTGAGGCCTCGAATTTCATGGAGTACTTGGACTCTTCCTCGTTAAAATCTGTGTGAATCTCCTTTGTAGTCAAGATGCGTGAGCTCCATCCATTAAAACCATAAGACTCATTTGCAAGTTGAGAAATAGTTGCAAGCGAGTAATTCAAAGGGTTGTTCAGAAACCCTTCACGAGAAATCGTGGATCTTTCGTAGATCATCTTGTCAAGCTTAGCATTGAATGAACCAATCTTAATTTCGGACCACTCTGGGAATGATAGTTTAGGAGGGTCCTTAAACTGCTCAATGTCCGGGAAAAAAACCACTGTGGAGGGAAGGCTCTTGGTCTCTTCATCTTGTTCATATTTCTGCTCAAATGCATTAGCCATGGCGCGTCTGTACTGCTTCCTTTAACCCCTCCTTGCCTTACTATGTTACAATCACCACTTGTATCACATGACCCAACTGAATTTATTTTTTAGAACTTGAACAAGTCATAGACTTTCAATAGCCAACAATTGCCCATTATGGACTACATCAGTAGTATTCTCTCACAGCAGACACCTGAACAGCTGGTCGAGGAGACGATTCCAACACTTTGTGATCGTTTGCAGCACGCAACTCTCTCTTCGGACCGTCGATCTGCCATTCTTGGGTTGAAAAGTTTTAGTAGACAATACCGTGAATCTGTGGTCGAGTACGGATTGAGGCCCTTAATAGTGGCCTTTAAAAAGGATTTTGAGCAGCCAAGTACATGCAAAGCCATTCTAGAAACATTGTTGATTTTATTTATACGAGGAGAGGATGATGAAGAAGATTTGACCCGTGGCTGGATCCTGCAACAATCCAGATTGCAAAACGGAAAGTACCCTAGTCCCTTATTAATGGAAGGAATGTCTGTTGATCAATTTTCATTGTGGATTGCTGACGAATTAACCCAAGATCTCGAAATCCTCGAGTTGGTACTAGCCACATTGTCCGAGACAGAGGATTTCCATATCAGATTGTATTCGATCCAGTTGTTAGAAGCCTTGGTATCAACCAGAGGAGTGAAATCAAAGGAATGTTTATTGAAGATTCCTACCGCTTTCTCCTCTTTAGTCTTATTATTAAATGACACCTACGATCCTGTCAGAAACGAAGCCATTTTGTTGTTGATGTCCGTAGTAAATAACAATTTCCACATACAAAAATTGGTTGCATTTGAAAATTGCTTTGACAGATTGTTTGAGATAATTGAAGAAGAAGGCGGAATCAGAGGTTCTATATTAGTTCAAGATTGTTTGACTTTGATTACAAACTTGTTACAGTACAATGCATCAAACCAAAAGTACTTCTTAGAAACCCAAGGGATTCCTAAATTAGCAAATTTGCTTGGAGAACCTATGAATGAAATTTTATCGGAATATCAGGAAGACCAAATCGACATACCATTACCCACTACAATGATATGGACGGAGCAAAGAGTCCTAAACATGATAATTGCTTTAGAAATATGCAGAGCTTTTGTAAATGAAGATAATGAAGACTTAATAAAAAATCAAAATAAATTATTCCAATCAGGTATCCATTTCATTATTTTGAAGCTAATCTTTTCACCAGAAACTAATACACAAATCAGATCAATAGCTCTAGTAATAGCTGGTGATTTAATTCAAAGTAATCCAGAAATGCAGTACGAGTTCTCACAAGTTTATGTGCCGTACTTGGACCCTTCTATTCCATCTGCAATCCAAACTTATGACCGAACTGTTCCTGTTCCAATTGCACTTTTAAATTGGGCTTTGTACATAAATTCCGTTCACTATTTTGAATTAAGACTAAATGCTGCTCAATGTTTAAGTGCATATTTCAAAGACAACAATGATGCTAAGGCGGCATTCATGTCGGATCAAATCAGTGCATACCACGACTCTTCATTTTGGGAAATGACTAATGAGCAGAATGGCTCTTCTAATGGTTCCTTGGAAAATGGAACGAAAAGTACATCCCTTGCGACCCCCTTTGCTAACATTTTTGCGACGATAATGGACTATGACTCCGAGCTAAAACTAAACCCTTATAAGTTATGGTTTTCAGCGATAATTTTGATGGATATATTTGAAGATTCAGAAGAAAATAAGAGCACAGCAAGAAGTGTGAAAACTGGAGATGAATCATCTGGCGAGGAAGTTATGAATGTTATTCAAGCTGCGTCCGGGTTGCTTATTACCACCTTAGAGAACCCAGACCCTAGAATTTCTATTGGGTATTTGATGTTACTCACAGTTTGGCTCTTTGAGGATTTTGAAGCTGTAGATGACTTTTTAAGTGATCAAAGTACGATTAAGTCACTTTTGGCCTTTTTAACCAACAATTCCGCTGAACTGGCTGTTCTCATACATGGAATGGCGACGATTTTATTAGGTGTAGCATATGAATTCTCCACAAAGAACTCTCCATTAAAGAGAACAGAATTACATTCAATTTTAACCAAGTCATTAGGAAAGGATAATTACTCCTTGAGAGTCAAACAATTCAAAGAGAATGAATATTTTAGCAATTTTGATTCAGAGCAACAGTTCATAAAGAATGAAAATACAGGTTTGCCTGATGTGTTTTTCAATGACACTTATGTGCAAATTATTAAGGAAAACTTCCCAAGAATCAAGCGAGCTCTTTTTCATGATCCCCTTAGTGAACCCCGAGGAAAAATTTCGTATGAATTATTTGAGGAACTAGATGGAAAGTATCTTGAAATTCAAACCCAATTAACGGAGGAGAAGAAGAGTGCGGAGAATAATAAAGTGGCTCTTGAAACCGAAATCCATAAATTGACTAACTCCTTCAACGAATTGGATTCTCAATTTAAAGAGAGAGAAGAAGAATTAACAAGATTGCAAGAAGAACATTCAACAGTGACTTCGAGTTATGAATCCACCAAGAAGAACTTAGAACTTATGGAAACACACAAGAAATCATTTGAAAGTTCTTCCCAAAAGCATTATAAAGAACTCCAAGATGCTATAAAGAAAGCATCATCATCGGGTGAATCTTTGAACTCCTTGAAAAACAAGTTAAAAGCTACAGAGGCTGAAAAATCAAAGCTTGAAGATGGGATCAACAACATGACCAGAGACTTGTTTCACTTGAAGAAGGAGAAAACAGACTTTGAATCAAAAATCAATAAGCTTGAGAAGGAAATTTCAAATATTAAAAAGGATTTTGCAACCACGAAGAAGTCTCACGAGACCCAAGTTGCTAATTTAAATAAATCAAAAGCAGAGGTAGAATCTAAGATATCAGAAATGAACAAGTCTCTAAATGAAAAAATACAGAACAAGCAATTCTTAATTTCATCGTTGGAGGAAAAGGTTCAAGATTCAGAAGCATCCAATCAGCATTTGATGGATAAATTAAGAGCAGCATCGATGACTTTTCAAGAATTAAAACAATCTAAAGAAACTTCAGATTCAGCTATCAAGGAGCTAGAGGAAGAATTGTCAGAAAAGAACGACCTTATAAACGATTTAGAAGAAATTGTGGATGAAATGGAAATCTTGAAGGAAAAGAATAAAAAAATGGCTGAGGATTTGACTAAAATTTCACAGACATCTACAACTGAAACTGCAGAGTTGAAGCTAAGAGTTCAGGAACTACTTACAGCTCAGGAAAAATTAACCGCCGAAAACCGTGAGCTTAAGGACGAAATAAGTTCCTTGAAAAGTAAACTTGAAGAAACTGAGGCTAGTTTATCTAAATTGTCAAAAGATAGTGAGTCTTCTCAGAGTGAGTTTTCTCAAAGAAATAATGAATTGGAAAAAGAACTCCAAGAATTATCAAAAAAGCACGAAGATTTGTTTAAGAAACATGAAGATGTGTCCAAAACGAACGAAGAGTTGTCTGAGAAACATAACGATGTATCCAAGAAACATGAGGAATTATCTGAGCAACATGAAGATGTATCCAAAAAATATGAAGATATGTCTGCAAAATATGAGGAGGTTTCATTGAAGCATGAAGAGGTCTCTAAAGAACGTGAGAACATTTTAAATGAACTCAGTGAACTTAAAGACACCCATTCAAAAACGAAGAGTAGTTTAGAAGAAAAGGTTTCAACCATAGAATCCAAAACAGCAGATGCAGAATCTTCATTAAATTCCAAGATTGAATCGCTTGAACTTGAAAATTCTAAATTGGAGGATCAGATAAAATCGTTAGAAGTACAGAAAAAGGAAGCTGAGAGTTCCATTGGGCTGTTGAAGCTTGAATTATCTGAACTTGAAACTCAATTGACCACTTTTAAGGACAAATCCGCATCTGATGAAAAGACTCTCACCAGTAAAATTGAAGCCCTTAATACACAATTGAATTCTGCCAATGAGAAAAATGAGAAGTCTTTGGCAGAATTAGAGAAATTGAATTCCGAGAAAGCGAAGGCCGAAGAACTATCGAAGAAAATCGCACTTGACCTAGAAAATCTTACTTCCAAGCTTAAAAAATCTGAGGACTTGCTCGAATCAAAAGAAGCAGAAAGTTCTAAGACACATGAGGTTTCTGTTTCAAAGATTGAAGAATTAACTTTGGAAACAAAAGCATTCAAAAAAGCAATTGAAAAACTCGAAAACGATATCAAATCTAAGGAAACTGAGATCGAGACACAAAACCTGAAGATTGAAAGTCATTTGAAGACTATTGAGGAACACTCCACCCAACTAGACTCGTCTCAGAAAGAATTATTGTCCCACAAGAATCAAATTTCTTCCAAGGATAATGAACTCAAGGAGATTACTTCAAAGGTTACAAGCCACAGTGAGGTAATTGAAACTCAATCCAAGGAAATTGAAGTTCAAAATTCTAAGATGAAAAATCTTGAAACAAAAATTGAGGAACATCAAAGCACAATCAAATCAAACTTGGAAAAGGTTGATGAATTCAAGAATATTGTGGAAAAATTAGAAACAGATTTAAAGGGAAAGGAAGATTCTATTAACGACTACAAGAAGCAGTTAGAAACTTCTAACAAAGAAATTGACACTTTGAAGAGCACAATCAAACAAAAAGACGTTGACTCGAAGCTAAAAATAGATACATTAAACCAAGAAATTACCCAATTAAAGAAATCTGAATCTGAATTGAACTTGAAATCAGTCAGCCTCGAAAAGAAGATTTCAGAACTATCTACTCAAGTCAATGAATTTGAGACCAAGAATAAAACTCTTTCTGCTCAACTCGATGATTTTGAAACTAAGAATAAAGATCTTTCTGCCCAGGTCAGTGACATTGAGTCAAAGAATAAAGAGCTTGAAAGTGCCAACAAGTTGACAGCTTCAAAATTAACCAAATCAGAGGAAAATGAGGAAAAATTAGCAAAGAAATTCAAGATTTCAGAAAAATTGATACAAGTTCAGAAAACAAAATTGGAAAATGAAATTAATTCCCAAATCGAGCAACTTAAAGAAAAAGATTCTCAGATTAATAGTCTTGAAACAGAAATTAAACTCAAAGTTCTGGAGCTTGAAAAAGAAAGAGCTATGTTAAGTGAGAGTTCTGAGACTGTTATTTCGGAATACAGCGATAAGATAAAATTGTTAGAAACTACAATTAGTGAAGCAAAATCATCTCACAATTCGAAAGTTTCTGAATTAGGAAAGGAAAAATCCGCGCTTCAAAAGGTAATCCAAACCTCTCAAGAAGAAATTGAAAACCTAAAGCTGGAAGTTCAAGATCTCAATCTGAAAATCAAGAAGATAGAAACCACGAAGGAAGAATTGGCTGCAAAAATTGATGAACATGAGAAGAAGGGCCTCTCTAATGATGAATTGAACAAAAAGCAGGTTAAAGCACACAAATCTGCAATTGAGAAGTTTGAAAAAGATGTGGCAGCTAATTTGAAACGAATTTCTGATTTGGAGAAAGAGTCTACGAATAAGACCGAGGAAATCGTATCCAAGGACAATGAAATCCTGAAAATCAATGAGCAAATTGCTGAAAAAGACTCTGAGCTTGACTCCTTAAAGAAATCTTTGTCCGAAGCAAAACTGGAACACGCTAATAAATGCGAGAAATTGAGCAAGGACATCAGTGACAGCAAAGAAACCATTACCTCTCTCCAAAAACAGGTTGAAGAATTGAATGAGACCAATAAGACTATTTCTAATAAGTCTTTGAAACAGGAAGGTGAAGCTAGTAAACAGAATGAAAGTTTGGTTAAGGACAAGGAAGTGCTCCAATCTCAAATTGAAAAATCAAATTCCTTGTCAGCTGAACTTCAAACTAAATTAACTGAATTGGAAGTTGAAGTCAAGAAGATTACGGAAGAACGTGACTCTAATAAGGCAAACCTTACTAAGGCTTTGAAAGAGAAATCAGAGGAGTCAACATCTAAGGCAAAGGAAATCGAATCAAAATCCATGGAATTGAAAGCAAGCACCGAGGAGTTGAACTCTCAAAAAAAGGAAATGGATTCTACCAAAAAAGAATTGGGCTCTAAGACGAAAGAATTGGATTCTACTAAAATAGAATTGGAATCTAAGACAAAAGAATTGGATGATAAAGCCAAGGAGTTAGAATCTAAATCAAAAGAATTGGTTTCTACTGCCAAGGAGTTAGATTCTAAAACTAAGGAACTTCTTTCAAAATCAAAAGAATGGGAATCAAAGGGTTCTGATGAAGAGGCAAAGTTCAAGGGTATAAATGATGAGCTTCAGAGTTTGAAGAAAGAGATAGAAATTAAGACTCTTGAGGGTGATAAAGTAAGTGCTGATTTAGCAGCTAAATCGAAGGAATTGAACCTTAAATCGGACGAATTAAATGAGGCCGTGGAAGTCTCCAAAAAATTGACTGAAAAATTGACTACTTTGGAGACTGAGATCTCTGAGGCGAAGACAAAGAATGCGGCTCTTGTATCTGGTGTTGATGCTGAAAAATTAGTAAGAAATGAATTAGAAGAGACTCACTCAAAGACGCTAGATGGAAAGGTCAAGGAAATAGAATCCTTAAAAGCCAGTATCTTGGAAAAGGATGAGAGCATAAAGACTATTAAGTCGGAATGTTCCAAATTACAAGATTCTGTGGACCTGTTAACATTGGATATTTCACTGGTGAAATCCGAACTCAAGGAAAAGCATGGAAGCGAGATTTCAAGTTTCCAAACTAAGATTGAAGTCCTTGAAGAGAAGGTTCGTGTTCAGGAAATTAGCCTTGAAGAATCAAAGAAACTCAAGGAGGAAAACTCTGAGAAGGATAAAGAAATTAAACAATTCTCTGAAACAGTGTCTGAAAGGGAGCTGAAAATTAAAGAGATTAGTTCAAAATTATCTAAGGAAGAGGAAAACACCTCCAAGTTGACCAGTGAAGTTGAAAAGCTCAATAATGATTTGAAGACTTTGAAGGAATATCAAAAATCGGAAGAAGTTATTGAGAAGCTTCAAAGTTCTGAAACAAGCTTGAAATCTGAAATTGAAGCGTTGAAAAAGAAAATGAACAAGTTGGTTCCGAAATCTGACTTGGACGATTTGATGTTGCTCATGTCCGAGATGGATGAAACAACTAAGAAATACAAGGACAGATTAAAGTCCCTCGGTGAAGATGTTTCAAGTGATGAAGAAAGTGGTGACGAAGATGAAGACGAAGAAGACGAAGATTAAGTTGTAATAGAGAAAAAGAAAAGTACTTTGATTTTGCATATTTTATGAAAACTGCTATTTATTAAAAAAAAAAAGAAACCAGCCACATGAAGATGCGGCTCGTAGTATAAGAATGCTATACAAATATTATTAATATCATCAGAGGCGAATAAGTTTCCTTGGATCTAGTGACAATGAGTCGGTATTTGTCTATTGTAGCACCGTCTCGAAACTCTATTAATTACCTCTTAAAACTGCCAAGGGATGAAAACTCTTTCTCACATTCCACTTGCAAGGCTTTTTTTTTTTTGCCGAATAAGAATTTGGATTTGGAGTAAACCACTACGAGGACGGTAGAGACTACTTTTGGACCAATGATCCTCTTAATTGATTCCTATGATTCATTCACCAACAACCTAAGCCTGTTACTTGAGCAAAATACCGGCAAGAAGGTGGTAACTATTCATAATGATACCTATCCTCCTGAACAATATGAAGAGTTTTTGGGGAAATTGGCAGCCTTTGAATACATAGTGGTTGGACCAGGTCCAGGTCACCCAGGAAACAGCACTGATATCGGGGTCATTGGGTTCTTGTTGAGAAAGTACAGAGATAATAGAGAAATTATCCCAATTCCAATCTTGGGAATTTGTTTGGGTTTTCAGAGTATTTGTCTCGAATTTGGCAACCAGGTTATCAAATTAGATTCCGTCAAGCATGGTCAGGTTTATGACGTTCACCCTGTGTCATCCTCCGAATTGTATGAAGATGTTGAATCCTTTAAAAGCGTCAGGTATCACTCTTTATATGTTCCTGAATTAAACGATGAGATCATTCCTTTGGCCTATACCTACGAGGAGGAGAACAAGAGAATCTTGATGGCTATGAAGCACAAAGAGTTGCCCTTCTTTGGTGTTCAGTATCACCCTGAATCCATTTGCTCCAGTAGAGGTGGGGATTTGATCCAAAAGTTTACTGAATTTGCAACCGCATACAATTCCAAAAACAGAAAGTTTGACTTCTCTCAATTACCTGAAGGTTTTGAAAGTCACACGGTCACCTTGCCATATTTAATTGAAAGTGGCCAATTTAATGATACCAACGATTTTACTGCATCATTTAAGAAATTTAAATTAGACATTAGAGCAATTGATATTTGCGATTATTACTACAAAAAAGACAACCAAGCAAACTTCGTCTTACTCAACACTGCTTCGATCCCTGGTGAATGGTCAATTATTGGTTTCCCTGTAACTGGTGAGACTGAAGTTTTGACCCATTCAATGGACCAAAAGGATGAAATATTAATTTCCAAATATGGGTCCACTGAGTACGAAAAATCCAAGGTGGATGGAACCATCTGGCAAACAGTCGCTTCTAAAATGAAATCAAAGTATGTCTCTAGAGAAAAAATTGACAAAATTACAGGTAATCTTCACTCAAGAAACCTTCCATTCTGGGGTGGTTATTTAGGTTTGATTTCATATGAAGAAGGTCAACATGTTATCATGAAGGATATGGAAAGTTTAACGAACGGTCAAACACCAGACATGAAATTATTGTACATTGAAAGATTTATGGTATTTGATCATGTAACCAATGACTGGTTTATCATTTCGATCAGAAAGAATGATAATACATGGGTAGACTCAATCTATTCTGAACTTGAAACGGTTTCTAAAATTCGTGAAGATGAGATTCCTAATACAGTTGTGGAATTATGTGCCTCCGAAGACAAATCTCTAGTTGATTTTGATTTCCCATCAAGAGAAGAGTACTCGAACCAATTTTCTCAGTGTCAAGAGATCTTACATAATGGAGATTCTTACGAACTTTGCCTCACTACACTGCTGAAAATCAAATTACCTCTGTATATCAAAGCTTGGGATATTTATAAAATTTTGACCTTGAAAAAGAACCCATCACCATTTTCTTGCTTTATGGAATTCGAAGACTGTACATTATTGCTGTCTTCTCCAGAGAGATTTGTTTCCTGGAAAGGTACAGAGGACAATAAGAAGTTGGTTGAATTGAGACCAATAAAAGGAACTGTGAAAAACACACCGGAAATGAGTTTTGAAATGGCCACTGAAATATTGAAGACTCCAAAGGAAATGGGAGAGAATCTTATGATTGTGGATTTGATCAGGCACGATCTTTATCAATTTACGGATGATGTTAAAGTCACACAGTTGATGAGTGTTGAAGAGTATAAAACGGTTTTCCAATTGGTCAGTGTCATTCAAGGGAGGTTGCCTTCCAGGGGGTATCAAGGTATTGATATTCTCCAGTCGTCCTTACCACCAGGGTCTATGACTGGTGCCCCAAAGAAGAGATCTGTTGAGCTCTTACAACAACTTGAAAGCATGCAGTCCAATGGGAATCAAGGAGGTAGAAGAGGTATTTACAGTGGTGTGGTTGGGTATTGGTCAATTACAGATGACTCGGATTGGTCGGTTATCATCCGTTCAGTTTTCCATTATGATGACGACAAACTTAACACAGATGGTACCAAGACATGGCGCTTAGGGGCTGGTGGAGCGATCACCGTGTTGAGTGATGAAGTCGGGGAGTGGGAAGAGATGGAGATTAAGTTATCAAGTGCTTTAAGTGCTTTTAAATAGATTGTATATAGTCATGATTAATAGAACAAAACGATATGGAAGTTGCACGTTGACAACTTGAAACATTCCTACCAAACTCACAAATAAAGAAGCTAAAATAGACACAGCTATATACCATCAAAACAATATATATATACCATAAATAATACAACTATCTTGCAAAGTGTCAACACATGGGAGTACAGGGTCCTTCTTTTCCTTCATATTAAATAGTACACAAAATTTTTGCAGCCATTCATTTGATTGGTGCAGTGAAAACACAAAATTGAACAACATTTAAAGTTGGAAAATAAAACAAAAGTGCCGCGCCAGCATACCTACATTCACTCAGCCCAAAAAGTACATCTACAACCAGCTCAAGATCTAGTCCCAGATCACAAACCCTTCTTCACTTCCTACTTCCTTCTACTTAAACTTACCACTCCTTAAAATTGGTAGCCACACGCGATCGAAAAATTTTCAACACTGAGAAAAGAAGAAAAAATAACAATTCAAAGTGAACACCAACATTATCAAAGATGTCGTTTTTCGGATTTGACCCTACAGCTCAACCCGGAAGCAGGCCACAGCAAGGTAGTGAGGGCGTGTATGACTTCCAGGAAACATACGATGGTTTAGGGGACCAATTGGATAACTCGGAAGACGCCTTTAACGACGAAACCTTTGGTGGCACTGGTGCTATTGGTAAGGATTTCAGTTTTGGATCTCAAGCGCAGCCAGGTTTGAAACCAAGCACTCAGATTCCAGCCCAGAACCTTAGCTACGCCCAAGTTGCCTCAACCTCAAACGATGAAGAGTTTATGCAAGACTTGTGGGGCACGTCAAATACACCTGTCCCTGGTGCTGCTGCCCCAACTGCAGGTGGCGAATCGAAGAGTGAGAGGAAAATCTTATCTCTTGAAGAAATCGAGGCTCAATTGACTTCGATTGACCATTCCCATCAACAACAACTCCACCATGTTCAGCAACAGGGTTATCCTCTCCAGCCTTATGCAATGCCTGGTATGATACCTCCTCCTCAGTTTGGTTACATGATGCCGCCGAACGGTTTCATTCCTCCTCCTGGTCAATACGGTCAGTATCCTCCTCCTAGTCAAGGGAGCTACCAACAGATGCCAATGATGCCTGTTCAGCCACCCATGCAAGACCCTCACCAAAACCAGCAGGCTTTATTTCAACAGCAGCAACAGCAACAACAACAACAACAACAAATTCAACAACAGCAACAACAACCTTCCCAGCCCACCCAAACCCAACCTCCTGTACAAGCTGCTGCTCCTCAAGCCACGTCTCCTTCACAGAGTGCCAAGCAAGACTTGTCCCAGTTTCCTGTCTTGGGTTCTAAGGATGTGGATAAGACCCAGCAACATCATTCCCACCCACATGAGCACCAAGGTGAGACCTTCCAACAGTCTCCTCAACACCAGCAGGCTCATCCACACCAGCACAATCTGGAACACCAACAACAACAACAACATCACCACCATCACCACCACCATCACCAACAGTACCACCAACAGTACCACCACCAGAACCATGGAAACTACCAGAACTACCACCATCAACAATTCAACCATCAAGATATGACTCCCGAGCAACAAGAGAAATTTGCTAAGAGACAAGAAAAGGTGGCCCGTATTATGAAGTATTCTGGAATCATGAACCCTAAGGATAAGGATTTTGTTACCCGTTTTCAGTTATCCCAGATTGTTACAGAAGATCCTTATAATGAAGACTTTTACGCTCAAGTGTATAAGGTTATTCATCCTAAGGTTGTTAACAATCCAATGCAGCAAAACAACCAACATCACAACTCTATTGCACAGGCTTATTTAGAACAAAGTGGACACAGATTGGGAGGACGTCAAATGAGAGTTGACATTGCTTTACAAAGAATGCAACAACAAGTCCAGAAGGCTGTCACTGTTGCCAAGGAAAGACCTAAGCTGACCCAATACTCAAGAGAGGGAACCTTGGGTAAGATTTCATTTAGTAGTGGTAAAAAGCCAAAGCAACAATTGGAAATCATCAGTAAGGCTGCGCAGAGAGAATTGGAAAAGAAGGAATCAGAGTCGACAAACGCTGACAAGAAGGATGACCCATCCAACCCAATCAAGAAGTACACCAAGAAGGACATTATGAGCACGTTAGAAAACATAATTGCCGAGCTTATGGAAGTTGAAAGCGAATCGAGAACTAGCCCAGAAGTGGATACAACTAAATTGTGGGAATCTTTGAAGGTGTTGGAGCAACCTTCTTCTCTGGGAGATGACGATGCCGAAGTAAACCCGTTCATACAATGCTTGAATTATAATAAGGCATTGAAGATTTTGCTGCGTCTTTTCAAGTTTTTGTCAAGAGAACAGGTGTTGACTATTGTCACGTTATTAATGTCCAACTTGGAAAACTTGTCAGTAATCAAGAATGGGTCTTATACCACTTATGATAATAAGAAAGTACCCGAACTGATCAGCAAGTTGGTTGACGCGTATTCTTTATCGTTTTCGAAGGTTTTGATGAATGCCACGTTGGATTTCAAATTCAATGAAATCATCGGATTGTTGGTTATTTTAATTGAACATAACAACGTTTCGTTTGTGTCCACAACCAAGATTGGGTTGTCCATTTTGACCACCTTGATTTCACGTGCCGAGCTTATTATTGGAGAAGGTAGCATCTCAGCTACTGATCTTTCAGAGTGGTCTTCGTGTTATGATGAGCTTTTCACGTCCCTTGAGTCCAGAATTGCAGCCATTTTCCCACCTGAAGATTCCGAAGAAGCTGGCGCAGCTGGGTCTACGGAAAACTACGTTTGGCAATTCTTGGCTACTTTATCATTGGGTGGTAAATTGAGTCACCAAAGAATAATTGTAGATGAAGTAAGAGATGAGATTTTCTCGGTCATGTCTAGAGCCAAGGCTATTGATAATTCTGATTTGGCCAACCTTCACAAGAAACAGAACTTGTTGAACAACTTGAACATGTATTTGGTTGTTATGGGGTTGGTTGCGGATGAATCTGAAATAAAAGAATTACAATAAATGTATAATAAACAGTATAAGAAGATATTATTAGTTAAATAGTAGATTGGAGCCGTTTAACTGGTTAGGCACATGGTATTGTTTTACACGTTGAGCGTATGTCAAGATAGCACGTTAAAACAGCACGTTAAGATAGTACGATTCTGACAGCATTGCGTGCTAAAGGTGAATATCAGATTGGATGATTTTGTGATGATTTTGTGTAATATCTTATTATTCACCTGGAATTACATCTAATTCCAATTGTAAACCTTAAACAGCAATCTTCTAAGCAATCTACTAAACTCAGGCAACATTGCTTATTGTTTTACTGGCCTGATTAAACTAGTTATTATGCATATATATTTTTTATATATTTCGGTAAATATTTACAAAACATGAAGAAATGTGCAATTTTCATGAAATATCAACATAATATACATATTTTGAGTTTTTTTTAAAAAAATTATAGTAAATTATTATTATTGGTATTATACACGTTAGTCATTAAATATCCACAACAATGTGCTCTAAATATATATTTCCTTATTGTCAGGGGTGCTCATATTAGAATTCATTGTGTAGTTGGAACAAACACAGTTAGTGTTACTCATTAAAGAGCTTCGAATGGAATCGGTGGATTTCTCAGAGATATTGTAGAACCTCGCTAGTTGGTTCGTTTTGAATCGAAAGGGCGGCAATAGTTGGGTGTTTTCTTCGTCACAGATTTGCATCGGGAGAAACTGTTTCCTATATCTTGGAGCCTGGGGCCTTTCCATTTGATAATGTCTCATCAAATTCTTGTTTAGTTTCTTTTCGTCTCCAAGTAGTTTCTTTAGATTGTCGATCTCCTTTTGCTGTTTATCAAGGATTTGATTGTATGACTCCCTAAAGTTTCGGATTTCTTCGGCATAAGATTTCATTGAATATTCAGAGTTTGAAGATGCCGGTGTGCTTATTGAAAAGGTTGAGTTGGGAGAACTGACCGATCTGGTTATACAGGTCTTTTCCAGGGAGATTGGAGATGTTACGGTGTAAAAGGTGTCCAATGTAGGGTTGGAAGTTGTTTTCACATTCTCAATTGGTGGCTCCAATACCAGATCAATAAACGATTGCCTGACACTTGAAGTTCTCATTGAAAACTGTTTAAACTCGTCATTTTCAAGCTCCGGAATCTCTGTAAGCGTGTCCTCAGCTAGACACTCATACATACTTGTAAGATCTTCGAATGGCTCCACTAGTTTCATTTTTAATTGTGATTTCCTTTTGAAAACTTGGATTTTTGCATCCAAAATGCTTGCAAAATCCGAGGATATGTTTTCTTTCTCTGATTGTTCTTCGTCTAACAGAGAGTTTCTTAGGATACTGTCTCTAGCAGCCAGATATCTTTGAATTTGTGGAGGTTCTCTTTGATTTGACCCCACTACTGGTGTTTCAGGCACATATTGAACTTCCACTTGATTTGACATCAGTGTCAAGTCCCCCGAATTTTCAATCCGAGGCCCGAGGGGCGTAAGTGTAGCTTCGATCGGTAGTGAAATGCAGATATTCTCCGAATCTTTTGTTTTATTTGAGAAAAGTCTATTCAAAGATTTTGACTTTCGGGTTGTGGAGCTACTGAGTGGTTGCAAATCTTGATTGTTTTTGGAAAATATACTGAGAAAAGACCTGGATCGTCTTGAAGAACGATCCTTGAATAGACCTAGTTTCGTCATAATTAATATTGAAAAGGTTTACTAGAGAAACGTACAAACAAATCAATATTTGGAACCTGAATATATATATATAAATATAATTCATATTTCATCACTAAAAAATATACCTAGAAAATAAACACAACTGGAAAATAAATATAATAGGATTTATGAAGGAAGAGATTTTATTTTGTCCTCTTTATTGTGGATGGTAAGATATAGGCAAAGGAACAATAAATAATCATTGAATAAAAAAAAAACTTGAGGCAAATTGTGTTTGGGTGGCGGGGTCTTCAGTAGGCTTGGGTAGTGTGTTTAGTGTGAAGTTACAGAGAGAGAGGATAGACAGATTTGTGATCATGGGAGAGGCTTTGTATTTCTACTGTACGTAAAGAACGCACCTTTCGCTTGTGTGTAGCGATAGGATTGAACCATGCATAATCACTAAACTAAACTTTCTCAAAATGACAGAAAGTTAAAAAAGTTCAGAAAATACGGACAACCTAAACAGGCCAGAAAAATAACCTTTTGGACAGTCATCAAATCGGAGATTATAGAACAAAGAATATATATCCAGATAGGCAAAAAGCCAAACAACAGAGCTTCCAAGTGAAATCGACTCTTTTGTTTAGAACCAAGTTCATGACCACGATGGATCGCAAAACCAATACAAAGGCATTGGAAAGGATTGTTTGTTTTCTCGAGCTGGGCTCAAAAACTAAACAAGGAAAACAAACGAGAAGGTCAGTGGGTGTATGCTGAGTGGTTAAGTGGGTTGGCTTATCATTTTTATTAGTAGATTTTTATCAGTAGATTTTTTTACTAAATTTTTATTAGTAGATTGTTTTATTAAATTTTTATTAGTAGATTTTTTTATTAGGTTTTTATTAGTAGAATTTTATTAGTAGATTTTTAAATGTGCAAGGCAAGGACTCTCCATTGCTAATTTCAGGAACAGACTTCCAGTAAATACTTACCATACTATGTCACATGCCACTTCTGCCAGTAAACACTGCTACTCCACACTGCCACTTTATACTGCCAGTTTATACTCCCCTCACACTGCCCTCACACTGCCCCACTAAACACCTTATACTTGCTAACACTATACTACCACACTATATACCACCGTTATTTATCCGCAGTTATATAGCACGACTCTAGTATTATTACTCTAATACATACCCGTACTCACATACCAGCACCTACATACCAGCACTTACATACCAGCTTCCGTCTATCGTATCCTTACATTCCTTCATTCCGACTCGTCAAAGACTCCTAACCCGGGTATTCTCGCGGCCAATTATCATTAGCCAGTATTAATGAAATTGCCCTAGCCAGCGGAGATGGGCTAGTTGACATCATAAAAGATGGGCCGTGCAAAAGTGTGGCGCGCCAGAGAGTAGTCCCGCCGTTTCTCCTGCATTAGCCGTTTCCCCGTAATCTTGTACATCTGGCATCTAGATGGCGCTTGTTCAGCCTCATCGACGAACGTCCGCTGTTGCACTAAATACCCACGAGCCCATTGCAAAGTCCAACACAAGCCCTGATTACTAATGTCCTCTGCACCAATTCGGACATTACGGTAGCCGATAATTTCAGAAATACGCTGCTTGCCCCAGTTCAGTGGGCTTATCCACGTCGCCACGTGACTACCCTGATTTACCACAACCACCAAGGTCTTTGGCAGCTAACTACATAGACCCAATGACAAAAAAAAAAAAATTACGGCCCTCTCTGATGGAAATTTGCACCTATAGCACTCCATAGAATGCCTCCGGATCACAAGGTGCTCACGCATGGGTACGTCCACGGCCATATCCACAAACACAGGGACCACACGCATATCCATGGCCATATCCATAACCACGACCATGAGAAGGAGGCCAAGATTACAGAGATCTCAGACCCCGGCTCTTGCAAGGACTTTGATGACCTGACTTACTGTAATGATATCTTTTGTGACGACTTGGATGACTGCTTCTTCTTCTCGTGTCTGGATACGAGGTCTCCTGATAGTTCTCTGGGGTATCCCAGGGAAATACCCTATGCTGGTGAAGGTGAAGGTGAAGGTGCTCAAGCGGGTGAAGGTCAAGCGGGTGATAATTCCGGCTCCACAGTTAAGATCCCGGACTCCTTTGGTGCCCCTGTTTATCCGCCAGATTATTCTTCTCGTGCTGATTATCCTCGAGCGTATTTCCCAGAAACGCTGTTAATAAGAGATGTAGGGGATGCAAGAGATGTTAGACCAGCCAGGGAAACTACGGAACAGAGATCGGCCAGTGTTGTTGCCGCTGCTCCACCTGCTCCCTGCTATGACCCCGCTAGACACGACAATACACCCTCCCCCTCCCCCATTATCCTCCCCACAGACTATCGACCCCTATTCGAAAACCTCATCAGCGACGTGCTGAAGAACCTCCTTGCTCCAAGCACACTACACACGGAAACCGAAGGTCCAAGCGACCCCTCAGGCGATCCATCCACCGACCAGCACAAGAAGAAACGCAAGGTGCTTGATGAAAACTACCATCAGTCGTGTTTCCACACCACGATTCCCTCCAACACGGACTCGGTGATGTCTGACTTTGATTTCTTTGTGCAGTTCAACAACTTTGAGCACGACATGAAGAAGAGCAGCCTGCTTGACCTTGCCACGCCCAAGGAGATCTCGTGCCAGTGGGATAACTGTTTCCGCAAACTCGACGACGGCTCCTTGATGGACCACCTCGTGTACCTGCACATCAACCAGGAGTACTCGAACCCGGACCAAACAACCTTCCAGTGCGAGTGGAATGCGTGTAATTACGTCAACACCGACTTGAACTCGCTTATTGACCACATCCAGCTGCACAAGTCGCCCACTCTACAAGTTCCTACGTTGGCACACCAGGTGTACACCCCCCGGTCCTCGGGCAAGTCGAATCTCTCTTCTCCGTTTGATATCGACACCCCGAAATGGGTCGAAACGAGGACATTACGTCTGCCGCGTACTAATCAAACCAACCTGGTAACCCCTCAAACAAACCACCAGGGAACTCATACATCCACTCATAAGACCTCTCATAAGAATCACTCGGTTACCCACCAGACTAGCACATACCACTCCCCCAACCAGATAAATATAACCCAGGTCAAGGTGATGCCCAAGAGAAGTCCCAAAGATAAAGAGGACATCGACCCGAACTACACGTGCAAGTGGAGCGTGGGCTTGGATGCAAACGGCAACTCCTTGCCCTGTAACAGAACACACGCCTCGGCCGGCGACTTGCAGGACCACATGTGCTCGGTGCATATTGGGTCGGGCAAATCGTTATACCGCTGTGAATGGATAGGATGTGAGCGCCACAACGGGAAGGAGTTCAACCAGAGACAGAAGTTGCTCAGACACATCCATATTCACACCAACTACAAGCCATGTAAGTGTCACATTTGTGGTTCGACATTTGCAGTGGACTCGATGCTAAAACAGCATCTTCGGATCCATTCGGGAGAAAAGCCCTTTAGTTGTAGCATATGCGGCAAGAAGTTTGCAACCAGTAGCTCGCTCTCCATACATAACAGAGTGCACACGGGCGAAAGACCTCTTATATGCAAATGGCCCGGGTGCGGGAAACGGTTTAGCGAAAGCTCAAACTTGACCAAGCATATGAAGATTCACACCAAGTCGTTTAAGTGTGAGATATGTGGGAGAGAGTTTGATAAAAAACCAAGTTTCACCAAGCATTTGAAGGCTCACGAGCAAAATGACGTGAAGGAACAAATTGGAATGGCCGAAGTGGCGTTGTAGTATGAGTTTGGGATGGGTAGTATTATAGAGAAAAGCGACGGAGCAACAGAGCGAAACAATGGAGCGACGGACCGAAGCGACGTTGTGATTTGATAGGTTTTCAGAATCCACAATGTCGCTTCGCTCCGCTGTGTTCGCTCCGTTGTAAGTTTAATAGTAACTTCTGTATACAGTGAATTATAGATAGGTACTGAGCATTTATTGTTATATTCCATCTTCTTTTCATCTTAGTCCATTGTCTATTAAGTTTCTATCTCTCTATCTCTATGATTTGGAATCAACTTGCTACCTAGCTATAATCCCGTCAACATAGTTGAAATCCCTTCTCTCTTATTCATACTTTATACCAATTTAATCATGAACCCAGATTCTGAAAGAATCGAAATTCATTTCCTGTTCTGAAAGTATGTCAAGATAGTACAGCTTAGGCTACTAATGCGTTGTTTGTTTTTAGATCTTATAACATCCCGACCACGGTTCAATTGGCTGGTTAATGTGTACTAGGATAAATTAAATCTGACGTATGATCCACTCATAGATACCATAAGCCTTATTAACCCAGGTACAAGTTTCTTTAGCGAGCGTCTAATTCACTGTGTCCATGGTATGTCCAATACTATTAATCCCCTAACATTTAGAAAGATATTAAGTACATCACTTAACTTATATTAACAATATATAGTCTTTTTACCGTATAAATTCATACTTGTAGCGCTACACTATGGGCGTAGTTATTAGTTTGTATCAGACTGTATAAGGGTTAACATGGGTATTTATAGTACCTAAATGATGCTAAGAGCGGGAACGTAGATCTGAGCTCTAGCAGGTATCCAAATAACTGACGTGCAACCCAAATAGTATAGGAGATCCCTAACACATCGTTAATTAATTTTGCAGCCATTGATTCAACAAAATCATCAAGAATAATTATTCACGCTTATGAAAGCATAGCTACGAGCGAAGTGATACAAGCGAAGCGAGTAGCTCACTTGGTTTGAATGTGTTTTTAGTGATATTAATTAAAAGCCAAATGTCTAACTTATACGGGGGTTATGTTAATCTTGATATAAACACACGTGACTTCATATCACGTGTCAACACAAGCACTATTGAAAATTGAAATGATTCAAAATTTTTCACCATACTAAACAACCAAACATGAGACCTAGCATAACCGCCTTGAAGGCAGCTGTCAAGATACCCAGCCAAGTCAAACCATTTGAAATCCCATCCATAAGTTCTATCCAGTTTTCCGATTTGCCAAACAACGGGTTTGGACAGAATAACTACTACATTTCCAAGTCAAAGCTGCAATACTGGCCAGTGTATTTAAAGAAACAAAACACCAAGATAACCACCGAAGTGAAGAGAGTACAGGGAGACGTGCTTCAATTGAGAGCCGACTTGTTGAAAATAAACAAGAACCTTGATATCAAAGTCAACACTACTGCTGGTGTAGTGAACATCAAGGGCGATGTTGTTAATGAAATCAAAAAGTACTTTGATAAGTATATGTGAACTCATATGTAACTCGTAAATAGATGACCACCTACATGTAAATAATAAAAAGAATATATAATACATTTCATAAATACATTAAACATCGGAGCCGAATTCCGAAGAAGGGGTACTTGAGTTCTCACCAGAACCAAAGGCAACTTGTCTGATAGCTACAATCCAGGGATCGTTGAGTAGATCCACCGCACTGGGTCTCTTTTTGGGATCGTGCTCTAGACATCTTGCCAAAAACTTGATCCCTCCCTCACTCAACTGATCAGGCGAGGGTAATTGAGGCTTGTGGCCGGCTGCAATATGGTACATGATGGCCCATTCGTTGTCGAGGTTGGCCCAAGGTCTGCGGCCCGTGGCCATTTCCAATACACAGCAGCCCAACGACCAAATATCCACTAGACCACTTTTATCCGTTGAAGTGCCTGTAATGACTTCTGGCGACATATACATGGGAGTACCCGTCATCGAATTCAAGTTGTTCTTGTTGCTGTTGTCGTTGCTGTTGTTGCTGTTACCATTACTATTACCGTTGCTGTTGCTGTTAACCTGAACACTTCCTCCACCAGCACGAGTCTTGCCGCTGGTGGCAATCACCTTCGCAGCACCAAAGTCCACAAACTTGATGACCCCGTTGTGGTCAAGAAGAATGTTTTCAGGCTTGATGTCACGGTGCACAACCCCAGATTGATGCAAGTAAGCAAGACCTTCCAACATTTGTAACGTGTACACCTGTACAACCATCTCGTCCTCGATACGGCCGTGTGTCAATAACCCGGACAAAGACCCACCTTCACAAAATTCCATGAAAATATAAACTTTATCACGATGCACTTCAACCCCAAAATACTGTACAACGTTGGGATGATTCAACATCTCCAAAACGGTCATCTCATCTTTAATCAGGGGAACCAAATTCTTAATAGATTGACTATCATGGAATCTAATCTCCTTCACCGCCATAACACCACCCGTGTCTAAATTCACAGCGGCGTAAACGTGTCCAAACGTCCCTCCGCCAATAAACCGACCCTTTTGCCACCTGATGGAAACACTCGAGAAGGAAGATGCAAGAAGGGTGACGAATTGATATTCCAGATCAGTCACGTCCAAAACCCTACCCACAGACAGGAGTTGCTCTTGCAAGTCTCTTCTATACTCTTCAATCTCCGATATTTGCCTCATTGTCTCTTCGGTGTAAACGTTCAAGATGTAGTCATCGTCTGCGGAATTCTCAATCTTCTGCTGTCTTTGCGCTGACCACTTCAAAACCTTGTTCTTTTCAATCTCACTGGACCTAGTACCCATGATATCAAAATGGGAAATAAGCAAGGACATACACCTGGCAACCTTGATTTTAAGCTTATTGAATTGCTCATCACTGAGAACTAGAACATTGAAGCCTCTGGTCATATCCATAGCAAATTCTAACGCAAGAACACACCACCGAAACGTTTTCCTATCGGAAGGTGCACAGTCGTCACAAATGAAACTAACCCAATCAATAGATAACTCAATCAACTTCATAATCACATTGGATTTCCTCAGAGATTCCAACAGCTTGATTGAGTTCTTCCCAAAATCTCTAGCATAACTGTAGTAGGTATTGACCAAACCTTGGTAGCCACCTTCGGTGGCAATTCCTTTACATTTATTTTTCACAATCTTGACCGAATCCAAGACAACCATGATCATCTTGAAGAAATTTCGATTGATCTTTGTAAGCTCTGTGTGCACCTTAGCCAATGAACATCTCTGCTCAACAGGTTTTATTAACCCCCCAACCATTAAACAGTCTCCTACAAAGCTTAAGAATTTCTCCTTAACATGGTGAATTCTGTGGTTTGGTAGTTTGGTAATAAGAAGCATTTGTCCCAGCTTGACATCAGTGATGGGAACCTCATCCATGTCAATATTAACCACAATACCTTCCCATACAATTGGTTTAGGAGGACACAAGGCCAAAACATATGAATAGTAGGAAGAATCAGGGTTGACGACTGGCCGGATCATTTCTTCCTCTTGCTGCTCCTGAGTCTGAATCAATCTCAAAAACTCAGAAAATCGAAAGTAAGCTTCATTAGGGTCCTGACCTACATATGTACCGTTAATGATTTTCAAGATTTCTTGGTCATTCCCCATGAGCTCAGAGCTTGCAAAGAAATATGTCCCTTGTGTTTCCACTGTGCCTGTGTACACCAAAAAATGGTTTGTTGCCATCAAGACATCCAACAAATTTTTGGTTCTGTTGCTTGGGGTTAAAGGAATCTCAAACACTAAAGAGTTTGTAAAGTCCCGAAAGATTTCGCTGCTGAATCTTGATAATTTACGACGCAATTGGCCAAAATTTTCAGTTGTGGTGGAATACCATCTGATTAACTCAGAGAGAGAAGCCGTACCTTGTGGATTTCTGATCTGATTATTATAGTACGCCAAAGATCTGTAAATCAATTTCAGCGCTATGAGCGAAATCTCCTCAGCAACCACAACGGAACCACCTTCAATGAAATTACCTACCCATTTAAGATAATTCCACGTTCCTTCCAATTCTTCTGGTTCTTTGAAAGTACGGAATGTAAGAGGCGATCTAGAACTATCCAATAACTTTTTGTTCAACAAAATTAGAAAGTAACGGACACATGTTACAACCGCCTGGTCAAAGTCTTGAATTTCACTATCAAATAAATCGCCAATAATCCATGTTTTAGCGTCGTCTGTTTTGCAATATTCCTGTATACCCAGTTTCACTTCCAAGGCAATAGTGATATAAGACTTGAAATCGTCAAGCATTTGATCAATCATCATCAAGGTTGGATTTTGCAACTTCATGGCATAACTTAATCTAACATTAATGATCTCCTTGATTAATTTCATTGGAATTACACAAACCTGGATCAAATCGTGGATATAGTCTGGTAATTTCATAGTTTCAAAAACGTTCCCCAATTTAATATATGTATCTTTTGATTTTATCATCCAAGGTACTATCGGAATAAAGATTCTGTTCCTAAAAATAGTTTGAACACCCTTCTCTTTCATTAATCTCTCTGCTAATGATTTATTGTCCTCATTGAAGAATCGTTTCATGGTATTAGGAGTTGACGCAGCCGAGTTCGAATTAGAAGATGAAGATGATGTAGATGAATGAGGTGTATCAGTCGATCCCTTAGTAATGTCTAGTTCTTCATTCCCAATCCAGGTTTGCAACGACTTCCTTTCTCTTGCAATAGCATCGGTAATAGAGAGCCATGCATTCAATGCATCAATTTTCTGTTGGAAATCTCCTTCACGGCAAATTGGTTTATCATTTTTCATATCTTCCATTGTTCTCCACAATGAACAAGCACCTTCATATCTATCGATTATCCTAACCACTTGGGATCTCGGGGAATTACCAACAGGATTATCATAGGTAACTTCGAATTTTGCAATATCTTCCAATATTTGATCTACTAAAGTTCGTCTATAAGAAGTTATCCTTCTTTGGTCTTCTTCTGTTCTATTGAAAATCTTTGCACGGATACCGTACCATAAATTCTCTTTATAAGTTGCATGAAGCAATGATTCTTGAACATTCTCTGGGTTGGCATGATCATTAATTCTGGTTTTTTCTGCTCGGACAACGTCACCAGTTAACACAGAAGTAAGCATGGATTGCCATTCCAACCTCTCAATTACGGCAGGGTCATCTGTATTGTCTTTTCTTAGCTGAGTTATGTTCTTGTTAGAAATAAGATTGATCTTGTTCATATTACTTGAACTAGGAGTGTTATTAAAGTTATAATGATTGGGGAATTGAGCAGCATCATCTTTCCCAGAAAAAGATAAAGTAAAGTCCATTTGATATTTATCATCGTCCATATCTGCCAAAAAGTTAGAGTGGAAGTCATCTTCCTTATTTTCAGACTTTTCCTCGTCTTTCTCATCTTCATCTGTGTTTATTTCATCCACAGTGGATTCTTCAATAACACCAGTGATTCCCTTGGTATAATAATCGTCTACCAAGTGATTTTTCAAGTTTTTGAGGTATGCTTTCTCTTGAGCCAAGTACTGGGAGTTGTTATGATGACTTTGTAAGTTGTGGGATAATGTTTGCATCAAGGACTTGGACCGAGATCTGTGCATTGGAGGGGGCGCATTAGCAGATGGAGAAGTGGATGAAGAGGAAGAAGCCAAAGAGGGTGCTGTTATAGAAGTAGCAGTACTTGCTCTTCTGATTGGAGTTAGACTGGAAGGGGTAGATTTATCCCTTAAAAGGGTTGGTCGTCTAGCTGCAAGACCTCCACTCGAGGATGGCGATTGAAGCGACATCGGACTAGTTGGAGAAAGTGAAGATGATGGAGACGTCTGACCACCTTGTGTTTCACTTGAATTCGGAGCAGCTCCCAGAATATTTGATTGCGATAAGTTGTTTGGTGGTGGTGGTGGTGTTGACGATTCTAATTTTATCTTGTGATCTTCTTTAGCCGTAAATGGAGTAGTCAAAGTGTAATCTATGGTTTCAGCAAGCTGGCCTACTTCATCTTCCACTTGTTTCAAACTCGGATCGCCTGGATGAGTCTGAGATAACTTGGTCATGATGGAACTAATGCAGATTCTGCTTTTTAGAATACGATTTTGCCTCTAATAAACTTTTTTTGGGTTTGAGTTTTTTGGAATTCAAATAAAAACGAAAGCAAACAATGTTGGAAGTATCTGCTAACGATAGATTGGGGAAGAAAATCAAGGTGAAATGTCTAGCTGATGACACTATAGGGGACTTGAAAAAGGTCTTATCCCTTCAGATAGGTACCCTGCACGAGAAACTAATTTTGAAAAAGGGATACAAAGTGTATAAGGACCACATCACATTGGAAGACTACGAAGTGCACGATGGGTTTAATTTCGAGTTGTATTATGGATGATATACAATAACCTAATTAAATCTAAGTTCTCTTTTTCTTACATCTATTTCACATCTATAGTACATAAAAATACACGAGCATTCTACAAGAAATACTCCACATGCTTCTTGGGTTTTTCAGCGAAAAACGGCCCAAAGAAATCTCCAGCTTGTTCATTCCCGTTGACACCTTTTCCTTCGATAGTGTCCCTGTCGTTTTCGGGAGATGCTTCAAATATATTAAAGAACTGTCCTGAAGATCGCCCATTTTTGTCTGTGAACCCAGAATGTAGAATTTCTAATATCAGCGCTTTATTCCCACATCTGTAACAGTAATTCGGGGCACTCCAGACGGTAAGACACTTGTCGTCCCAGTAACTGGTATATCCTTCATTGCAAAGCTGGTGTGCCCGTATCATCTGATGCAAATTATTATCTTGGAAAAACTTGTTAATAACATCCAAGCCAAAAAGATAACCCGCTCCTCGGGGAGATAATTTGAAATCCATAATTTCAATGTCGGGATCCGACCACACCAAGTCGGCCATAATACCGTCATGCGGTATTTCTTTAAACCTATCCAATACTCTGATTTGGTCTAGCTGTTGACACAGCGGAGAAAGCCCGCCATGAACGCATAATATCTTGCCGTCAATGGTTGCACCTAGAGGAAGATAGTCAAACAAGTCTGTAATGTAGAGCCAAACTTTCGAACAACCGTTATACTTATTCAAGATTTCGGAATAAAAGCCGTAATTCGTAGTGATTGTACGCGACTCATGGTTGCCTCTGATTAGTGATATTCTGTTAGGGTATCTTAGCTTTAGTAAGATTAACAAGGTTATGGTTTCTACAGAATAATAGCCACGGTCAACAAAATCTCCCAAAAATAAATAGTTTGTACTAGGCGCTTCTCCTCCTATCTTGAATATTTCCAACAAGTCATGGTATTGTCCATGTATATCGCCAACCACAGAGATGGGAGTGGTCAACGGGATAATATTCGGCACCAGTAATAGTTGAGTTTTGAGGGTGTGGCATATCTGTTGGATCGTTTCTGGGGGGAGGAGCTTAGGCGGCTTGTGATCTAGTAACTGCTCCAAGCAGTAATCTAGATCAGTAGTAGGTATACTGAACGGGATTGTCATGAATAAATTCCAACCCAAAAAAAAGGATGAAATGTGTCTTAAGTCGGGATCGTTTAAAAAAAAAAGTTTTGTTTGTGCTCATTTACTCATTTTATACTTTAGGAAGATAAGAACATGTGGGGGAATGTGAGGTGTGCACTGTGTAAGAGTGGAATAAAGAGTAGAATGATGTGGTTGGTTGCGTGTGAAGTGCGTCGGTGTATACTGTCCGAAATGTTACCTATTTAACCCGCTGGTATCTTAAATACCACATAGTTTTTTTTACAAAAAAAGAGTTATGAGAAATGATACACGTTTCTTGTTGCATCTTTGAAGAGAAGAGTTCGGACAATGGAGGATCTATCTGGAGAAGCGAGATCGGAAATTACGCGTACCAGAAAGTTGGTCGCTTCTTGAGAAAATGTATAAGGGTCTAGAGAAGGTCCCTGAGTCTTTCAAGCAGAAGAAAGACCATTCCGAATACTAAAGTGGTCTGTTCTTTAAAGTATGTTGATGTGGTTACAGATTACAATTTGTTTCACCACACTCCATGGTACCCGATTAAGGCCAGCGAAACAAACTATAAAACTACCATCAATCTAAAAACTACCATTTTATTATCCCTATTTAGTTACGCAAACGTCCTCGATGGCTTGGCTCAATATCTTAATACCTTCTTCTATAGCTTCGTCCGGGATGGTTAATGCCGGAATGATTCTAATGACATTGTCTCCTGCACCAACACATAACAATCCATACTCTCTGGCAGTATCAACAATCTGACCAGTAGCCACTCCTGCTTTAAATTTAATGCCGAGCAATAAGCCCTTTCCTCTAACACAATCAACAAATTCAGGGTATTTTTCAGCAACTGTTTGTAATTCTTGTGTTATCTTCTTGGATTTCTCTGTAACATTTTCAAGGAATGATGGTTCACTGATCACATCAACAATGTAGGATCCAATTCTACTACCTAATGGGTTACCACCATAAGTGGTCCCATGGTCACCTGGGGTTAAAATATTTCCAATTTTGGGGTTAACAATGGTTGCACCAATAGGGAACCCGTTCCCTAAAGCTTTCGCAACTGTCGTGATATCAGGGTGTGCTTCCTTTGGCAACCAACTGTGTGCCCACAATTTACCTGTACGGCCCAAACCACACTGGATTTCATCGTAGATAAGAATCACATCATTCTTATCACAAAGTTCTCTCAACCCAACCAAGAAACTCTCTTCTATTGGCAAAACTCCCCCTTCCCCTTGAATTGGCTCAATGATAACGGCGCAAGTCTTTTCCTTACTGATAAGTTTCGCCACGCTAGATAAGTCATCTGTTTGAGCAAAGTTGACACCTGGAATTAAAGGTTCAAAAGGCTTTTGATATTTAGGGTTACTTGTAACTGACAATGCACCCATACTTCTACCATGGAATGAGTTGTTGAAACTAATTATTTCATTTTTGGCTTCTCCACCGACGCTTTTACCATACTTTCTAGCGAATTTTAAAGCGGCCTCCGTAGCTTCAGTCCCAGAGTTACAAAGGAATACATGGCTTGCATTATGCATACCATTGCTTTCCAAAGTCTTGTTAATTAACTTTTCTGCCAATTCACTAGCTTCGAGGTTATAGAATAAATTGGAGCAGTGCATCAACTTTTCACTTTGATTGCTGATAATCTTAGTGATTTCAGGGTTCGAGTGACCTAACCCAGTCACAGCAATACCTGCCGTAAAATCAACGTATTGACGACCTTCTAGATCATACAAGTATGATCCACTTCCCTTTTCAATAACCACATTTGGTCTAGCATATGTCCCAAGGGTATGAGGAACACTAACATTCTGTACAAACTTTCCAGTCTTTGATGACAAGGATGGGTCGGCAATCTTTTGAAGGCTGAGTCTAGAAGACTTTGACAAGTATCTAATGGATTTAATCATGTTTAATGGCTAATCGGGTGTGTTTTTTTAAAGAAGGATCATTCCGCATATTTATCTGAAAATTTGATTCAACATCGCGGTTGAGTCATATCAAGAATTGCCTATTTGGGATTTCCGAGGCCCCATAAAAATGAAGCCCTTCCAATACTCACAAAAATTTATTTTTATGACATTTGTTGGGATCCTACCTCCTAATAAAGTAGTGCTACTTGTACCAGTGTAATTATAATTGAGTTACCTGAACCACCAAATTATTATATTCTAGTGAATCCCAACTATTACTAAGCTTTTTCATTATTTATGTCTAGTCGGCTATACTTTAACCCTACTTAAGAATCATCTTTTACACTTATAAATACGTAGATTATCCTTCCTTTATTTTTATTTAGCCAGTAATCAATAACGAATAATCAACACACTAAGAAGCCTACCAACATGTGGTATATAAATATGCTAATTCAACAGTCTACCTTGTGATGTCAATTGTAATCTCAGTCTTATGTTTTGATCCATAGTCCAAACCATCTATTTCCTTTTCAATGATACGATTCATCTCAAACAATAATCTCGATTCTTCATCTGAAGATGCTCCCACCATGTATAGTTTAACTCCAACTATGTATAGTTCATAATTGAACTTTGTGATAAAAAGCTTCTCGATTTCATACAGACTCTTATAGAAATCAAGCCCCCTCACCAGCTTCAAGATTCGTTTCTTCAAAATATGGTACTCATAGTCTGATTTGGGGAATGAACATAATAAGATGCCCCCAAGTGATTTTACCAAATTCCAACCGGTATTACATAGAAGTAAAGCAACAATGAGACCAATAACTTCATTGATGTCCGCATCTGCTGCAATAAATGGTAACAAGGGTGAAATCATTAGATAGACAGAGTAGCCCAAAGTTAATAGATGTGTTGGGTTTCTGCTAAATATATATGCATATTTTGTAAACATCTTGAGGACCTGTGAGTCCAGTGATGATTCACCTATTAATCCAGAATTTTGTGGTTCTTTAGTTGAAATCATTTCGCTGATTTTATCAGAAACCAAAATATAGTTTGAAGTGATTAAAGTGCAAGTAATGATCACAGCCAACAACATCTCGTAGAGAAATAAATTCTCCAACTCCATACTATGAGATCCGTGTATATGGTGAGAAGTATGCTCATTTTCATGCTTTTCTGTGTCGACGGCAACAACTATAGTGATAATAAATTCTTCAAGAAAGTGACTTATCAAGTCAAAACTCACCATAATAAGGGATGCACCGAGCGCAAAACCAACAAGGACTTCCAACCGTCCGAGACCAAAAGGATATGCAATGGATGAGTTATTCCATACTTCAAAATTAGACATCACATCCACCATGGCTATTACTAAAGATCCAATCGAGTCATAAAATATTAAATGAGCAAGGGTTGATAAAGTACCTGATTTTAATTGAATTCCAACCAAGAATACAACCAAAGACAACAGGAGGTGGAAACATAACCATCCAAGTCTTAGCCTTTGTTCTTGTTTGATGGAACTGATAGTTTCTTTGAAATTTGGAATTGGGTACAGGTCTGGGATTGCTAATTCTTGGTTAGTGATGTTGAGAGAAGGTGGTGGTTCTTGGAATAAATTCATAGACACAGAAGAATGCTTGTATTTGTGGCCTTTTCTATGTGCCGGTTTGACTTGGAGAGTCTGTGATCCGTTTCCATGCTGCATCATTTCTGTTGGTTGAAAGTTAAATGGAGAATAGTTCTTGGTTGGAGATGGTGGTCGGCGAATAGGTGAATTTGAGCGCGAAGAGCGCGAAGGAGAGTTTGGCTTTGGTGGACCTGCTGGGGTTTTCTGTTGTGGAACATAATTTCTGGTGCTTCCTAAATGTACTGAGTGTCTTTTTGAAGTATTTTGTATAGGAGAACCATTTTCCAGAATTGCAAAACTGTTAATGTCCATAGAGAACATTCCAGATTTGGGTCGTTGCCTCGATGAGGAATTAGCACGTACGTGTGCGGCCGCCGAGGGTTGAATTATTGGTGAATTACTTAAGGAAGTGGACAGATAACGTCTAGCCGCATCTGGTGCTTGGAATGGAGACTGTGTGTTAGAACCATAAACATTACTAATGCTGTTAAATGTAGGCGTCAGGGGGCTAAATTGTTGGTTGACGACCTCGTTGACCGACTCACTTGAAAAGTTGGAACTGGCTAGTATTCTCAAGTCGGTTGCTCTTGCCATTGGATTGTCGTCTGGGTGTAGGTTCGTGGACTCAGTAAAGTTGAGGCCATTTAGTTTGTCCTGGAAATCAAGACTACCAAAACTTTTGAGCTCGTCTTCAGTTTGTGGCCAGTTATCATGCGGTGTAGACATCTTGGATATTTATATATGTTTTAGAGCCTCTGACAGATAACCTCACGACTACGCAATTAAGATCAACAAACAAAAAAAACACTAGTGTGATTACGAGCGTTCGGCAGAAGTCATTGCTTATGCAACAATCGCACCTTTATGGTTTTTGTATTATATAATCAGGGGGGAAGGTATCAAAACTTGCTGCTATTAATAGTTAGAGTATTAAAGTTTTGGAAGTAGCATAAAAGAAGATTATAAGAAAGTATTGATATAGGTGGATTGTTGGAGTAGCGGCTGGGTTAAATTAATACAACTGTTGGGTAGTTGTTGGAAGGAATTTTATTTGAATGAAACTAGACAATAGGCAACTTCTTCGAAACTTTTACCTTTGGTAAACACTTTATGCAATTAGAGTACGGAACATTAAACTTTTCATTGTATTGACCAGGTCTTTTCTTAAAAACGTGTTAAGTAAAGGGGGCCCGCAATCTAGGTTAGCTGATATACAATTCAAAGCACACACATAATTATATTATTAAACTAGCTTTAAGCAGGGTTCTCCTTAGTAGTGTAAGCATCAAATAAGTGTAAATTTATGCATCCGTCATTAATACCACCTGTTGGATCTTCCAAAATTTCAAAGCTACGCATCTTGAACTCTGTTGGGATTGGATCGGTAACGATTTGATTATGATTTTCATTCAAAATACCAAATGCATTAGTTAGCGAGACTGTTTCAGTCTTTGTACTAATCAACTCTAGACTTCCCTGGTTGATGACAGAATAATCACCCAGTTGCAACTCTTCTTCATCCAACATAAGTGAATTGGAGATTGACTCTTCATCTACTTGGAACGAGCTGGTCTTGTTAGCATCATGGAACTTAAAAATAGTCAGCAAAATCGAGACAGAATCTCCATGAGCTTCTTCATTTCCTTGTACTAACGGACTTCCTTTTATAAATCCTGGAGAAGTGGGCTCTTCCAATTTATTGAATTCATCATTAAGTGAAGTTTTCAACAATAATAACAAATCATATAACAATATTCTTAGTTTCTCGTTTTGATTGATTAGGTAGTCAGAATATAAGAGATCCATCAAATTTCTGATAAAAGAAAAATCGGGATCTTGACTTATTATTCTCTTAACCAACGAAGTTTTATGTATAATCAAAATCCTTAGGAATATAGATATTGTGTAATTGAGACTTGGGACTTCTTCCACAGAAACCTCATTCAACTTAAACAAAATCTTCCGCAAGCCGTCAAAAAATTCTTCACTCGATTCAACTGTTGAAACAGATGTAGACAGAAATTTTTTGAAGAAGTCATTGAGAATTGGAAGGATACCAGTTTTATTCTCTAAAAATTTCAATTCAACTTGTTTCGGTGAAATTTCAATATTCTTTATAAAGAGTTCTTCCAAAATCTCCAAGACTGTTTTCCTAAATTCCCATTTCAAACAATTAAACAATTCTCCAAAGTAAGAACTTCCTAGTGTTTCGCTACCTAATTTCGAAAGAAACATAATTACAAGCTCCCTGAGCCCATTCCTATTTACGGTTGGTACTGTAAGTTCATCCGATTGCCCAGTGACAGTAGATCCGGCTAATTCTCGTTCAGCAATCACCACCAATAAAATCTGGTAAATTTGTAAGTTGAAAATATTTATATCGGCCTTCACAAAATCACCAATATGCTGAATATCTATGTGTTCAAACTTTAATAATATATTCAACACTTCAATAGTTTCTTCAGGCAGATTTTTTTTCATAAAGTCAACAAATGTGGATTTTGGAATTACGGATATTAAAGAATTGAATACTTTTTGTGAACCTTTCTTGTTAGCCATAATTGAATTGAGGATCATCGAAGAGTACTTCTGACAATTTGCTAACTTATATTGATGAAAAAGACAGCTTAATAATATATTTTGAGGTGTAATGTCATGTGAAAGTGAACTTGAATCTGGTTCTTCTTCCAATACCTTCAAAATAAATTCATTGTTCTCACTGAGAGTTGTTATAAATTCATCGATATCGAGAACTTCCAAAATAATCAACCTTCTGACAAATTGTATAGGTTTGTCATTCAATGGTAAACTTTCAATAAATGAAAGAACCACAGGCTTAAAAGTGAAGTCCCCGAAATTTTTTGAATTGTACCCACTAAACATTAAGTATTTAATGATTAGTTCATGTTCTTCGATATTAAAATTAAACTCCGACAACAACAATTTGGACAATTCTGACTCTAGTAATGCCTTCAAGGCATCAGGGTCGTTGAAATCAATTTTGATTCCTAATCTGCTGGTTAACTCTTCAAACTCGATCTGATTGAATGTTGGAGGAGAGTTCGACAACAAACTCTCTAAGTCAGGATTGCAAGCAAACTGGTTACTTGCATCGCAGATTTCTCTATCATCATCAGTTCCATTCGTTCCGTTCTTCTCAATAAACTGCCAAATTCTTTCGAAATTGAAGATATCCGTTTCTCTGTTCTTCAAATCAACATAATTATTAATGATCAAATTAAATAATTCTTGACTAGAAGAAATGGATTCCGAATTATACCCTGCAACATATTTAATCAACTGAAAATGCTTCATGACTAAGTTAGAAATTAAGAATAATGAATCCATATAAAATATAATCATCCCACTCTCATTTTTCAACAAGAATGTTATCAATATCTTAAAGAAAACCGTTAAATTGTTGCAGTTGTAATAAAACTTATAAAGACACGAAATCTTCATAGGATTAATGTGAACTAATTTTGGAGAATGGTTAATTCTGACCTTTAATTCGTTGGTAAACCAATTCACCAATAAAAATTTTAAGCCAGTATTCAATCCTTCCACGTAGTTTAGTTCACGAAAGTTTGAATCATCGTTCACAACTCCATCCAACAAAACTTGCTCTAATTCTTTTTTCCCATTTTCAAATTGTTCACTAAAATCGAAGCCATTAGGTATCCATTTCCTTAAAATGCTATCGCATTGTTTATTGTTCAAAACTGGTAGGTTCTGTAAAATTTCTAAATGAAACTGAACCTGAAAGGGCCATTCTATCGGCAAATTCTCCTCTGGTGATTGGAAAAATATTCCTGATGCTATCAATTTACGTAGATATGTTGAAATTGTTATGATTTTCAATTGGTACAATTCATTAATTAGAATGAATAGGTTTTCTTTTTGAAAATTGACAATTTTTCTAGTCTGCTGAATGTGTGTAGGTATGTCCTTTGATGACTCTTCGGCATGGCTGTTATCTTGGAAAGTGTTATGCTTGTCTATCTCAATATCAAAAGTACCATCATTAAATGTCTCTGTGTCTGTATTCTTAATGTTGGTGCTACCCTCTTGCTGCGCATTTGACATCCCATTATCTTCTTCTATATCAAACCTGGATCCTATGTTATAGATTATTTCGAGGATCTCATTTTCAAATTCTATTTTAAAATGACTCGATTTGAGCTTTTGCAAGACACTCTTCTTTAAAAAATTACAAACTATGAGAATTTTTTCAGCTGAGTTATCTCTATAGATAGTAACACACCATTGGATGATAATATTGAGGCACATTCTCCAAGAAATTTCGCCACACTTTAAACTTGGATTTAACAATTTAGCAAGTTCGTCATTCAAACTGAATTTATCTAATTGCTCGACAATTCTTAGTAAATCATCTGAACTTCTTATTATGCTTGTCTCTCCATTCTCTGATAATTTAATGTTAATCATCAATCCTTCATTTCTAAATTTGATTATGTTAAATTGTTTCACAATCTCACTATTGTCTCCATCAGAATTAAGAATTCTCAATAATGGAAATCTTAAAAATTCCCAATAGTTGGGGATAATAAACAAATCAGTATTTAACTTGAACAAATAAAGGATTTGATCCGATATCAATTTCAAAATATCTCTTCGTAATTGTTCGGATATTTGTCTTGGTTTTGAGGTCTGTTTCCCATTGCAATTTTTCAATTTCAGTATAAAGACATAGTTTAGAAGCAAGATTTCACTCAACTCCTTGCTCAAATAATCTAATTTAAGTAAATCTTTCCAGAAGATTTTTATAAGCGTGAGTGACACTAACCTTTGTCCAATATTCAAATCATGATTGTCTGTTGAATTTTCACCTTCCTCCTTGGAAATATCACTGAGAATTTCTAGCGGTAAATCTTCCTTCAATGATTTTAGAACCAACGATAAAAAGTAGGCACGTTCAAGTAAATTTTCAATGTAGAGTGCTTGAATATAGCCTAACAAAAATTGGAGTTTTTCCATATATTGAAGTTTCTTTTCTTGGAGTGTTATTGAGCTCAATTCTTTGGAAAACTTATATACATAATCAGAAACTTGTTGGGTCCATTCCTTTATCCAATGGGTCTCAAAATTCTCAAGAGAATCTTGTGCCGAAGTTCGAGAATAATGTTTTCTTCTTAATGCAATAAGTTCTCCAAATAATACACATTTTGTCAACCACAATGCTCTTTTAATGGGAATCAGTTTAACGCATATTGAGTCTATCAATACCTTATTTCTCATTCCGTGTGGAATTTTTTCACTCAACTTCAGTAGCGGGATATTTGGGTTTGCTAAATCCTTCAACCATGCCTCTCGCTTACTCGCAGTTAATGTAACTCTTGATGGTAATTTGAAATTGTTTGATTGGAATTTGGTCTTATTTATAACTTCATTCCTAGTTTTATACCCATTTGCCAAATGCTGAGACAATTCTTTTAGAACCTTCGAACAATTCTCTGTAGAAGAGAATATTGTGGCTTGAATTAAATTTCTTGCCGAATAGTATTCATTAGACACGGCGGGAGACTCAAAGTAGCCTTTATTGAGGAATGCGGGATTATTCGATTTTTGATTCTCTTTGTTTTGCTTCTCTGTTGGAAAGCTGTCGCTGTCCTTCCAGGGATTATAATCGGGATATGTGAGCTCCTTGGATGTGTCTGTGGGTTCCTTGGGGTCAATATCCATATCATCATTTAATGGATATATTGCGATTTCCGGCTTGTTCATTTGGTATTTCATATGCAATAGCTCATCCTTAGTAGAATTCAAATATGAGTTTCGATTATGCGCAGATAGTAAGCTATTTCTATTTCTAGGTTTACTCATACTAAATCCCTATTTCAGGTCTCTTATCCCTACTTACAAAATTGAATCAAACTAAAAAAATCTAGATTAAGAGCTTGAACCTAGAATCACGTGAAGAGAGGGGTGCTACTGGCTCTGTTTTAGTGTGTATTTAAAGAGTAAAAAGGCAAGTTTAGCCTCAGTGGCTCATACAGAAATGCTTAATTATTTTACTGTTCTTTGGATTTAGGACTATGAAGTTCTAAACCACTGTCAATCTGGTTCAGCTGTCATCTTTCATTTGTATATGACAAGGGGTTTTGTGTTATTTTGTTTACCGATTTCCATCTAACGATTTAACGATCTCGTTAAACAACCAAAAGAGGCTGAACCGAAACATTAGATGAAGCAGCAATCGAGAGTTTTTCTTTACCTTCGAACCGGAAACTAATTGTGGCACTAAAATAAATTGTTACACAAACTATTTAAGCTAGCTAAAACAGTTAAACAAAAAGCCCTTTACAACTTTCCCGATTTTCCTTTCAAAAACATTTAATTAAACTATAAAAGATCTACCAATCGTCATCTTCTTCCTCTTCGTCACTGTCATCTCTAGTAGCACCTTGTCTTTTCTTTAAGGCGTCCGCCAAAGAACCTGCCAATGTAGTTTCCTCTGTCTTCTTAGCCTTCAAGGCATCAGCTAACCCATTGCCTAAAGAAGCATTCCCGTTTGATGGTTGGGAAGTAGTTGAATAGGATGCAGTCGCCGAGGCTGCAGTTGGAGGTGGAGGTGGGGGTGCAACTTTTGCGCCACCTCTCATAAACGCTGGAGGATCACATTCTTGTAAGTAGTCAATAGGGGACCAACCTTCTCTCAGCTCATCCAATAATTTTACCAACCCCCATTTACCGTTGACACTGGTTACATAGTATACTTCATCCTTCACTAAAGGAACGGAACCTGCAACAGATCCATCATAATCGTACATTGCCTTGTAAGTAGGGTGTTTTGGTTTAGGTGGTGCAGATAAAGCAGCTGGTGGAGGTGGTGCTGTTTTCTTTACTGGAGGAGCTGGCGCTGTCTTTTTCACTGGTCTGGCGGGTTCCACTGGTCTAGCAGCTTGCTTTTGAACATTTGGTGCTGGTGGGGGAACCTTCTTAACTGGCTGTTTCTTTTGTTGTGAAGGTGCCGTAGGAAGAGAAGATTCGATTGGATATGCACGAGTATGCGCAGTTTGTTGGACTGGTTGTTGGACTGGTTGTTGGATTGGTTGTTGGAATGGTTGTTGGAATGGTTGTTGGAATGGTTGTTGGACTGGTTGTGGTGCAGGTTGATATTGATTCTGTGCAGGTTGTCTTGCAACTGGTTTTGGTGCATAGTTATTTCTGGTTGTACGACCACTTCCTCTATTATAGTACTTACTGTAGTCCACAGTGCTGGACTTTCCTCTTGGTCGCTTTGGATTTTTTGTAGTTGGGGGTAACCCTTGCTCTACTGTAACTGTGGAAGATTTATAACGATCACCATATTTTGGAACATCTGGACCTGATCCATGCACAAATTTAATGGCTTGGAATTTCCCTGGTTTCTTTTGATATTGAACTGTTGTATCAACTTTAATGGTTATACCAGGAACAGTTTTCTTCAAGTGAGTAATGAATTCAGTCTTAAAAGACAAGTTGATTAACATATCTGGGTTTTGCTGGGTAGGTGTGTTTAATGACACTGCAACCCAGTCATCCTGCAAAGTAGATAAACCCACATAATTAATTCCGCTTAGTGGTACAACATGATCAACTTGAGGTTGCAATCTATTTTCTACCATAAATGCACCAATCACATAAAAACTACTCTTCGTAATCACAAAAATTCTCAGCAATCTTTTAGATGACCTACCAAATTTGGACAGTAATAATTCCCCTTTAGAGGAGAAAATAACAGGCTCATTAATGCCGGTTTGTGTAGCAATAAACTTCCCGTAACCAGAAGTTTGATTACATCCTAGATAATCTCCCATAAATGCTCTTGAGCCTAGCATAGACATACGACGACGCTCCTTTTTACCACCAAGCAATGCATTTCCTTGGTCTCTTAACTGTTCAAATTGGTTACCATGTCTCTTGATTCTCCAGGCACGCTGAATGACCTTTGCTGCGTCATCCTTGCGTTTGATATAACGTCTCCAGGCCCTTTGAATTCTTGCAGCCATGTTGTGCCAATACTTATCTCTCATATCTTCTAAAGCAAACAATGATTCCGGGGTCTTGATGAAAACCTTTGTAGTACCTAATTGAAATTCAGCTGCAGGGATACGACAGCTTCTTAAAATTTCCTTTACAGCTGTAATATCATCACCTTGCCAAATATAGTCACCAGCATAACCAGTTGCTGGAGAAAGTAAGTAAAAACGCTGAACAAATTTATCAAAGGTGGTACGGTAGGCAAAACCAGCTCTTCTAATACGAACGTTTTCCTTCAACCCTAAATACTTAACCTGATGCAACACTTGATTATTGTCATAGTCTTTAGGTTTTTTAGTTTGATTTGGTTTGATTGTTCTAATGTACGAAGGTTGACATTTAGAAAGAGTATCCACTAACAAATTGGCACTTCTTTTAATCTTATCGGAAGCAGTTTCCGGCCTCTTCTTGGAGTCCGTCTGCAGACTCAATAAAGATGGTGGGAAAAGTACTTGAGTGACAAATGGATTAGAAGATGTAGTTAACAACTCTAACAAATCACGCAACATAGCATCCTTATTTTTATCTGTCATTCCGGCAACATCATATGTCACATCACCAGCATAATGTTTGATAATAAATTTCCCTCTGCGGTCTTCAAAGTGACGGTTGTTTGCACCAACCATGCTCAACCTTTGAGCAAAAACTTGATCTGCAGCATCCGAGTCAGCGTGTGCAGTCTTAATGGAGTCATTCAAGGCAGCAAACAACCCCGGTTGAGGCCTAACAGCTTCAATCAAATCACAGACAACCTTGTTATTAAAATAATCAATTGGCGTCCATTCAATTTGCTCTTGGACATATTCTTCTTGTTCAGCTTTTAAGGTCAACTGAATAAAGATTTGTTGTAATTTTTCGTTCACGTAATTGATACAAATCTGTTCAAAAGAATTTTGTTCGAAAATTTCAAACCCATAAATATCCAAAATCCCGATAGATTTGGCTGATCCTTGTTGTCCCTTAAGTGATATGTTAACTCTTTCCACAATCCATTCAAACAAATTATTATAAATTCCCTTCGCGAGAGCATCACGAACTGAAGTTGCTTGCACTATATTCAATGGGACATGGTATGTAGACCCACGCCTCATACCATGAGAAGTCTCGATAATACGTTCAACCAAAGACTTCTTCAAGATTTCCGGATTGACATCAAGCAAGTAAGCAATAAATTGTGTGACGGATTCGTCACGGATTTGAGCATTTCCGTTTTCATCTTCGACGAATGTGATATTACCAACCCATAAAATAGTGGCCAACATTCTAAAAATTGCATCTTGCTCATCCTGAGTCAAACCAATCACGTTCATTGCATTCAAAGTATCTTGAAAATCCTTGTTATCATCAACTCCGTCCACATTAATACATTTAGCAGCACTCGTATAAATATATGTCTCGGGTCCTTGTATTCCATACTTTTCCTTATATTGGGGAGGGCAGTGCTTTGTGAATTGGTAAAAGATGTGAAAATTACGTTCATTCGTAATCTGACTGACAACTCTTTGCTTTTCTAACAAATAATTAGTAATGTGAGCCAGAATAGGTTGATGACTATCACTGAATTGAATCTCCAAATACTTCCCGTGTCTTGAAGAATTGTTATTTCTTAATGTTTTTGCACACCCAAAGGATTCCAATAGAGGATTTGTAGCTAACACCATGTCCTTGATCTGCGAAATGTCATTATTTCCGGAGTCCACGGATACATTGGCAATGTATTGCATGATTTGTTTGGCAGCTTCGGTTTTACCAGCACCAGATTCACCTGAAATAATCACACATTGATTGTCACCGTAAGATTTCAAATTGTAATACATGGCCTCGGCAATGGCGAAAACATGTGGGGGCATTTCTAATCTATTCTTACCCTTATATTTATTTAAAGTGTCCATGGTATAAATTCCCAAATCCTGGAAAGGATTGACTGAGATAAGGACATGTCCAATATAAGTGTATATGGTACTATTCATAAATCTCTTGTGTAAATTATCATTGATAGCTTCATCTGTGATCTTAGATAACAAAGTAAGATCCGAAACCCCAACTTCCTTCTCCTTATGAAGATCAAACTCGGCCTTTTTGATAGCCGAAGATTTGGCTGGTGCCTCTTGCTTCTCCTTGTTACGTCTTCTAACAATAGCCATTGAATCGTCCGAGAAAACTCTCTATGGAATGAAGAAGTTGATACTTGTAATAGAAAAATTTAGGAGACATCAAATGTCGGAAAAGAGCTTTTTTTGGTAAAAGTGGCGGTGTTTATGGCAGCGTATTTTAAATCCGAGTGACATGACAGAAAGGAATTAAAGGGGCAAGAAGCAGAAGAGTAATTAGATTGTATTGTTTAGGAGGACCTCTAAGGAATTTACACAAATGTAAGTATGAAGAACAGGTAGGTGATCTTTACCTTTAAGTGGTGCTAGAAATTGAAATAAAAATACGAGCTGCAAAAGAACAACAAACAACGGTGCCATTTTGCAACTTTGACTATTTGTATCGTGTGCTTTTTATATAATCTTCTCATGTTATTATTACCTATTGTACATTCTATACACTCTAGTGTGCCCATAATCTAATCATTTTATCCTTCCCACCACTAGCTACTCTCTTACCATCCATGCTCCAATCAACAGCGAAAACTTCGTCAGAATGACCTGGCAAGTCAACCTTCAACTTTCTGGTTCTAACATCCCAAACCTTCAATGTAGTATCCTTGGAACAACTCACTAACAATCTATTGTCTGCAGACCATGCAGTTTGGTAAACTGGTGCAACATGACCACGTAAAGTACCCAAGAAAGTACCACGTAACCCATCCCATACCTTGATAGAATTGTCAAACGAGGAAGAGACAACATGGCGTCCATCTGGAGAAAATGAGACGTGGTTGACTAATTTTTGATGACCAGTCATTCTGCAAACAGGTTTTGATGACTTCAATGGTTCCCACAAGAACATGGTAAAATCGTCACTGGCAGTAACAAGACGTTCGCTTATCTCACCATTCAATTTTGCAACTTTTTCATATTCTGAACGGGCCTTGGCTCTCAATTCGTCCATTGAAACAGACTTGGTCCCGATCTTTGTAGAAGAGTGATCAAATCCACCACGACGTAAAACATAATCCGTAGAAATTGCCAAATGGTTAACCCAATGGGCGTGTGATTTTAAGGTTTGGATACACTTACCACCAGCACTTACATCCCACGCTTTGATAGTTTTGTCATGGGAGGCAGAGTAGATAAGGTTTGAGCCTGACCATTTCACACAGGCGACGGAGTTGGTGTGACCAGACATGGTGTACAAACAAACTCTTCTGGTAGTGTCCCATACTTTAATAGTACTGTCTTTGGAACCTGAACACAATCTTGGGGTTTGTCCAGACTTAGTCAAATGCAAAGGTTCCCAACTTAATGAAGAAACCCACTTGGAGTGCCCAACTAATGCAGATCCGATTGGCTTTCCCAGATCTGCTTCCCATAATCTAATAGTGTTGTCCATGGAACCTGTTGCGATCATGGTACCACATGGAGAGTAAGCCACACACAAAACCCAGTTGGTATGACCACTCAAAGTCTTCAAAGGAGTTTGGGTATTACAATCCCATATACGTGCGGTCGAGTCACCAGCACCAGAACACATTCTACTCGAATCATTTGGTGCAAATTGACAACATAAAATGGTAGACCCATGGCCTGCTATAGCAGCATTTGACCTAGTGATTGGTTTCACTTTAAAGACAGCTCTTGGTGTATAAACTAAGGTCATGAAGTCTTCTGTGGTTTTCAAACCAGGCTTTAAGACTGATGAGTACAAATTGTCTTTAATGTCAATCAAGTTGGCAACATCATCCTTTTTCTCTTCATTATTCAACAATGCAAAGGAATAAGGAACTGGATCTTCTTGTTCGCCATGTAATTGGTTCAATAATTCTTCTAATTGTTTTTCACTAATCCCACCAGGAACTCTGATGGATCCCCCGATGGATTCACCAGTATCAGATGCCTGGAACTTAATTAAAACATTTGCTAAATCTTTTGGGATAAGTTCAACGTCACGTATCTGTTGGGCTTCTCTCTTGGCCTTTTTGGAAGGTGGAGGAACAACAGTAGCCATATTTCACTATAATTCTAGATACATTATTTTATTTTTCATTCTATTTTTTTGGGATGAGATGATGCAAAAAAAATAGACCTAACTAATGAAGAGTTTCTAGACTAACGTCACCTCTTTTTAGAAATTACTATCTAATCTACATGGAAGTTTTCAGTGTATAATTCTAAATTCATGTATAATCTATCTAAATAAACACCTCACCGCTGAATATTCTACTTGGTTTTACTTCAACAGGCTTGATTTCAGCTGGTTTTATATCAGACTTTCTGAGCTTGTTGACAGATGGGAAGGGTTTTGCTGAATCATTCAATGTTCCTGTAATAGTGGTTTCTGAACTTGCTCCAATATTTTTTGTCTTGTCTGCACTATCGCCTCCGTTGACACCTTTAGGCAATCTTCTTTTTGGTCCCTTCGCTCTACTTTTATTGGGATGTACGAGCTTCTCGTCTTTAACCACTTTAATGTCCGTATTTGATCTAATAATTGGTTTCAAAGAACCCAGTCCTCCACCTATTTCTGGCGAAGTGGATGCACGCAAAATCGATGTAAGTTTGTCTTGGAAGGAAGAAGTAGCTGCTTTTGGAGAGATTAATTTCCCCACGCTCTTTAGCTGTGTAGGACTTGATTCCTCCACGCTCTTTAGCTTTGTAGGACTTGATTCCTCCACGCTCTTTAACTTTTTAGGAATTAATTCCTCCACATTCTTTAACTTTTTGGGACTTAATTCCTCCACACTCTTTAGCTTTTTGGGACTTAATTCCTCCGGGATTGATTTTGGTAAATTTTCTGGTTTTGTTGGTTTTACTGGTTTTAATTTCAAATTCAATCCTTCCATAACAACTTCTCTTTTATCCAAAAGTTTAAAATTCAAATTCTTGGATCCTAATTTACTCATTTGTGAACGTAATAATTCAGTATCTGAAGCCTCGTAATTGTTTACTACTGGTTTCTGGAGCAGTTTCTTGCTTGAAGATAAACTAGACATGGTAGTTGAAAGCAAGTTTTCATCTTCTTTTGTATACTTTTCAATTGAAGGGCGGGAATTCAAATTTATATTACTTTTAGTGTGCGATAACTTCGACATTGTAGATTTGAGTAATTCACTTTCCCCTTGAGTGTAAGTATCAATCGGAGGTTTCGCAGGCTTGGGAGGTGGAGCCTTCTTAGCTGACAATTTAGACATTGTAGATTTAAGTAATTCATTTTGTTCTTTGGTATAGTTTTCAATTGAAGGTTTGGATGGTTTGGATGCTGTACTGGATATCTCGGTTGTGTTTTTTCTCATCTTTTCAAACCTAGAAATATATTCTGGATTTGGTAAGGCCTCCTCTTTTCTAGGTTTAGGTTCAATTGGTAATGCAGGATGTGGCTGACTTTTCAACTTCTGAAATCTGGTCAAAAGCTCTGGTGTTGACTCTACAACCTCAGGAATAGGTGTGTCCTTCTTGACAATCTTAAAACTAGGCTTATCAAGTGGTTCGATATACTTGTACGAATCACTCTTCTTAATAGCGCTATCAATCCAACTGGTTGGTTTCTTATTCACTGTTGTCAGTGGTGAATGAGACATCAAGAATCCGGGTTTCGGTGAGTGTGCTGGTGATTTGCTAATGGAATTCTTAGAGTTAGAAAGAGACGACATCCAATCATTGTTCCTCAGAGAGATAAATCTCAGAGGTGGAGGAATAGCAGATTTGTCTTGAGAAGATACTGAAGATTTTGAGTTTGATAACGAAGAGGTTAACCAATCTGCTTTCTTTCTTGGTACAGGAGGTGGTTTAGTTGAGTGGTCTTGTGTTGTAGATTTCGTAACAGAATTTGCTGACAATGATGAAAGCCAATCCGCTTTCTTCTTTTTTACCACTGGGGACTCAGATGATGTGTCCTGATTTGTGGTCGAGGTAACCGAATTGGCGGACAACGATGAAAGCCAATCTGACTTTCCCGGTTTCATTGGCTTATATTGCAGGGGGCTGGTAGTTGTCTTTGAAACTTCTGTTTCATTTTTCTTCCCTTCACCTTTTTTGATACTAGATGAGGAATAGTACACTCTTTGAGGAAATAGAGGAGCTGGTCCAGAGCTCTTTTTTGGTGATTTTGAAGAGTTTGGAGGAATCCATTTTTTAGGAGATTCTTTAGGAGGTTCTTTAGCAATATCTTTAGTTTCAACTATTTCTTGTTCTTCTTTTTCTCCTTTAATTTCACTCTCAATTTCTGTGAATGACTTGAAGTTTTGCTCGGAATCGTCTCTCACGATTTCAAACTTTTTAGACTTCTTGGGTCTTTCCTCAAGAGAGGGTTTTGTTGGTTTTCTTGACATTTTTGGGGAACGTTCAAGTTCATAATCGGTCCCGTTGTAATGCTTGTCAATACCTTGGTGATCAGCATCTTCGTCAAACCTTCCACCCTGATACTTGTCATTTGAATCATATCTATAAGCAGTTTCGTATCGATCATCAAAATTGGAATTACCTAGTCTCTCATTATCGTATGTTCTTTCCCTGTGTGAGCTTCTAGACCCATGCATTCTGTGTGGTGCATGATTTCTATCACTAGAAAGAACATCATCATACTCTTCATCATACTGATCATCATACTGATCGTCAAGATTTCTTGACCTATCAAGTCTATCCGGAGACCTGATGTATCTTCGAGACATGTCATCGTCATATTTCGAGTCGGTATATCTCGAATCATTATATCTCGAATCGTTATATCTTGATGCGGTATATCTTGAAACATCAGATCTTGAGTCACTATGTCTTGAATCTCTAAACCTTGATTCGTTATATCTTGAATCTTCATATCTTGGATCATACCTTGGATCATATCTTGAATCATATCTTAAATCATCATATCTTGACTCACCATATCTTGATTCATCATATCTTGAATCACCATATCTTCCATTAACATGGACATCGTATTCATCATCTCTTCTTCTATCGTATTCATCATCTCCTCTATCATCGTATCCATCATACCTTCTCTCATCGTATCTTCTGTCATCATATCTTCTGGGTTCATCATCGTGTCCATCATATCTTCTCTCATCGTATCTTTTGGGTTCATCTTCGTACTCATCATATCTTCTGTCATCGTATCTTCTATCATCGTATCTTCTAGGTTCATCTTCATCGCCATATTTATCCCTTCTTTCTCTCTCGTACCTTTCATAAATTCTATCCCTCTCAAGTTGATCTCTCACATGGTTGGATTTGTCTCTCTGGTATCTGTCCAATTTCGAGTTCTCCGAATCATATCTTTCTGATTCATACAAGATCCTGTCAAGATTACTATCATCATAATCAGAGTCATACAAATCATCAACGTACCTCATTTGGTTATTCGCTCTGTAGTTGTTTCTAGGTGTTGTAGGTCCATCCATACCTTCTATGTCTCTGTGGACGTTTCTGTTCTCACCCATATAATCCGTACTTGTGTACTTCTTCGTTGGCTTGGGAGGAGGGATCTTCTTTCCACTGATGTCTCTTCTAACTTCTCTGATACTGTCTTGGTTCCTACTAAATGTAAGCAGTGGGTAGTCGTGAGATATCCGAGATTTAGTTGGCAGTTCAGAACCCCCCATTCCCAGTCTCATTCCCATTCCCAGTCTCTTTACTGGAGAACTACTTACCAGTCTCAGTTCAAGTTCATTGATGTTCCGTTGCAAATCTCGTTGTCTTTGTTGGTCTTCTATTATTCGACTTTGAGATAATGTCGATAAAGTTGATAGGAAGTCGTCAACATGTTTGCTTGATGGTGAAACCTCATTCATTGTAAATCAGTGCTTTGATTGGGTTTACTTTGAAAGTTAATCTACTCTGTTTACACTTAGTGTGTAATATATGCAGGACAATAGGATATTGAAATAAGAGATGAGGAACCGCGATTTGAGGTTTACCGAGTGGCTAAAAATTCCGGCAAGGCTCTTGAAACTTGGACTGAAGTTTATGTACTGCTATTCCTCGTAGTTATTTAATGGCAGCTATGCTTTCAAAACGGCAACAAAGTACCTTTTTTTAATTGGCTCGCTAGTTTACTACAACCACAGAGTCACACGAGACATAATCGTCTGAACATTACGAAAGAGCGAGTCAGTATACGTGATTTGACCGTAAAACTCACGTAAATTCGTTCACCTCCCCATTATCTACTCGGTTTTCTTATATCTCAGCTATATTACATATATTACACTCATTAATCATGAAGGATTGAAAGGAATAATACCAAAACCCCCTCCCCATGCATCATAAACAGCACCTGATTGCTGTTCCGGCACAGGCTGTTGTTGGGGTTCTGCGGGAATCACAGACCCTTCTCTCGTATACACATTATAAAATAAACCATATGAGTTTAAATGCTCGTCATCAATCATTTCTTCAATTTCAAACCCTTCCTTATCACGCCTAGTATTTGGATTAGTATTGGTTTGGTATTGAAGTGGATTATGTGAGTTGTGTGGATTGGTTTGGTTTCTTTGATTTGATTTGATATCCTTATCCTTGCTTTGGGGTACGTTATACTGTTGAGCAGAAAAATCAGTTAAATTTCTCATAGTTTCCCAAAAATCAATTCCTTCTTCTTCTTCGCTAGCCTCATCAAACTTTACTTTCTTCCTTGGGTTTGGTGTTCCATCGTGGGGCCTCTTTGCCGCTTCCACTGCTGCTGCCATTTCAACTGCTTGTGTTAACGGAGTCAACGGGTTTTTCCTGTCCTTATCATCTGGATAATTGTATGGACTCCGAACAGAAGTATTTGAGTTCAACAATTTGATTAAGTCAGATTCTTTAGGTGTGTTGGTTTCGCCCTGTTTCTTCTTTGAATTATGGTGATGGTGGTGGTGGTGATGATGATGATGATGAGTAGATCCTTTAGAGCTACTTGAAGGTGATGAGCTGGATGAGTTTAGTTTCGGGACCTCAGTTAATGGTGGCAAGTAATTAAAATGTTGATATCTGGTTGATTGAGCTTCTGGCTCGGCGTAGTAGCCACCGATACCTCTAGTACCGGACTCTGGGCTTGCCTGTCTCATTGCTGGGGAGGGCTCTCTACTTGGTAACTCTAGCAATTCTCGCTTTCTAGAATCATCAAATGTGAATGAGGTGTTTCGAGAATGGTCTGGTGGTGCATAGTGATGATGAATGTGCTGATGTACTGTAATTTCTAAATTATGTCTCTTTGCATACATAATCAAGTCTTGAACTAACTCTTGGTTCTTAATAGTGCCGCCATTTTCATTGAATAATCTTTCATGGGGTAGTTCTTTGTCAAATTGGGAATTTTCACTATTAAAGGTATATCTCCATTCAGTTTCACTACTAGATGGGTTTGATACCTTGTTTTTTATATGTTTCAATTGATGAGGATGCTTTTGTGATGTATTTTTATGGTGCATATTTTGTGGTGGTGTTGGTAAATTCGATGGAGATAGAGGTTTTCCGTCAACTGATTCGCTCTCTTCTTGCTTTATATCCTTTCCTAGGTTTTCTATCTTTTTAAAATTCCCATTCGTGATAATGTCAACTTGTTCTTTTATAACGCCATCAGCTTTACCTCTAACGACATCTGTAAGAATTTTTCTCCATCTATTTCTACATGTTAACGATGGCCGACTAATGAAGGCATTGGATATAGTTCTCCATTTAGTTCCGTGGGTCTTGACTAGTCGAATTAACAATAAATCTTCCTCGTGACTCCATGGCTTCAAACGATCTTTAGTATTGGGGTCTAGTACTTCAATATATCTCTTTGCACATTGATCATCTGTTCTACCAGCAATATCATGCGACACTTTCTGCCACAGTGGACCGTACGTTTGGAAAGCTTCGACTAATTTAGCGTCTTCTTCTGGTGTCCATTTCCCCTTTCTCAATGTAGGATCAAGTGAGTTTGCCCATCTTTTCCTACAATCTTTAGGTTTGCGTGCTCCCTCGGGTGAAATGTGTTTTGAAATTTCTTCCCAACTAACTTTATCAAAATTTAAACTAAGCAATTCCGTGGGGTATAATTTATACATAATGTTATGAAGACTGGTGTCTTCTTCTTTGGTCCATGGTTTTCGAGATTCCCTGCGGAATGTTTGAAACCCCAAGGTTTCTGTAAGAGCTAACGGATCGATTGGTACTACTCGTTTTTTGACTCCATTTGGCTTGGTTTCATCGATATCAGACATTAAATTAATAATATATACGTCTTCGTTTTGGCCTGGCTGAGTTTTTTTAAAAAAAAAATACTTAAAAATATGAACAATAAATGTTTCCCTGTATCTGCTTATCTATAGTCACCTTTGACTAGTTTGTATGTGTATCACTCCTTTATGACTCGGAAATAAATTTTTACTAGACAGAAAAAATGTTTAGCGAGTCGTGTGAATGTGAAAAATTGTACACAGAAGAGATGCCTACCTGTGCACGTGCATAAACTTCTTATCTGTTCAATGGGCAATCCCTAGTTTGCGTTCTCAACTGACTTCTTTATTCTTTCTAATTTCCTTGTTCTCAATAAGTCTGAGTAAGTTACGCAAAAGCATAGCAATCGTAACCTTTCCAATAGAAGGAACATATAAACCAGCCTTAGCCTTAACATCATCATTAAAGTTCTTAACACTAGAGAAGTTAATGACAGTAGTACCATTCGTAATAACTTCAGTTGGGAATTTATAAGACTCTACCGGAACACCTGTTATAATAACATCACAGTGAGGAGCAAGACTTTCAACAGTTTCTCCGCCAGTTAAATCAATAACTTGATGTCTTTGTTCCGATAAGTCATCACCTCTTGTATATTGTTGTATGTTGTTTAAGTCAACTGAATAAACGGTAGCACCATCATTTGCCAAAAGAGCAGCAAGTGGTCTACCGACAATTTCAGATCTATTCACAATCAAAACCTTCTTACCATATAATCTGTTTCCGTAGTGCAACAACTTATTGTAAACTCCGAGATACTCCAAAATTTTCACCATTGCCAAAGGAGTACATGGTAAGATCGATTTCTGTTCGTTATGTGGAGGATCAAGAAATCTGATATTGTGGTACAAGTTGTGATAGTACATAAAATTCAAACCTTCGACATCCTTTTCTGTGGAAATTAATTGTTGCAAATATTGGTCTTGCATGTCCCCAAAAACTGGGAAGTATACCATTATCCCATTAACATCATCATCTTTGTTGGCTTTTATTAACGCAGACTCCAAGTCATGTTTTTTAACTGAACGTAATTCGTAATTAAATCCAAGGGATTCGCACGTTTTACTAGTCCAGTTAGCATACATTTGTGCTGCTGGGTCTTCATTAGCAAGAAACCCAACTAGCTTGGGAGCAAAACCAAGCTTAGCTACCCCAGCTGTCACTTCCTCGACGTATGATTTAGCTATGGTGGATGCTAATAAGGTTCTTCCTGCTGGTTTAAACATTGTAGTAAGGTAAATAATATTATTACAAATAATTAAACTAAAAAAATTAATGGCCCTTTTCTCTATTATATAGACTTCCAATAGTTAATTATGCGAAGTCATATTCGGTAGCGCATTTTACTCTGGATATGTGATATCTATTGTCGCACTAAATAATTGCTGCAAAATAAAATTAACCATATTTTATGGAGTCAAATATATTTTTTATCCCTAAATATATTAATAAAAGTCATTAACCCTCTACTACATATCATAGTACTGATACATATTTCATATAGTGGATGCTATTATACATAAACTATTAGCAGATAAAAGCACGACATTTTTAGAATTCCTATATACTACAACTATTGTTTCAAATGTGCTCCTCCACTTTTGTATAAGCTTTGCCAAATGAATGCTTCACTCAATATTAACTCCACATCTTTATTAGTCCAGTTACCAGTAGGTGGATTCTGCAAGAACAATAATATTTCCTGAAAGTCCTTGCTTTTCAATTCAGCACTAAACTTTTTTAAGAATGCTGCACATACATACACATGGAATGTGTTAAATCCTAAAGGTGTTTCACTCAAATAAGTATCCCACATCCTAATAATAAGTTGAATTGATAGTTCTCGCATAAGTAAACAGTTCATCCACCTAAAGGAGAATTGAAGGAATTCAATTCCTTCGGACTCAAAGTGGGTTATCAATTCTGTGTCAATTTTCGCAACCAAGTTTCTTAACTCATTTACTTGTCTCAAAATACCTGGTTGTTCATGAATATAATAGTCTGTTATATTCTCCAAGAGTCTAGAAAGGCACCAATAAGAATCTGCCTCTATGATATCTAATACTCTCTGTGACACTTTCTCTATGTCAAAATTATCAATTGTATAATCCAACAATTTCGGGTCGTTCAATAAGTTCATTTCTTGTTCATCTGATTCATCCAACATCCCAGGTATAGCTATTTCCTGTTCTTCTGCTGCGGTTTTTTTCCTTTGTAGTTGACAAATGTAGTTTTCCAAAAAAATTTGGAAAAATGGAGTACTTAAATCATTAATACCTTGTACATACCCACTGGCTGGATGTCTGACAGCCCAAAGATACAAGATTTTGCGAAGTGATTTTTGTGCTTCTTGAGTTCCATATAGTTTTACAGCGGGATGAGTTCTCTTTACGTCAATATTAATCTGGTGGTACAATTGCTTTTCCTGTGTAGTACCAACATTGTTGTCCTCATCAAAAACATAATCAATAGCGTTGATTCCCTCCAAGTATTCCTGTCTCTTTCTTTTAAGTGTAGATACTTGTCTAGTCACATTGGCAGGTAAATAGCCTAGTAATATTTGCCAGACCACGGGTCTTAATTCCTGTGGGATTCCGTTCCAAGAAAGTTTTCTCAAGTCTTGGATATTGACATTTCCCTCAGATAAAACTTTCTGGAATTTGGCATACTTCGAGCTTATTTGATTCAACTTACTCACCTCTAATTTTATTTGTTGATCTTCATAGTCAAACAGATTATCTTTTGGTAGGGAAGGTGTGGTTGTCATTCCAATAAGATCAGGGTGAAACAGATCCAACATTGGACTTGGTTCTAATGTTTGGTTTCCCATTGCTTTTATCTTTTTCGAATTATCTGAAAATGAAGGTGTAACTTCGTCCAAGCCAGCATCCCAATCATCATCCAAATCTGCGTATCTTATTCTTGGTTTATGGATGCTTAAAGTTCTCCTGAAAGGCGATTCTTTCCTTTCTGGCACAGCCAGATGATCTGGAGAGGTTGGAAATGATCCATGACTGTGACTTGCACCATGGATCCCCCCGCTTATTATGGACAGTTCATTAAGTTGCGGTATAGAGCCAGCCATACTAACAGTTCTTTGGAGCGCCCTTTTTCCATTATCGTCTCCCTTGTGATACGAGAGGGAGCCATAAATATTACTGTTCACCTCAAATACATCTAGCTTGGATGCTGATTGTGAATGATTAGAAGATTGATATGGCGAGTGACTTTTAGATGACCCTGTTAGTGATAAATTCTTCAAAAATGATGTCAAATGTTTACCTTTCCCGCCGTTCTCTCCAAAAATGAACTCATTCTTAGAATTATTATAAACTTGTGACATCTCCTGTTTCTTCTTTCCCATGATGATGACTGTAAATGGATAGCTATGTAAAACTATTCCTTTAGTCGTAATTCACCAGTCCCCGTATTTTATCGTTCCCAACTTTGTACTTGTTGTCCTGTACGAGCAAAGCTTAGGTAATCTGTTAATAAGTGATGAAGCCTAAGTTTGTATAGTTCCCATGGGCACAACACGTTATTCGTGGCTAGGGTATTCCTTTCAGATTAATTACTACCAGAGAACGTGTAATCCAAATACGATTTTGTTCTGAATAATCAAGAATTTCCAAAAGAAAGAGTGTTTTTTTTCAAAATTTTGCAAAAAAAGTCACAAATTTTATTTGGTACTTTATTTTTTTGCAACAATAAACAATATTTACAAAAACCCAAATAGAATCAAAAACATATTGAGATCACAAAGGAAGTACTTTCATTAGTTCTTCCAAAATTGTTTCAAAATTTCCCTATATTATTTTCATCAAAAGAATTCAAAGTGCAATCCTCATAATTCCGCGTGTTTGGCATTCCTGATGTCTATTCCCGATGCCTCTTTGTCCTTATAAAGCAGGGTAGTGATTTTTGTACTCTTTCTCACAGTTATGAACAATCTAGAAATCGCGATAAACAAAAAAACAAAATATTGCTTTGAATTTTAGTCAATAGACCAGTTGATATTGAGATAGGTAAAATAGTAGGTCGAATATGTGTGAATGTAATAGTGCACCATATAATAAAAAACATTAGTTTGTGCATTTTTTTTATGCATTCATAAAAAAGATCTCCTACAGTTCTAAAATATTACTCTTGATCGTTATCTATTATCTAATTAAGCAGAGGTAACTTCACCCTTAACTGGAACACTTCCTTGCTTCAATTCTCTACCAGAGACGTGTAAGACACCGTTTTGTGTGATGTTGACAGTGACTTCTAATTTAGAGTTTGGCTTTAAGTCCTTCAAAGATAATTCAGCCAATAATTGACCAACTTCGTACACAACTTCCTTCTTTACTTCTGGTTCTTCATCAGAGTAGTCATCATCTTCATCATCAGAGTATTGAACAGCTTCTAATACAGTTTCCTTGATAGTTCTCTTACCTTCGAACAATTCAATAGAAACAGAAGAAGCTTCACCGTTAGTGACTTCAATTGACTTCTTAATTGGGTAAGCAGTTTCAGCAACCAATATAGATTCGAACTTACCATCAGCGGTTTTGATACCAATTGGCTTAACCAAATGGTTAGTGTTGACAACAACTGGTTGTAAGGACTCAGTAACTTGTTCTTCGTCGAAGGATTCGATCAAAGCAGCTTGTAAGGCAGCACCACGTGCAACCAATTCAGTTGGGTTGACAGCCTTAGTGTCAATAGATGGGGCCACAACAGTGGTAGATTCTGGGAATATGAAAGAAATGTTAGATGCTAACTTTGGAATGTGAGAAGAACCACCAACAAGTAAAACTTCATCAATGTCCAAAGTTTCCAAGTTGGCCTTCTTGACAACCTTTTCAACAAAAGCAGTCATGTCGGACAAAGCTTGTCTGGCAGTTAATTCGAATCTCAATCTGTTGATAGAGGTGTGGAAGTCAAAACCTTCAGCAAGAGACTCAATAGAACATGTGGAGGTTTGAACGTTGGAAAGTGTCTTCTTAACAACGACAGATTCGGCCTTTAACTTGGCAATGGATCTGGCAGTGCTCTTAGCATTGGTCTTGTTCTTCTTTTCGAATTCCTTAGCAAAGTAGTCAACCAAGGTGGCGTCTAATTGTTCACCACCCAACTTGTGGTCGTGGGCAGTGGCCAAGATGGTTAAAACACCACCACGGACAGCAATGACAGCAGCATCGGATCTGATACCACCAAAGTCAGCGACAACGTAAACCTTGTCTTGGGTCAAACGTTCGTCTTCAACAGTCAAATGTGCCAAAAGGGCAGCAGATGGTTCGTTAATCAATTGCAAAACCTTCAAACCAACTTCGTTGGAGATCTTGGTCAATTCTTCCTTTTGTGTAGCAGTAAAGTCGGTTGGAACAGTGATAACAACACCTTCAACGTCCTTACCAATAAAATCTTCAGCAGCCAACTTCAATTGCTTGAAGTGTCTCTTGGTAATTTCTTCAACGGTGACAGTTTCAGTCTTGCCGTCCTCACGTGCCAATTCATAGGTAATCTTACCTTCAGCATTCTTGATGGCTGGAGCACCAACTTGGTTAGAAGCCTTAACATCAACTTCATCAAAAGACTTACCAATGAAGTCTCTGAAGTTGATAACAGTGTTCTTTGGGTTTCTAACTAATTGGTTAATAGCTTGAGTACCGTGGAATTCATCGTGCCCAACATAAGATAAGGCAGATGGAATGGAACGGTCACCATCTGGGTTAGCAATAACGTCAACCTTACCGTCAACAGAGGCGATAGCAATGGATGAAGATGTGTTCCCGAAGGTAATACCAATAACAGCTGACATTTTCTACTTTATATGGTCAATTCTTTAGGAGAAGTCGTTTTTTTCAGATTTGGTGATGATTAAAATTTTTTTTCTGTCAGTTGATTATGTAACTAAATGTAGGAAGATCGAAAAATGTCAAGAACATGGATACTGTGTATGAACAATTAGAGATTAAAGAATTGAATCCATGTCCATCAGATAACGAGTGATGTTTATGAAGTGGAAGTTCCATGAAACCAAACAGAAAATAAGATCGGGCACGGATTCCATCCGGGGCTGTGTAGGTCATAACAAAATGCGATAACCACACTCTACAACCTGGTATTTCTGACTACTATCCAGTAATGTTTTAGAGATTAGTCGTTCAGTTTTAGAGTATCGTTTCTTAAGCCAAATACCCAGAAAGGATCACATTCAACAAAGTCCGATCTATCAAATAAGTCCGAATGATTGAACAGCTGCCAACTATAAAATTCCTAGTTCCAGAACAATTCGATGCGATCTCTAAGATGGTCTATTTAGGGAATAAATATCTTCCCAAGTTCCCTTGATATAGAATTATATCCTAAAAAGTGGTTATCTCTTTGTACTTCCATTCCTCAAATAGTCAATTTTGTTACTCTGACTATCCTCCCGTTAAGGGTTTAGAGTCAACATGTAGCTGCTAAAACTAGCCAAGAACCCTTGAAAACACTTAAACACTAAAAGATTGCATTTCAATTGATACCCAGAACAATCTAGTTACGACTAACTTTACATATACTCTATAACGCTTTTACTACTGTATGTTGAATTACCCAGGACCTAGCCTGTAATTCATAAATTGCGCCCCACGCAAAAAAAACGAAAACGCCTTGTAGACAACACTCCAGCATTAGATGGTGAAGATAAGGAATAGTGAACCTAGTACCGATAAATATATATAAAAAGAACACCTCAAGTTTTACATTGAAATTGTTTCCTTAAAGCAAGCCATTGCAATACAGCCTTTCCCTTGCAAATGACTAGTTCTCATGAACCAGTTTCGGAACCTCAAGACTTGGTAGATTATTATTCCAAGGTAGTTTCCAATGAATTCCGTAAGTTACAATTGGACTCAAGGCTATCCGATAAGTCCTTGTTTGATTTAATAGACTTTTGTGAGGTTTTATATGAGAAATCGAATGCTAGCCCACTGGCTGAAGGTGAACTCAACATAAGAAATTATATCCGAGGTTACCTTATATTCAACTATTTCATAAACAGTTTTATCATCTTACATTTCGGAGGGTTTGACAATTTTATGAATTCCAATGAAGCAGATTTTATCATCTATTTAAATTTATTTGAATTTTATGATTCGAGTAACATTGTCATTGATGAATCACGGCACATACCTTTGAGATTACTTCGCAAGTTAATTCTAAACTATTTAATGCAGAGAGATTTACTCTCTTTTGATGTTAAATTACTATACGGTTGGTTGTACAAGTATATCGATTATTTGAGAGAAAAGGATAGAGCAGATTTAATCGAAAATCAAAAGCACACACTTGCTAATTCAAACCCATATTACTCTGATTCTGAATCAAGCCCTCCATCCCCTCCTTCGCATGGCTCTTCATCTGAGCCCACCAACATGTACAGCTCACACCAACACAATGCATATAGCTCACATTCCGAAGCACGCCGAAATTCTGTAAACTCTGAAATTTCATTTCAAAAGCTATCCATTCCGAGATCCCGAAAGACAGACTCCAAGGAAACTATTACCGAAATTCTGAATGGCAGGCACCATACAGGAGATAGCTTTTCATCACGCAGAAGCAATACTGGCGATAGCTTCATCTCACATAGAAATCACACTGGGGACACACTTGATGATTTCAAAAATAGATACCCTTCTTTAAATATTATGGAGAACGATGCTTCTCCAATAGAAGAAGCAGATGTCGCTTCTATAATATTTAAGTCACCTATACCACCTCTTCCACCATTACCCCAGGCCGCTCCCCCGCTGCCGCCTCAGAACTCCCAAAGGCCTGGAGCTACTCATTATTTCAACCGGCCAAGACCACCAATACCCACAAGTGTTCCAAATTCTGCGCCATCTATTCCAACCATTCCAACCCTGACACCCGGATATCCCATAACCAACGTGGAATCAGTTGATATTTATCCAAAATCGATTGATTCCGGATATTATAGATCGAAGGAACTCCCTCCTAGTCAAGCTATTTCTTCTCATCCCCCAAGCGTACCGAAACTAAGTCTGCAAAATCATTCTTACTTGTCGGCAAATCCTCACAATGGACGTGTCAATGTGAATAATCACAGCACGCAGCACAATGTGCACCAACAACAATATAATGGATATCATCACCAGAATAATGGATACCATCAGCAAAATAATGGATACCAGCAACAATCTTTCGGATATAATAATGGGGTTAGCCATTCTCAAAATGGCATGCACCAACATAACAATGGCTTTCCAGGTAATCATCAGCAATACGGTAAATCTGGATACGTTCAAGATAAGTACGCATCTCAGAAAATGTTCATCATGCAATATTACTGCATTTGTGGACTTAAAAACTATGGGTCGCTGTGTTATATTAATCTGACAGTACAAGTGTTGTTCGGTATGGAGCCACTAAAACATATTTTTACTGATCTGCTCTATCATAAGTACATTAAGTCTCCGAAATTTAAAACTTCTAGAGCGGATCAGTTCAACCCATTACTCTCTGAAGCATTTTCTGGTTTGTTGAGAACCATTACTTTACATGGTGGATTACCTGTTTCTCCTTCAAAATTTATTCGAGTTGCATCTATTTTGAAACCGGAACTAAACATCCCTATGGAACAACAAGATGCCCAGGAGTTTTTGATTTTTATGATCGACCGACTTCATGAGGAATTATCCAACAAGACTGTACTTGAAAATAATGAACTGGCGTTGGATGCATATACTAGAGATATTACAGATGAAAAATACTCAGGGTGGTACAAGTCCCTTTTGAAGTACGAAGGTGCGCTGCCAATTAATGACTTGTTTCAGGGTCATCTACAAAACAAATTGATTTGTAGTGATTGCCGCTACGAGTCAGTTAGTTATTCATCATTTACAATATTGTCCCTTCCTATACCCAATACTGGTACAAACGTGGTTGATTTGTCTGATTGTATTGGCTACTACACACAAGATGAACTTTTGAGTGGGGAAAATGCTTGGAACTGTCCAAAATGCTCCAAGGACACGGGAGCACCAGTAGGGAATGCACTTGATAACCACCCAGTGTTTACTCCGCGTAAATCTGGAATTTTCAGATTGGGCAGGAAAACCAAAACTCCCTCAAAACCAGCACAGAATCAAGCTAGTGTGAAGAAAACATCATCAATTAAGAGGCTAAGTTTCATTAAGCTTCCTAAAATTTTGTTCATTCACTTGTCTCGCTTTTCTAATAATTTAACGGACAAATTGAATGTTAATATCAAGTATCCACTCGAATTGTCCTTCATAGAAGGAAAAGGAGCCATCGTGTACAAACTAGTTGGATTAATAAACCACTATGGTAACCTAAAGTCTGGTCATTATACTGCATTTGTTAACAAGTCACCTATTCTGGATCATGAATCAAATTGGTGTTCCTTTGATGATGAACAAGTTAAGATTAGGTTGCCACTTGGTAAAGGTCGTGATTTGCCATCTCGAGATGTTTATGTTCTAGCGTACGAAAGGGTACCATAGTTTTGAAGAATATGGTTTCGTGGCCTTGCAGAAATTGTATATGTTCGAAAATTGATGGCCCATAGAATTACTCGAAAATCGAAGTCTTTATTTGTTTCTGTTTCTTTATAGTTTTCAAAGTCATTTTCAAAGGTCCTGTAGATAGTTTTGGTGGTTCTGTGGATGGTGGTTTGACTTCTTTTTCTTTTCCAAGTTTTATTTGTTTTTCAATCAATCTACTAGTGATATCTATTTCTTTTGTCTTGTCTTCAAGCTGAGGAGTTTCGGTGACCAAAGAAATTTCCAAGTTAAATTCTTCGGAATCTTGATTGAAAACTTTTACTATCCCACTTTGGCCTAAACTTTTAATAAATAGGGTCAAATTAGACCATTTGGTAGTATTCATGTGTATGTGATCTCTATCGTTTATAATATACTCTTGGTAGAATTTATTAGCATTGACCTTCTTACTGCCGTGGTTAATTCTCAAGAGCCTTAAGAAGTCTGCCTTGAACTGGGAGGAATACTGTTCAATAATGTTTCCCTTTGTAGATGCAGATTCTACCTTTCCTTTATGACTAGGTGAAGAGAGATGATTCTTAAACCCATTTGCATCTCTGCATTGCTTTTCGCAGATCTGACAATAGTACTTGAGCTTCTGTAACCCAGAGGCTTTGAGTTTCTTTGCTTCGTACTTGGACGTTCCAATAGCGGATCTGGCCATGGTATGGTGGTTGGAAGGCGAGTATGAATTATATACCGGGTTTAGTTGTATAATGAGTTTTGAATTTGGAAAAAAATGATGAGATACAATGAAGCATGCAGAGAGTGATGCTTTAGTGGGATACAGGAAGATTAAGCAACTGAAAGATCATGGACATCAATAGTGTAGGTTATAGTGTGTTTATTGTGAAAAGTGGATATTGGTGGATATTCATTCTAATGTGTAGATACATATTGCTTCTGGTGCTATGGGAGTGCCTAGTTCTGGCTGCGAATTTAGTCTACGAATGAATTAAGTAGTTGGCCAAGTCCTTAGAACAGTAACAAGAAGAACTTCGCTGAAACTTAATATAAGAACCATTTCCTGTAGAAGTTATGCTCCCTCTGTATACATCCGTCTGCTTATTGAAAAAGCTTCAGCTTCACATTCTTAGAACCGCACCATTATCCTCAAATATCCATTAAAACTGCTACTTCACCATATACTACTTTCTCCCATGTCTCCACCTTTCTGAAACCAACGTTATCTTGACCTTCTAAACCTCAACCTTCTTAACATCAACATAACTCCATCTTTGCTTTACCATCTATCAGATCAAAAATCCTATCCGAAAAATGAAAAATTAGATACATATTCATTCATGATACGAAGATTTTATTCAACAGCTCCCAGGAAGTCATACCGTGCTATCACTACACCAATTAACAAATTGGTGTATAACATTCCAGCCAATTTAAAGTACTTTGGGTTTTTAGGAACCCTAGCTGCTTCAATAACCCAACTCCATCCAAATACATTGGTCACATTGGGACCTCCGGTCCTCGTAGGATCTTACTTTGCACAGAAATATTTCAAGAAACAGCAGCATGAACGTGAAGTGGCCAAGGTAGGAAAAGCAGATATTGCTCAGATTAAGAATTACGACGAGTCGGATGTATTTAATGTGATGAATGGAATGGAAAACCAATTTGACCATTTCAAAAAACAGGTAGTTGACATAGTTGAAAGACGGACAATTAACTATATTATTTCTTCTGAAAAGACCTTTCTTAATGATATGTTTATGGATGTAAATAACCAATTTCTGATCAATGTTGATGAAAATGAAATCGAATCTTTTATCTTATCGAGTTCAGGCGAACAAGATTTCATCAAAATGTCATTTCCATTCTATTCAACCAAGAGCAAATCATCCAGATTGGGAACTTTTCAGGTATACTTGTTGGAAGAAATTGACGAAATTGATAGTGTGACTCCAAAGGATTTCACTTCTTATCAAATCGTAGTAGAGGTCACTAGTTACAAATTGATTCCTGAAAGAATAATATTTGGTAATGTCCCAGGTGACGAGATTACCAAGAGCAAGTTCTTACAGAAATGATGTGGGAATACGCGTGTTAAATAAAGAGAAGTAGCATGGAATCTACATGCAATTGAGATATCAGACGGTCAGATAAAAATAGAAAGATTCATGAACCTAAATCGTGTTTATAGAAGTAGCTTGTACATAAATTAATCTTTGTATTACACTGTGATAGGTTTCTATAAGGAACAATTTTCTATTTTTACAAATTGTTATTAAGCTCCTTATGGAAGTACAGGTTGTTTATTTAACTAACGAGAGAAGTAGCTCGAGGAGCCACGACCCTATATATATACAAGTATATAACTGAGGAGGCCAAAGACTCGAGATTCCGGATTCTTCGGGGATATAATACCCAAAAGAAGGAGGTATGGTATCCGAATTTAAAATGAATTGTCTAATAAAGCGACGACAATACCATACCTTGAAAGAACCGAGTATACCAGATAACCACTGGTATGACCATACAGAATTGAGCCGTATGAACTGGGACGGGTGAAATTATAACCAGGATACTTAATCATATCGGTGATATTCGACGGCTTGACTAATTGGCTTTACTATTCGTAGCTCTGTTATCATTTCTTTAGTGGAGTGTATTCAAAGTTCCCATACGCCATGTCTACTGTTCCTTTTTCTAGCCTGATTCATACAATAAGATAGTTTATCATGTATCATGATCCTAATGTCTGTTTAAGAATGTCTTGCTAATTTCACTGAACATTCCATACTGAGAACACATTGAACTCTCACTGATTTCTCTCAACCGAGGCAACCATGATTCTATATCGTGAAGTCTCTTTGTTGTAGCAGGATGTGTATTAAAGAACTGCTGAATTACTCCACTTCTTGCACCCAATTTATCTTCATAATCTTGCATTCTTTTCCAGAACCTGACTGCTTCATCTAAGTTATAACAAGTTCTTGCCATCAATTCACAGCCTATTCTATCGGCTTCCGATTCCTTTTCACGAGAACTTGGCATCTGAAAGAGACCCAGGATGAGCAAATCATTGAACCATGAAACCCCGGTGGTGGCGTAAAGGACACTGGACAATAAAATGTAGAAAGGCAGCAAGGATAGGTCCTCAGCAGAGTGGCGTGCAAGTGTATGCGCCAATTCGTGCGACAAGACCGTGGCCAAGCCATCATCATTCTGACAAATAGGCAAAAGAGATGTATACACAAAGATCTTACCATTGGCTAAGATGAACGCATTTGGGGCTTCTCTGTTATCATTGACAATATGAATGTCCCAAGCTAAACTCAGTAAATGGTCTCTCTGAGACTGGTTCTCGTTGTTGGAGATGGCTTCAGCTAGCAATTTGTTTATGACACCTGCAAGTCTAGGATAGAGAGGATCATTTTTGGGTAATATCTTGCTAGCATACAGCTGGTATAACTGTGTGTAGTAGTAATTTGTAATCCTTAACTCGAGCCAATATGGGATCCAAAGAAAACGGCGTCTGTGGCTGAATGGAGCCTGGTCTAGGTTGTACACGTAAAAAGCACCCACAGCCCCGATAGCATAAAGGACTTTTCTATTGGTGACTAAGTTTGTCAAGTTTAAAAACTGTTGTTGAGACTGGTTGCCACCGAAACGTTTGTAGGTGGCATAATTTCGTGGAGCTCTGGGAATATGAACGGGTTCACGGAATAGAGGTCTCACAAAGCTACTCCTTGTCTTTGACAGAAGTCTAAAGAAGTTCATTTTGGAAATCTGACTGTGGTTCTGGTATCAGAGTTTCTCTGCTTTCTGAGTTTCTCAAGTTTTAACTTTCAAGATTTGTACAGTACAAAGAGGGAAGTCGTGACCGCAGAAGCTGAGGTTAGTGGGGTGTGTTCAGGAAAGCATTATTGGGTATTCAACGATGCATTGGTGTTTTCTACTAATAATTCAACAGCTTGAACAGCTTCAACTCGTCAATTTTTTTAAAAAACTAGTTCATATGATGCTTAATCAAGTGGCCTTTTATTCCATCTGTAATTCGATTGTACACCATAATTGCCTAACTACTTTTTATATCAACCTCTAAATACAAACAAAGGATATTGTTTCTTTACCTTCAGTCTAAACTTTATTTTACTTTTTAGAGTATTTGACTATTGCAAAGTTCAAACAAATAATTGGTACAAACATCTGTTAGGTATGCTTGATAGGAATAGCTGATAATTATGAATCTAGTTGTTTTTGTAAACGATATCCCGAGTATGGCTGCAAAAATATTAACTGCTTGCTCCCGTTCCCCCATCAGATATAATATTCAGTTTACGAATAGCTAGTGGGTCCAGGCTCATATACAACTTGGTTTAACTTATGACGAGAATCTTGTTGGTGAAACACTTGTAATATTGCACAACGCGACGATGCTATTCCATACATGGACGCGACGATGCTATTCTATACATGTACTCCATACAAGGAATTCTACCGCATCAGTTTCAAGATTCTGAAACCATATTTTCAGCCTAAAATATTTCAACAAACATGAAGAAAAGAGAATTCAATATGACTGCCAGTACATTAACATATCCGATGTAATATCCACTTGATTAACTTATCTCGTACTATTTGTACTACTCCTAATGTATTAACCCCTTTAGTTTGATTGATCACATGATTCGATCTAATAATATCACTTAGCTGGTGAATTTCACAGTGGCTTAAATTACCCGAGTTTGAAACCCTGGCCTAGCAAAATATTCTTAAAAATACTTTATTCTATACATGGAGTAGTCTGGGGGTGATCAAAGCGGTAGATTTTGTTCAAAATTTGTAATTACAGAATCAACAATGGAAAACGACCTGGCTCAAGTCTTATGTTTTATGTTTATGCTATACTTTATGAATTAGTTTTATTTCAAGTACCCGTGAAAAATTAGATTAGGAAATCACAACTGCTGCAGAAACAGACAAAAATTATGCTTCCAGTTTGCTACCAGTTTTGCGTTCAAATATCCATGGCTAATTGATTTTTCTACCATCACCTACAGTTATTCAGTTATTATTACCCATTAGTCTATAAATCCATTTTAATAATACAATAAAAAAGTAAGCAGCACCCAATAATCTCTACATGGGGCTCTCCTTTTCTTTCTCCAACGTAGGAGCAACGTACGTAAAGTTGGAATTTATACCAATAGTCCCATCTGACATTATTAACTCAGTCTTGGAGTTATTCTTCAGCTGCAGGAATTGATTCAATGGCTTTCCTTTCATAGAAATAGTTCCGACTCTTGAAGGAATTTTTTCAAATTGTGATGGAGTTTGTAGTTGTCTAGCCAAATTTCCAAAATACATGTCATGAGTCACATTGGAATTTATCGATGAAGAATTGTCTTCGACACTTGGAACCTGTAAAGTACTCTCGTTATAATCCGTTAAATTAACTTGAGAAACTGGATATGAATTCATGACTGGGATAAAAGAATCATAAAAATCATACAGAGAAGGGTTCTTTGTCTGACCCGTTCTTTGAGGTGGTCTGATTCGGTTATCTATAGTGGATGAGGAAGTATTCGAATTTGAAAATTGGCCAAAATTGGAAACTTGGGTTCCAGACCCTTCCGTTTCTTCATTGTCGGCCGAACCCTCTGAAGAGCTCCCGTATGGTTTTTCCAAGACAGTCTCGTTAGCTTCCGACTTGTATTTGGTGTGTAAAGCATCCTCAAAATCGTCGTACAGTTCATCGCCTCTCAAATCAATGTCAATCTCGTCCATACCGTCATTCTTGTCTCGTAGTTGAGCCCGCAACCAGAACAAGAAAACAATAAGAAGTATAATCAACGAGGGCACCCCCACTGCGAGACCCACGATAAGACCGTTGGTGTTCATGTTGTCGAAGTTTTAAGTGTGTGTTGAAAAGATTAAGTTATCTATAATTTTACAACTTTTTCCTTCCGTTGTGATCTTTTTATCCTGTCCCTTCTTTTTTTAGCAATTCCTTTTTTTCTTTTTTTTTTTGCATGCAACAAACCTTATAAGGATTCGTCTTTTTATTATGGAAAGGGCAAGCTAGTACAAATATGCATGAGGTATTGGAATGGAATGTATAACTACAATTAGTCGCGCGGTATCGCAGGTAGTTGCTTGATTGTTCAGAAGTGTGCCTTGATGTGGGGACAAGTACTTGCATGTATATTTAATATTGATGTTCTAGGCTATGATTGCTCGCAACTGAGACTATTTTGTAAAGTGCAATGCTCCATGACCGTTCATGGTTGTGGATGGTCCACTATCCAACCTCACCTATATTATGTACATTTTTCCGAACTCTATATCGTGTAGTATCATTTGCTTAAAAATGAGAGGATAGGTTGAGTAGATAAGCACAATGTGCGGCGTCATGGGCTGTGGGAAGAGATGCTGGTGATTTGCAAACATTGGTGGAATGTCCATATTCTAGAAGGTCTATTCGAGAATGTCTATACTAGACCCTGGACTACCCTTCCGTGTGGATGTGTACGCTATTACCCTGTTAGCGGGCATACACTGTGTGTGTATGCAATTGTATGTCTTGATGAAACTCACTCTTTCATTTAGCCGGATACTCGCAAATCCGAGGTGCCCATTCCTACTTCAAATCACAAATCAACACATAACCACAGGAGTCCTCGGATTACCCGGCACTCCTTCTCAACATTCCCTAGTTTGGATGCTACATCACCTTACAATTTTATACATTCATCTATTTACATATTAGTCCGTCGAGTGACTTCAAATCGCATGGAAACTTTCACATCTGAAATTCGTCTTATCAGACTGCAAAAAACAATGGCTGGATATGGTTGAATATTCAGAGGGAAAAAGAAATTGCGATAAGTGATCCGTAAAAAGAGTATCAAATCACATTGCACTGATATCAAAGTACAATATCAATTACATTGCAACAATATCAAAATACAGTATCAATATTTTTTTTTTTGACAATACTCAATCGGAGTCAATCACATTCCAAAATCCACTGCAGGATCCTTAGTCAAGTCATGTTCAACCCCATCAACTATCAACAAGAACTTTTCAAACACGAAAGGATGTAACTTGGATTCTCTCTTGGCCTTTAATTGCACTTGTCCGCTTGCAAACTCACCCTTAACATTGAAGGAAATGTCAATGCGGCCTTGAACGGTATTCAATGGCCCGGAAATCCACGGCACCAGTGATTCGTAGCCGATGGTTGGACCAAGTAGTTCGGTGACCACCTTAGATCTACGTAAAATGAAAAAGGTGGAGGTGATGATTGGGGATGTTGTCTTTTCATAGTTGAAAATCAAGGCACAAGATAAAATCACACCAAGCCCGTAGGTTACAAAGTACCATCTATTTTGCTTTTGACGAGCAAAAGGGTCTGGGAAGTCACGGTCCAATGACACAGGTCCTGTGTATTTGGAGGTGGAGATGGTGGCACCAGGATAGTTGTTACTGGTATCGGATGTAGTAGTAGAAGATGCAGAACCAGCAGAGTTACTAGTAGAAGTACCTGCTAATCTGATCTGTCTACCTGCTCCACTCAAAATCCTCACTGCTCTAGTACTTTCGCTAATCCTCCTCAACATTATCTCTCGTTATGATGTCTTGACTTTTTGATTTTTTGAATTTCTGATTTTTGTTTCGCTTTTCGATTATCAAATTTTAGTTTTTTTGAATCTGTAAAATCGAAACTTGTAAGGGAAATCCATTATAGGACGATTTTCTTGGACTCTTCTTGCCTTTCATCATGGAGTCTGTTTCTGGGTCATGCTCTGTTGATAAAATGTCGGGAATGGTTTACATTCGTGAGGATGTAACGCCTTCGACACTCCAATGGAAAGCCATTGAAGGCGGTAAACAACTCAACATTCCCTTGAATCAATTGGTTAATTTGCAAGCCACTAAGGATGGCTCTCCTAAAATGATCTTAAAAGTGATATATAAACCAGAAAATGAAGAGATGTCTGTCAAGTTAACCTTTACCAATCGTCCTACGATGAATAATATTAAAGATTCTCTCCAAGCTATAGTGGCTAGACTGCGTACCATCATTAAAGACCAGGAGTCCCAAAGCTCAAGACAAGAAACAGAAGAAAGGTCCGCATCTGCTCCCTCGCAGGCTTCTGCTCCGGGCGCCTCTTTAAGTGCAGTCGATTCCTTATCTGATACTAGCTTGCTCAAGAACCTTCAATTACAACAAAAACTTCTTCTAGAAGACAGGGAACTAAGAAATATCTTTACGCAATCAGTCATGAAGTCGAACCTTTCCCCCGCAGTATTCTGGTCGAGTCGTTTGAATCAATTGAGAACATATGCGCTCACCATATCGCAACATAAGGGTCCCTACAACATTCTCTCTACGATTAAGCCAGTGGCGACCTCAGATAACCAGGTTAATGTTAATGTCACCAGAGACACAATTAACGAGATTTTCCAAACTTACCCTATCGTTAAGAAGGCGTTTGATGATTTGGTGCCAACAAAGTTCAGCGAAGGGGAGCTTTGGTCCAGATTTTTCAACTCAAAGTTGTTTAGAAGACTACGTGGGGACAAGATTAACAACACCAACAATAGAGGGGATGCCATCTTGGACAAGTATCTTTACATCGACCCGGATTACATGGAGGGAGAAAGTGTGTCTGCAAAAGCCAACGTCAATAAGTTTATAGACTTGCTAGGAAACGCAGATGATAATTCACAAAAGTTAGGGAATCAGCCTGATGTCACAATGAGATTTGAAGATCCAGGTAAGGAAAAGCAAGAAAACGAAATGATTATCCTTATGAAAAATATGAACAAATTATCTTCAAAGATGGTGAGCATGAGTGAACGAACAGATAAAGCGAGTAGCACTGGACCACCTAAGCCTAGCGCAGTTGAAGATTTCACGTTGATTGATTTAAATGAGAACGAAGACGCACAATTTATCAGGCTAAATATCGATACTAAGGAAACTAATCAGGAATGCACGCCTATGGATGTTGCCGACCATAACCCAGAGGAAATAAAAAATTACCTTCTAGGCAGCAAATTCCGCAAGGTTTCAAATGGTCTTGACTTGACTGATACTTACAGACAAAAATCGCCCGAGATTGAAAATACGGCAAGCAAGATCACCAACGTGATTAAACACAACTTCAAAAGTTTCAGGCTCAGCTTACACATAAATGATGCGAACACAACCAATTTGGTACCACAGACTCTCATTCAAGAAATCATTCGCTTCAACATGAATGTGGTTGAGTTCTTGTCGCACTTTTGGAAATTATTTGTCAGTGGAGGTAACACAGGCCAACTTAAAAAGATCTTTACGAGTTTGAGGGGATACAGGAATGAATTATCTGAATTTAAAAAGAAAACTATAGAAGGGTTTTCGCAAATAGAAGCGGTTCAACAAAATGAAAAAATAAAGGACAAGATGATCAAAGATTTCCAGAACTGTGTGAATGCCATTGAAATAGGACTCAACAAAGCCTGTGAGGAATATGCGGAAACAGTGCGAAGTCAAAGGGAAGAATTGAATGAAAATGGAAAACGTGTGAATGTGGATTAGCAGAATGGGGTGCACGAAAGGAGTTTAGCGAGGTTTAGCGAGGTTTGGCGAATACTATTAGCGTATCATTCCACAACCATATATATCCAATGAAACAGGTCAAACTTGGTGAGAACCTGGTCTGCGTTAGCCTCGACGATACAGGCTCCAACCAAAACGTTCAACATTTTGGCGATTTGCATTCCGTTGTCGCCTCGGTATAAAACAATCTTCAACTCATGTACACCTAATTGATCCTCAACCAAATCTATTAACTGCACAATCAAATCTTGTAGAACTAGAAACTTTTGGTTAAGGAATGCGATCAAACTTTGGTCAAGAACTATGTAGCACGAATCCTCTATAACAAAGCAAGCCACTTCGACGGGGCCTAGCTTTATCATCAAGGACTTAGATATACGAGGCAAGTTATCTCTGTACTGTGGGGGAATTACGGAGTCAAAGACACCACTTTATTGATGTGTCGTTGGCAGCAGAAAGGGAATTTGAATTTGAAGCGACGATATTCATTGTGTTTAAGTGTGTGTAAATAGAAGAATTTAAGGATATTGTTGTTGTTAGTCTAAAAAGTTTGAAGGATATCAAATGACGTTATAAAAGAACGTGAATTGCGCGCAGTGAGGCTAAAATAGGAAAGTGCTATGAAGCGCTCGTGTAAAGAGGGTTGAGGGTTCGATGCGAAAAAAACCGCAAAGTTAAAACAGATGAGATGAGCAGAGATGGCTAAGAAGGGTAAGTAGAGGCAAAGATGGCTGCACAACATTCGATACTAACATCATAGTTTCCAAACACAGTAGAGCAGCTAGAAGAGGACTCATCAATGTTGATGGAGAAGTCAAGGACTTGGAAAATGTCGAGAGAGTGTCTGATGTGAAAAAGTCCATCATCAGAACCACCATCAGTAATGAAGCATTGTTGACAAAGAAAATGGAGAACTCCCGTGTCAGAAAGCACAACAACAAGAAGAAGACGAGCACTTTGATCCATAAAATAGAGAGAAATGAAAAGTTAGGAGGTGTTTTGGCCTCAAAGATTGAACAAAGTATAAACAGAGCCAGATATATCCAAGGTTCCAGAAAGGCAGGATGGGAACAGATCAACAAGAGCATTACCATCAAGAATCATTTAGTAGACGAAGGTGCTCCAGCTGAAAAGACCGAGGAGGAAAATGAACAAGATGCTGAAGATGAATATGTTAAGAACTTTTACAACGATGTGGAAGAGATTCCAAAGATAGCTTCCAAAAATGCTTTTGCAATTTTAGAGGAAACTGAAGAGTAGTATATTGGGTATAGGAATGCATGCAAAAAAATAGATATAACTAGAGTTAATACAGGATCATATAGGAGTCTGTAGAATCACGGAAAGCCGGAGATTGTAGATCAAGTGGGTGAATCAAATTGATTCATCTACAGTAGTAGCATATTTTAGTTTGTGACAATATTTATGTCATTTTCTATTTTCGGCGACTTGAAAAATTGAGAACCTGACAAATCGAGAATCAAAAAGGACAAAACGACATTAACGCTTTCATCATCAATGAAACTCTCCATTGCCATAGCGATCGCAATCACTGCACAAATTGTGTCAGGGTTGCAGTTCACTCCCTTCGAGCAGTCTTCCCTAAAGAAATCCTCCTTTTTCGAGCAATTCGTCTACTCCACTTTAGATGAATCACCTTGGATCGTTTCCTCCGCCTCCAAATACGACGAGGGGCTCCAAAAACAGGTCAAGTACGTCGGAAAATGGGCTATTGAAGAGCATTCTAAGAACCCTATTTACTCAAACGACAAGGGTCTTGTATTGAAATCAAAGGCTCGCCACCATGCCATTGCCAGACCTCTCGATACGCCTTTTGATAATAAAGACCGTGATTTGGTATTGCAATACGAAGTCAAGCTTCAAGATGGCCTTACCTGCGGGGGAACTTATATCAAGCTCTTGGATGCAGATCAAGACTTGACTAAGTTCGGCTCAGATTCCCCTTACCAAATCATGTTTGGTCCAGACAGATGTGGTTCTCAAAACGTTGTGCGTTTTATTATAAGAAGAGAACACCCAATCACCAAAGTTGTAGAAGAAAAACATCTCTCTACTCCCCCAATGTCCCGTGGAGGTGATCTTTCCACCCTCTACACGCTTATTCTCCGTAAAAACCAAGACTTTGAGATCCGTATAAATGGAGAAGTGGCCAAGGCGGGGAATTTGATTAAGTCACCACATTTAATGGAACCTGCATTGAACCCACCTAGGGAAATAGAAGATCCTGATGATTTCCAACCAGACGATTGGGAAGAAGAGCCCTGGATTATTGATCCTGCTGCTAAGCAAAAGCCAGAGGATTATGACAGAAAGCATTCCCTGCCACAAATCCCAGACCCTAACGCTGTCAAGCCTGAAGAGTGGGACGAAAATGAGCCCAGGTTCATTGAAGATCCTGAGGCATTCCCACCAGTTTATTGGGATGAAGAAGAAGATGGAAAATGGCTTGCTCCGGAAATCCCAAACCCCAAGTGTAAACTTGTTGGGTGCGGACCATGGTCGCCACCATTAATACCAAATGTAGATTACCTTGGCCCATGGATTGCACCTACTATTGAGAATCCAAACTTCAAAGGAATTTGGAGACCCCGTAAAATCCCCAATCCTGAATTCTACGAAGATTTAAAGCCTTCTAATTTGAACCAATTGGTAGGGTCTATTGGATTTGATTTATGGAGCATGGAGCTGGAAATCTTGTTTGATAACATTTATTTGGGCCACTTTATCAAGGAAGCGGAATTGATTGGGAACTCAACTTGGAAACTGAAATACGAATTGGAACATGCATATAGAGAGAAGAACAAAATCCCTCCAAAGAACCAACCAGTTGCACCACCTGCTCATTTTGATGAAATTTTGTTTGGTGATGATTCCTCAACCTTGCAGCAATTTAGATTGTTTATCAAGCTCTTTGTTAGAAAATTGATCCTCGAAGCCAGTGACTTCTACTGGGAATTTTCGCTTAATCCAGTGGACACTATCTTAAACAACCCTATCAGATTTTTAATCTACTGTGCTACTTTCGTTATTGGGTTTACGATTGCCTTCACGGCTTGGGCTGTGGCAGTTTTTGTTATTTTTAACTGGAAAAAGTTAAGTGACAGTTCGGTTCCCACAAAGAGTAAACCAGTCGCATCACAAAACCACAAGGTACTGGATGTTACTCCTAAAATTGAAGAATTAGGTGATGTTCCCTATGATGAGGTTATACCAGAAAAGCCAGTAGCAGACTTGCCAGATCAAGAAATTAAGAAAAGAGCCTAGTGTCAGTTAGACAGGACATAACAGTATAGAAAAACATCTACTTGAAGCATTAAATATACATGAATGATGCAAATAATTGTTCAATTGAGTCTATTTTTAATCTACTTCTATTTTAAGCGATGTAGAATCTTTGAGAATTTACTTTTCCTGTAAAATAAACCAACTGCGATCTATATACCTACCTATATTCTGATCAATAGTTCATGTCTTTGTAAAGGAAACATAGAATTTGTTCGGATATCCAAAAAATTATGGTCCTTCTGGCTGCAAATATCACGTGACTTGACAGCAATCAAAGAATCCAACGTTGTTTGATTGAATTTAAAGTTTTAGTCTTTTTCTATTTGGTTCCACTGATTGCAGAAAGTTTTCTAAAAGGGGTGTGATAAATCCTATTGGTGTGTAAAAGACAAAAATCGGAACCATTGCTATTGTGTAGTTTATTTAGTGTCTTTGCATTTTGAGGAAATTCAGAATTTTGGGAGATAACGATCATATTATTTTTTGAGGTGTTTATGCATTTAATTTAAATGTCCTTGCATCAAATTGTTACTTTGTACAGGTTCGAATGGTTGCAAATGTTGAATGAAAGGTAAAACCATCAATTGGTGGCTGTAGATTTTTTTTATTCAGCGTGTATATGGATGGAGAGAAGTAGGAGCAAAGAATCTTAAGGAGAATATTTTTTAGGGGTTTTAAGGGAAGCTGAAATTTCTCGAAAAGTGGAGGAAAAATATTCAGGAGTTTTTTAAGATAAGATTAACTTCAGAATAGACAAGGGATTTATTCTAGGAAGGGATTTTAAGTAAAGCTAATAAGGAATATTAAAAAAGGAAATTCGATCCAGGAAATTCACTTGCTAAATCTTTGTCACGCAAATTCCCAGATAATATCCAGCCCATTTAATCAAGCTCTAAATAGCAATCTCGTTATGATAGTTACTCGATTAATTTTCATCTTCATAACTGGGACACTCTTACTAACCACTATTCGGGCTGTGTTCAAGCTGCCTGCTCCCTTGAAAGTGAGAATATACACACACAACATTCGCTATGATAACCAGGGAGGTTTAGATCACTCGGAGCAGCCGTGGAGTGAAAGACGAGGAGGGGTTATAAGCTCGATCGACTTCCACAACCCCACAATAGTGACTCTTCAGGAGGTGCTACACAACCAGCTTGAAGACATTTTAAATGGGTTGAATGAGAATACAAGCAAAAAGGAACAGTGGAGCTATTATGGAGTAGGAAGGGAAGATGGCGGAGAAAAAGGAGAATATGCCCCAATTTTGTACAAGTCATCAGATTGGATGTTAGTTTCCAATAAAACTTACTGGTTGAGTCCCACTCCAAAGGTTCCTTCCGTCGGGTGGGATGCGGCACTTTCCAGGATTTTAACTGTGGTGACGCTTAGGCTGAAAATGAATCCCTTGATAGTGATGAAATTTCACAACACCCATTTCGACCATAGAGGCGAGATAGCACGGGCAGAATCGACAAAGTTTATTATCGAGAAACTCGAGGGAAATCCTCTCTCGTTTTTGAGTGGGGATTTGAATACAGAACCCTCTGATGAGCCATATAAATTGCTTTCTGCATCAGGCTATCACGACTCAAGGGTTCTCGTAAAGAGCAAGTTTCTGTATGGAGAACATGAAACGTTCACCGGATTTGATAGGGAAAACGAAGTCAATCTGATTATAGACTATATCTGGTGTCCACCGTATACAAATAATCAGAAGGGGGGGAAGTATGGAGTTGTTTTGCGGAGATTTGGGATTATAAGTAACTATTTTGGGTCTTATATCTCAGATCATAGGCCTGTAGTTGGTGATTTTGAGGTTTGGAGAAAGTGGTAATCTAAGGAGGTGGGGTCTATCCTGAACGAGTTTATATCCTAGAAATCTCTCGGTTTGTATTACTGCTTAAGATTTAAAGGCACATGTTTGTACTGAGAAATGCTCAAGAATTATAACTCAAGAGAGAACATTTTGATTCAAAGAGACTTTTATCTTGAAATAGTTTTAGTTAGATGTATAACAATAAAAACTCTCAAACTTTAATTACGTTACGATACTACAGATCAAACAAAATCCTAGTGTTTATTCTTTTGAAAATATTTCTGGTTCTTATAACATCGAGTTTATTCCATTTGGCTGCTAATATGTACTCCCAAAATGTCAAATTCATGAAGAATTCTCAGGATGTATCATCCATTTACCATCTTTTTATCCTTAAAATTCTAAAATATTTGAAATGGCGCTACATTTATGCTGATACTTTATTTGCACTTTTTCATATTGACTAATACCATGTGTTTTGTTCTATTTTAAAAATGATTTCTTCAAGCACACATTCAAAATTGGGAGATTTTTTCCTTCATTCTCTTGATAAATTCTTTGATTTGCTATTTTAAAATTCGTCAGTCCATTACTCATTAAATATCAAGATGTATCACAACCTGTGATTGGTCTAGAAGCTGTGGTTTAAATTAAGTGAAAGTCCTTTAATTTCGCTAGAAAAATTATGAAGATTACTTTCAAAACAATCACCAAAATCAATTAAGGGGGTTTTTTCGATATAAATACAACTTTTACAATATATTTAGCAAAGGTATGACCAGAGCATATGTGTAATAAGCAAAAAAGACGACCTCGGTGAGGGTCGAACTCACGATCTCAAGATTAACAGTCTTACGCCTTAACCAGCTTGGCCACGAAGTCTTCCGTTTTCCTGTTCGAAATATCGATTTTCAGTACAGAGAACAATTCTTCGAAAATATGAAATTCTTCTGTAGCTGGTAGTGACAAGAACTGGAGGACTAAGAAAATCTCCATGAAATGATGTCGTCATGATATATGGGTGCTGTACATTTGTAGTGTTACAAACAGATATCTATTGTATTAAAGTTGTATTAGTAAAAATACCGTTTCCTTATTAAGAAAAAAACATGAAAAAATATGAAAAATATGAAAAAAATATGAAAAATATTCATAAAAAAAGTCAGTAAATTATACCAAGATGAAATAACTTTTGATTAGTTTCTCGATAAGAAAGAGTTTCTAATCATCAGACATTAAATTGCTCTCATCTTATCACCGTAGGTTTGTGTAGATATGCAATAATATATAGTAGTCGAGTTAAAAAATACGATAACCAACCAAATAACCTATAAATATCCAATTTACAACTAAAATTCAATTTCAATATTTTTAAATATATATTAATTTGATGTTCCTTCCATTTATTACTTGAGTTTCTCTTGCTGCTATTTGTTGGCCTAACAACAAGGACTTGCAACAAGATCAGTGAGTTGTACATAAAAGCTGGGAATGGGAATAGTAATGAAGCTGGTTATAGATGATACCATAAAATGTAAGTTTATAAAATTTCCTTGGAATTAATTTGGCTGCAAAACTTATGTTCTCAACACCATCGAACATTATGAGTTACGTGTACAGTATATAGTTCTAATTAAGAAATTAGTGATTAGTTTAGGTGTATAATTATGGAAAAAATCAGTTAAACGTGAGCTATTCTGATACTCTGAACTACTATACCATGCAACTTTGCTTGATATTCTTTAAGAATAAGCTTTCCACTATTTCAATACCCATTTCCAGAGTTTTAGAAAATTACCTATTTCAAGTTTCCTCGAAAATATAATACCAAGAAAGTTCAATTAGGCAATTCATAGTAAGCCAGGTGTAAATATAAGCCAATCCTCAATAATCCTTTGGTGGCTTCAAATGCGTTCCCAAATTTGCTCGTTCTGACGTCATAAGCTACACAAATACTCACTTGATATCAAAAAACCCCTTATACTATAAAAACAACACAACCGTGAAAGCAAGGAAAAAGTTGGAAAACTACAAATTCTCAATGTGCAAATAACGATTTAATGATACATAATCAAATTGGAGGAGAGGTTTACGAAAAAGACCATTAATGCAAAGCAGGAAACACCATCCAAAATGCAAAACGAAATAAAAGGGGGAAATCAAAAAGATCTACTTTGATGTGTAAGGTTGTATGAGATGAAGGTCAGCCAATGGCACCAAGAAGTAGCATACCAGTAGTATACAAGAGAGAGCAGATGATTACCTTATTAGTCCCTAACCGATTCTCTGCAACAAGGAGTCATAGTCCAACTCTAGTTCATTTACAAACTCTTCCAAACTCAGCTTGGCAATGTAGTCATCGCATTCTCGGGCAATTTCCGAGTTTCCCTTGCCAGTCTTTTCACATACATCTTTAATAAACCCAATAATCAACTCCCTCTCGACATATGTTTCGTAGTCAATTTCGTCTCTCACCCAATTCAAGCCCCATTTGCCTATTCTGGTTTCAATGCTAGGCTCCTTTTTGTACCATTCATCCAAAATCTCAACCACAGTGTAAATATCGTGGTTCATGTCGATAATTTGGATCGGTTCGTCGGTGGGAGGCGGGATTCTAGTGGGCCATCCATTGCTCGCTTTTTCCTCATCCTCTTCTTCTTCAATCTCATCGGATTCCTCTTCCGCATAAGTGCCCTGAGGGCGATCCATCAACTCGCAAACCACCTTATCAAAGTCTCTCTTTATGGATATTACTGTCTTGAGAAGAGCCTTGTTCTTAGTCAACTTTGAGATCGCATCGTATTTGGAGGCAAACTTGCTCTCAAAACGCTCCAACGATGTCATACCTGTCTCGACTTTCTTTCTTCTCTTGGCAGGATTCTCTGGACTAGGAACATAGGCTTCACCCTTGGACTCGGCTTCCTTCTCTACAAGGTAATCCAACGCCAATTGTCTGTGTGGAATTTCCTTGGAAGGCAAGCCGTATACAAGGTAGTTAATTTCTTGGAGTTTGCTGAACGCCGGGTCCATTTTTCTCAACCGAATCACAGGCTTGTCGCTACTGCTTTTATCGAATTGGTCTTGGTAGAATTCTTTCATTAAATGGCCCGTGACAAAAAAGTTGTCCAAGTTCTTGGTACAGCAAAAGCGGATAAAGTGCTTGAAGGTGGTTATGTATCGCTTTCTGGTCTCAAAGCCAAGCGAGAGGAGGCGAGATTTAGCGTCTCTGTTGGTCAACACCTCTTCGTCGAATTTCTTAAACATACGGATCACCTCCTCTGTGTCTATACTCATTATTCGCTTGTTGATTTTAATGTTGCCTCGATCTGTTTTGTACTTTCGCTTTGGAGTGTGTGTGAAAACATCAGACCCCAAATCAGCTGCATCTTCAAGTTGTTTGATCCCATTTGAAGGGGATTTTGGCGAAATGGGCGAGATAACTCTATTTTCAAGGATTTCCACAGGCGCGGTTTCGGGTTTGACTCGTTCGGGCTCGACGTTCTTTCTAGGTCTTCCTCTTTTGCTTTTGGTAGTCATATTTAAGTAGCTTCTATTAGAGGGAAAAGTACTTGTGGATTTTGAGTTTTTTTGATTTTAAAAACTTTTTTTTTCTTCATCCCCCAAATTGAGAACTTGAGAAGAGGAGAAATTGTAGACAAATATGTCTAGAGAAATATTATGGCAAGTGAGAGATGATTAGTTGCAGAGAAGAAAAGTTTGGTTGGTATGTGTAGAGAGAGTACCAGTGGGTTAGGTGTGGGGTTGTGCTAATATAAAAAGTGTCTATGATAAAAAATCGGACGGGAAATAGTAGAGTGGAAGCTAGTTGGTGTTCTAGAAACCACCATATACACTAAATCCACACTTCCATAATCGCTCAAACGAAATAGCAGAATATATCTTTCAAATTTAACCAAAAAAAAAAAAACAATAAAAAGAACAGGCCCAAATACCCAAAAAAAGAACAAAAAAGAGACTTCAATGCCCCTGAAAATTATTAGAAAAAGAGTGGTAAAAACACATTTATGATAAGCAGAAAAAACAAACGCGTCCATCAACAAAAATACCGGTACAAGCACTTGTACAAAAAAAATAGAACTGCGGACTTCTCGCTTCGACTCTACCCCCCAAACCTCCCTTGTCTTGAGCAAGTCTAGTATCTAAACCAGCGCCTTGCTCTTTGTTCACTTTTCCGCGTGAAACAGGCATCCCTTAAAATGCACAAAAACAACAAACTAGCCATTTTCGTCTCTACTATTATTTCTTCGCTGCTACCATTGGTTGATGGTTTATGCGATTGTGCGTGATCCTCGATGTTTGTTCCCGCCTTTTACTTTTTGTTGATGTAATGGTTTTTTTTATACCCCGAGCTAGAAACTTTCATGTCCCGGAAATAAATACACACACTAAGTGAAAACACCGTAACTACAATAAAATGAGCTCACGTAAATATTCCGTAGTTAACTTGGAAATTGCTTTCGGCTGTATGGACATTTCCGGTCCGAGGTAGGAGCAAAAGATAAAAGTAGTGGCAGGACCTGCTAATTTAGAACATCTGTACAGTTGTCATCGAAAGATACTTTTTAGTCTCTTAGCAGGTGCTTTTGATTTTGCTTCATTCTCTAGAGCGATAGTAGTCAATCGCATTTCTTCTAAAAGCATTCGAAATATACTATATATTGGATAGAAATGAACTTTGTGCCTCCCTGGTACTTTCCTCTTCCTGCAAGTTCGGATCACTTTCAATTTGTGAACTCATTTAGAGTGCGCTATTCTTCCGATTGATTTTCTTTGATCGCGCATTCCAAAAATTTCTAGTGCAGAGAACCGAGGTTAACCCACATAGGTAAAGACTATATACACCTGGAAAGACCCAATAGAAAAACATCACAAAAGTCAATTGTATATGTTATGGGTTTTTTTCCTACAAATAAAATACCTGTCTCTTTCCTGTTAATTCTCTACTTACATCTCTCCCTTCCTTTAAAACGTTCTAATATTATAATACAGCTAAGAAGTAGAAATTTTGCATCCCGATGCACCTTTTAATACACTAACCCAGCATCGCCTTCTCCTTCAAAAGCTTCAATTCGTGGTCGCTCTTCTGACTCCCCTTTTCGATGATTAAATTTCTTAAAAGCTTGTTTTCCATTTCCAACTGCTGTACCTTCAGTTCAAAGTCCTTGATCAAGTCATTCAACGAGTTCAACTGTGTTTCCATCTGTTTCTCCTTCAACTTCTTCTTTATTCTGAATCTCGCCAGCGCTGCTGTATTTCTGCGTCTCTTATCCACCTCGGACGAGTTTCCGTTGAGTGGGGTTGCCATATCCGTATAAGTGTCCTCACTGGAGGGCAGCGTTTGCGAGGGGCTCTGCATGTTGACCAAGGAGGTTGTGCTGCTCGAGTTCTCGTTGAAAAACGTGGTTCCGACGCCCTGGATCAGGTTGTGCTGGCGCACAGGTGTGAATGAGGGCGTGGCTTGACTGGGAAGGTGTGGAATAACGGTCTTGGTTGGTTTTTCCTTCTTGACTGCGGGAATCTGGTTGCCTAAACTGGTTTGGTGCTGAGCAATGAGAGCACTGAGCAAGTCTATCTGGTTCTGCGAGAGACCAGCGGAAACCAAGGAGGACTTGGCACCAGGGGGCACGGGGAACTTGGGCAAGTTGGACAAGTTGAGCAGGGAAGTAGCTGCGGTATTGTTCAGCAGCTGCTCCGAGGAAAGTTGAGCCACCAACTGACGGTCATTCAGTGGGTTCCACAAGTCGTTGTCGTGGTTCTCGACTTTAGGCTTCTCTTCGTCCGGGAAAATGAAGGAATCATCGGCAAACGCAGCCAAATCCATGGAGAGTTGCCCGTCAATATCCAAATTGGGGGTCATGTCGCTGGCAGAGCCGTTGTGGGCCATGAAGTTGTCGATGTAGACGAGCTGTTCGAGCAAGGCAGACGAGGTGTAGTTGGTATCTTCTTCGTTCATGCTAAGGTTTCTGTATAGATTAGGCTTTTAGTTGCAAAATCCCGCGTTTATAAAGAGTGTTTATCTATGACTCTGGAGAAAAGTGTGGATTGTATTAGTAATGGGAGGAAATGATTGGCAACTTGACAACACTAAGGTGGAGTTTTTCTGGTTGGATAAGTTGGCGTTTGTCGTTTCAAAGGTTTGGTTGTGTTATTTTCCGACAATCGGGTGGTTGTCAGCAGCTTTAGAGTGGATTTGATAGTCTATTGGCTCAGGTCAAGAAGGGTCCTATTAATGGGGATGAGTAGTTTTTTGGATGGCGTGAGGTCATGTGATATGGGGATACCAGTGAAAGAAAAATCTACAAGGGTGAAGTTAGGGGGTTTTGAGCTGCGTGTTTGATTGGCTGAGAGAGATAAGGGGGTAGACTTGTTTATCAGAGCTTAACTAGGAGAGACAAGGTTTAAGTTTTATTAAACCTGGGGTGCACAAGAAAAAATAACTGGTGATATCTACGTACATTTCTGTAGTGATGCCTAGGTATGTCTACTCAGACTACAATGACTAAATCAAAGACTAAATCAATGTCCAAAGCAATATCTAATCTAAGCGATGGATCAGATAAACAGATTAATCAGCATCAATATCAATTTAATTAGCGGTCATGCCCGTACTAAGAATGTGTACTAAGAATGTTGTACCAAGAATGTTGTATTTTTTTTTCCCTACACCCTTACTAGTTGCTACAATAACCTAACTTCGGTAGGCTCACTAAATCAGACAATAAAAAAAAAAACGTTAGCGGGTTGCACAAAATTTTCATGAGATATCGGTTAAGCCTGGAAAAAAGAGGAGAAAGATCCACAGGATCCACAGCTTTACGTGTTCTATAGAGTAGATTAAACATTTCTACAAGACACTTGACCTTCACGCTCTACAAAACCGATCATTTCATAATTCATAACTTTCAGCTCGCTCTGCGAGTTGCTCGTTACTCATTTATTTCTTACATACCAAATATCCATAAATCCATAACCATAACCATTAAACCTTTGCCTTTGCTAAAGGACTTTGGTTGATAACCCTTAATCTGTATTCAGCAAAGGATCTGAATGAGTTCCCTCTTGTTGGGGTCCATCTAACAGGAGTAGTATTAGACTCCATCAACTGTCTGCTGGCGACTGCAACTTTTCTCTTTGAAGACTCGATGAACTGGGCAGTGGATTCCTTCTGGAAAGTCTTAATTGAAGTGGTAACAAAGTGTCTGTAGTACATTTTAACAAAGAGTAATAAAAAGAATATAGAATATGAAAAGTTATAAATTAATTTAAATTTTTAAAAAAATTAGACCATCTTATATTTGAATTCTCACAAGCAAATGCCACAATAATGCAAACTTACGGTTCGGGTCAATACCCCCGTGAGAATTAATTTTCTTTCATTGTCTCACTCTTTTCGCAGATAAGATTGCTCCAACCAATGAAAAAAGAGAAAACATGCACAAAACCAATTTCTCCATGTTACAATTGTAAATTAGCTGGAGTGCTAGTTCGATGAGTCGCACTCCTGCAAAAAAACATCAACTGAGTCGCACTGCGATTCGCATATGAAGCAAAAAGAATCAATGACTTCAGTGACCTTGCTCTTTGTCACACTAAATCGCCTGCAACCCCCTAATATTCTCAGTTTGTTTTTGGCACCACTCGTGTTCCTCGGAATGACTAACTCCCACGGTGTCGGACTTTGACCCGCGAAATATATATTTTGTGCCCGCAAAAAATCTTGGAAAACTCCGCTCCGAGGATATCTCTTGACCTTGGGCAAACACTATAAATAGGGCCATTTCCCTCCTCTGCCCTTTAATTTCATCAGCGCAGGTTTTTTTTTTTTATATTAGTATATGTCTTCAAACGCAAAGTCTGGTGAATCCACCAGAATCAACCAAATGAGACGTGAGTCCACCGTCTTGGGACCAATGAACAAGATCTTGGTTGCCAACAGAGGTGAGATTCCAATTAGAATTTTTAGAACTGCCCACGAGTTGTCCATGCAAACAGTTGCTATCTACTCTCACGAAGATAGATTGTCCATGCACAGACTCAAGGCAGATGAATCGTATGTGATCGGTACCAAGGGTCAGTTTTCTCCCGTGCAGGCATATCTTCAGATCGACGAGATCATCAAGATTGCCAAGCAGCACAATGTTAACATGATCCACCCTGGTTATGGGTTCCTTTCGGAAAACTCCGAGTTTGCTCGTAAAGTTGAAGAGAACGGAATCGCCTGGATCGGTCCTACCTACAAAACCATCGACGCGGTCGGAGATAAGGTGAGTGCGAGAACTTTGGCCATCAACAACAATGTGCCTGTTGTTCCAGGTACCCCTGGTCCAATTGACACTGTTGAAGAAGCACAAGAGTTTGTTGAGAAGTATGGTTACCCAGTCATCATCAAGGCTGCCTTTGGTGGTGGTGGTAGAGGTATGAGAGTTGTCAGAGAGGGTGATGACATTGCCGATGCCTTTAAGAGAGCCACATCTGAAGCCAAGACCGCTTTTGGTAACGGGACCTGTTTCATTGAGCGTTTTCTCGACAAACCAAAGCACATTGAAGTGCAATTGCTCGCCGATAACTACGGGAACGTTATCCATCTCTTTGAAAGAGATTGCTCGGTGCAAAGAAGACATCAAAAGGTTGTGGAGATTGCCCCAGCAAAGAACCTTCCAAAGAGCGTGAGAGACGCCATTTTGACCGATGCTGTCAAGCTTGCCAAGAACTCCAACTACCGTAACGCGGGTACCGCCGAGTTTCTTGTCGATGAACAAAACAGACACTACTTTATTGAAATCAACCCTAGAATCCAAGTTGAGCACACCATCACCGAGGAAATCACCGGTGTTGACATTGTCGCTGCCCAGATCCAGATTGCCGCAGGTGCTTCGCTCGAGCAATTGGGCTTGCTCCAAGACAAGATCACTACCAGAGGGTTTGCCATTCAATGTAGAATCACCACCGAAGACCCTTCCAAGAACTTCCAGCCAGACACTGGTAAGATTGAGGTTTACAGATCTGCTGGTGGTAACGGAGTCAGACTTGACGGAGGTAACGGGTTTGCCGGGTCTATTATTTCCCCTCACTATGATTCCATGTTGGTTAAATGCTCTTGTTCTGGATCCACCTATGAGATTGCACGTAGAAAGATGTTGAGAGCATTGATTGAGTTTAGAATCAGAGGGGTCAAGACCAACATTCCGTTCTTGCTTGCCTTGTTGACCAACGAGACTTTTATCGTGGGTGACTGTTGGACCACCTTTATCGATGACACTCCATCTCTCTTCCAGATGATGAGTTCGCAGAACAGAGCCACCAAGTTGTTGAGCTACTTAGGTGACTTGATTGTGAATGGGTCTTCTATCAAGGGCCAGGTTGGTGAACCAAAGTTGCTCGAAGAGGCACAGGTTCCAGAGATCCACGACCCAAAGACTGGCATTGCCATTGACATTTCCAAGACCCCAGCTCCTCGTGGCTGGAGACAGGTTTTGTTGGAAGAGGGCCCAGAAGCCTTTGCCAAGAAGGTGAGACACTTTAAGGGTACTCTTCTTACCGACACCACTTGGAGAGACGCACACCAGTCGCTTTTGGCCACCAGGGTCAGAACCATTGACTTGGTGAACATTGCTCCAACCACAGCACACGCCATGAACGGCTTGTTCTCGTTGGAATGTTGGGGTGGGGCCACCTTTGACGTGTGTATGCGTTTCCTTTACGAAGACCCATGGGCCAGATTGCGTGCCTTGCGTAAGTTGGTGCCAAACATCCCATTCCAGATGCTTTTGAGAGGGGCCAACGGTGTGGCTTATTCGTCCTTGCCCGACAATGCCATTGACCAGTTTGTCAAGGAAGCCAAGGACAACGGGGTGGATATCTTCCGTGTTTTCGACGCCTTGAACGACTTGGACCAGTTGAAGGTTGGTATTGATGCCGTCAAGAAGGCTGGTGGTGTTGTTGAAGCCACTGTTTGTTACTCTGGTGACATGTTGCAACCAGGCAAGAAGTACAACATGGAATACTACTTGGATATGGTTGACAAGATTGTGGCCATGGGCACCCATTTCCTTGCCATCAAGGATATGGCTGGTACTTTGAAGCCTAGAGCCGCCACCATGTTGGTGTCTTCGATCAGAGCCAAGTACCCAGACATTCCTATCCACGTGCACACACACGACTCGGCCGGTACTGGTGTTGCCTCCATGGTTGCCTGTGCCCACGCTGGTGCCGATGTGGTTGACGCTGCATCCAACTCGATGTCTGGTATGACTTCTCAGCCATCCATCAGTGCCATTTTGGCCTCTTTGGACGGTGACATTGAAACCGGCTTGAGTGAATCCTTGGTGAGAGAAGTTGACAACTACTGGGCACAAATGAGACTCTTGTACTCGTGCTTTGAAGCCGACTTGAAGGGTCCAGATCCAGAAGTTTACCAACACGAAATCCCAGGGGGTCAATTGACCAACTTGCTCTTCCAGGCCCAACAATTGGGTCTTGGTACCAAGTGGTTGAAGACCAAGGAAACTTATAAGATTGCCAACCACCTCTTGGGTGATTTGGTCAAGGTTACTCCTACTTCCAAGGTTGTTGGTGACTTGGCTCAATTTATGGTTTCCAACAACTTGAGCGAAGATGACGTTAACAAGTTGGCTGGCGAATTGGATTTCCCAGACTCGGTTCTCGACTTTATGTCTGGTTTGATTGGTACTCCATACGGAGGTTTCCCTGAACCATTGAGAACAAAGATGTTGGGCAACAAGAGAGCCAAGTTGGACAAGAGACCGGGCTTGACTTTGCCACCTATCGACTTCCAGTCCATCAAGCAAGAGTTGGTTTCCCGTTACGGAAGCAACATTGACGAAACCGACATTGCTTCCTATGTCATGTACCCTAAGGTGTATGAAGATTACCGCAAGATTGTCACCAAGTATGGTGACTTGTCTGTCTTGCCAACCAGATACTTTTTGAGAGGCCAAAACATTGGTGAAGAATTAACCGTTGATATTGAACAGGGTAAGACTTTGATTATTAAATTGTTGGCCATTGGGGAAATTTCCCAAAAGACTGGTGCCAGAGAAGTCTTCTTTGAATTGAACGGTGAAATGAGATCTGTCACTGTGGACGACAAGACTGTTTCAATTGAAACGGTTACCAGAGCCAAGGCTGTTCATCCTAATGAAGTTGGTGCTCCAATGAGTGGTGTTGTTATTGAAGTTAGAACCAAGGAAGGTTCTGAAGTCAAGAAGGGTGATCCAATTGCAGTTTTGTCTGCCATGAAGATGGAAATGGTTATTTCCTCTCCTGTTAGTGGTAAGGTTGGTCCTATTGTTATCAAGGAAGGTGATAGTGTCGATGCTAATGATTTGATTACTAGTATTTTGAAGTAATGAGTTATGATTTGTATATTTAAGAGTGTTAGAATTTATAAGTGTAGACAACAAGTTGGTGAATGCCAAAATCTATTGAATGTTACCAAGTTAACAATTATCTAAGCTACGAAATGTGAGTTATTTCTTCTATCAATTCTATAGAATAATGGTGTGTTTTGATTAAATGATAAAGTGAACAAACCTCATTGTGAATCGAAATCTTTAACAAAGCACATATTTCAGCTGCAATTCTTAGTTTAGGAGTACATTCTTGTGCGATCCTTTCTTTTTCTATTTTGACAATCTTGTTGTTTTCACATCCTCTAATAATTGAAATTATTAAGTTTAGGAGTTATTAGGAGAATTTAAGAACTATTTGTCAATCAGAAGAATCAACATACTATTTTATTCATACCTGAGATCAAAAAATTCCATAAAACCGGAAATAAAGTTTTAAAGCAAGGAATCTTCACGTCCATATATTTTGTTGAAGTTCGCTTCGCTCGTAGCTATTCTTGGTTTAAAACTTTATTTCCGGTTTTATGAAAATTTTTGATCTCAGGTATGAATAAAAAGTAAAAAGATTGCATAAAGTTGAGTTGTCCCATAAATATATCCCAATATAGCACAAGTAGAGCTAGATTATTTGAATTCTCAGGCATGCTTCCCTTCGATTATTTCTTATAATTATGAAACTGCACTGTGAAGAATCATAAACAACTTTTTCTTCATGATATTAATTTCTGGACTTGCTGAAAATCTCAAAAGATTTGTAAATTAAAGTCTTGATAATAATACTGTTTCGGGTACATTTTCAGGGATCATTTGTAGTGCTAGGCAGTATGCTTGATAGATATGAAGATCATCGAAAATCGTCCTTGAAAACTAGCAACAAGAAACATCTTCTATTTTTACTTATAAACTCTGTTCCTTGGCCTTCTTAACCCTAACTCCCTTTGTCTCTTGTCAGCAATTTCTTTCGAGATTCTCTCTGCCTCCTTTATAGAAAGCACTTTCTCGTTAATTTGTCCCTCCAAAGCTTTGTTTTCCTCTTGAACCAGAAGCAATTCATTAAGAAGCTCCTGTTCTTCTTCATCGTCATCCAAATCTTTGGCCGCAGTGCCATTCCAACTGGTGTCGTTTATGATTTCATGTGTGAAGTTGGTCTGTGAAAGGATCCGGATCCATTGATCTAGCAAATAGTGGGTGTTATTCAGCGAATTGTTCATCTTGTGGATGTTTGATTGGGTAAGTTGGATGGTGTTTATGAGCTTAGCGACAGTATCATTAATCTGAGTCAACTGGTTTAATTCACGCTCTAATGCTAGTTGTCGTGACAGCGACAGCAGCGACGGCTTGGGTGTGTCGGGGGATGTCATGGAGTGCAGTTTTACTTGAGTTAAGTTTATAAGATATTGAACGCGTTTATATGAACCTTCCACGTGACTAGTGATGTATACCACTTCATCCATTAATACACCAATCATTACATGTAGTAATACAGAGGAAGTGGACTAGTGATTCGAGTATCCATAGAGACGTATTTGATGCTTGCACTTTCATACAACTTGATCTCTAAAAATGATGATTTACTACAAGTACACACATCTACCGTGTGTATTCTCCAACTATTCTCTACGCTGTGACTGGTTTTATACAGCCAATTACATCTATTCGTCAAGCAAGCCCTCGTATACGAAGATTCTTTGATGTGATCGATTCTACTTCGTCTGAATCTTCCTCCCTTCCTCTCCATCCTTTCTATCTCTACTGAAAAATAAACGAAAAGAGAATAAATCAACTTTACAGGCTATAGACCCAGCACAACAAATTCCCCAGCACAGTCAACCGCGTCATGTCAGCAGAGCCAGTCGAAACACTTCCCTCTAGATGGGAGATCGAACTTGAATTCGTTCAATCGTTATGTAATATCCAGTACTTGAGCTATCTCGCCCAAAACAACTACCTACAAGACGACTCGTTTGTCAGGTACTTGGAGTACTTGAACTACTGGACCTTGCCGCAATACTCGAAGCATCTTGTTTACCCCAACTGTCTCCACATCCTCAAGCTCCTCCAGAACGAAGAGTTCAGAAGAAACATCGTCAATCCAGAGTTTATCAGCACTTTGATGAACGACATGGTGAAGAGATGGCAGGATGAGACCCAGGACGGCAAAGAAGAGACACAGGAGGGCAAGGACGAGGCCCAGGAAACAGAAAAGAACATCGAGAAACAAAAACAACATGCCCTACCCAACGGTAAACCCGCCCTCGTTGGCCCATCCATTCTGCCTTCCTCGGACGCTACCAAATCACCCAACGGAATTTAAAACTTGAGTCCACAATAACGCCACCATATATCATGACTGTTTACGACCGACACATCAACAAGGTGTCTGCTTTGTTGAAACGTGTTGCGCCCTATGTCTCGCCTGGCGAGTTGCTATTGTTTTCCTCGTTTCTTGTCAACTTCTTCCTCGGCAACATCATCCATGCTGTTTCCCCCGAGGAGGAAGTGTACAACTACTACAACGATAAGAACAACATCTTGAACCAGCTCTTTGTGAAAAAGGGTTGGTTCTGGACTACCCTTGCGACCTTGTCGTTCTACATCGTCTTGGCGTACAACCGCCGCTTGACCACTCTGCACGCCCTCAAGGCGTCTGCTAGGTGGGTCGTGGTCACAGCCTGGTGGTGGTTTTTCACCCAGTGGTTCTTTGGATCCCCTATAATGGACAAGATCTTTGTGTTGACTGGAGGCCAGTGCTATGTGGACGAATTGCCAAGCAGTACCATCCAGTCGTTGTTTGTCCAGGTTGAAGGAATAGCAAGCTCCAACAAAGTGTCTTCTCACCAATGCAGAAGATTAAAGGGCTCCTGGGAGGGTGGGCATGACCCCTCAGGGCATGTTTTCCTACTTGTTCATGCTCTGTCGTATATGTTTCTCGAAGGTGCTACGTTCTGGCCAGGCTGGATGAATTTACTTCAAGATTACCACAACAAGAAGAACTCCTTGGCCCAGTTTGCGCTTAAGAACCCACATTTCATCCTCATCTTTTTCATTCAGATGTGGTGGTTTATGTTGCTTATGACAAACATGTACTTCCATTCGTTTTTTGAAAAGTTTGTGGGCTTGGTGTTTGGTTACATAGGTGTAGCTGGGGTTTATTTCCTCCCAAAGATAGTTAATAGTAAATAGAAATGAAGAAATGAATGAAATCAGGAGAGGAAAGAGGTTGGGGTTTCGTCCTACTTGTATTATTTTTCAATTCATTGTATTGAAATTTGGTATACAGAAATTGGTGTTTTTTTTTAACTCAATATTTAAATATACTCGGTGCATACAAAAATTGGAACCCCCTTAAAGAACAGATTTATTTTAATCTTTTCATACTCGTCATCTTGAGTTTTATCATAATATTTTTAAAAATCCATATTCTGACACTTCACAACTTTGTCAGTATTTTCTTCTCTAACGAGTTCCCCTTTAAAGAAGTATTGATTTGATATCGTATTTTTAAAAATTTAATTTATTTTTACAATATTCTTCAAAAATCATTAGAAACACAAAATTTGCAGCAATATTAAAATACAAGGTACACAAAATAATATAGTACATTAATTGCGTTTAGAAATTCATTGCATGATGTTTAGTAGACATGGAATAATTGAAATTAAAAGTGAAAACAAGAAGACATGGAGAACTACAATTAGATGTTATCCTAGGAAGAAAAACCTGTGTAATTGAACTCTTCCAAACAAGCAGTGTGTAGAATCTAGAAAGATATGTAGTAAAATGTGTACTTTGCCTGTGATTTTGTTGTTTTCTAGGCAAACAGTTTGCTATATAATAAATCGCCATATAGCAAAATTGCTATACAGCTAGACGCTGTATCAAAGATGCTATTACAGGACCCTAAACAAAACACTTCCTTGTACTTAGAAACTACTTTCCTGTAAACAAACATCTTTGTGATCCACTCCCCTGTAAACAAACTTTGTTCGATCTAAACAAACTTTGTTCTATCCAAATAAACTTCTTCTATTAAACTAAAATGTATAAACATACACACTAACCTATCTAGCCTATAAAGAGCGATTCTATTTCCATTATCGGAGGTATGCTAACCCATACATTTACAATTCCTAACAAAAACCTACCACATATCCACCACATACCAAGTTCTAACCTGCTACTGTTTCTAAATAACCCCAAAAAGCGCAAAGTAAATAGGCACGCAAATACACCTTCGAGCATTCTCTTGAATTGTTCATAACCCAAAGCCGTTAAAGCGAAAATATGAATATTTTTGTGCGTCCAAGAAACAGCGAGGGAAGAGGAATGAAGAAGGGTATATAAGAAGAAAAACCACGCACTACATTGCAGTATACATCGTTTCCACGAGAACATACCCACATAATGCCTTTCTCTGGCGTCGTGCCACGGAAACAGCGCTGCCGCTGCGCTTCTACCCTCGACAATTGTCCTGTTCCTTCTGTGGCGTATCGTCTCGCGACGCGTCCAAGGAGTAAACACGCAAGGACAAGGGGCCATTTGCACCCAATTGAGTTAAATTCATCTTCTTGCTGAGGCATCTTCTGTGTGACTATTATGAGTTTTCGATTCCAATAAATATATTTACACTTCCAATTAAACTTTGGGCCTTCTCATCATCCAACTTAATCACACTCGTTTCTTCAACAATGTACTGGCTCATCATCAGCCTATGCTTACTTACACAGGCTGCCTGCCAGATCTACGTGGGCTTCCCCATGTCTGAGCAGCTTCCCAATGTGGCCAGAGTCAACCAACCCTATTCCTTCACTTTTTCCAGCGTCACTTACAAGTCCTGGTCCGGTGCTCTGGTCCAGTACTCGGCTTCCCAGCTCCCCAATTGGCTCTCCTTCGACAGCTCCTCCAGAACATTCAGTGGAACTCCTTCATTGTGGGATGTAGGAACTTTCCAAATTACCCTTTGGGGCCAGGACATGGCCGACAACTCGCTGATTTCCAACAGCTACTCCATGGTTGTATCCGAAGATGCAGGTTTGCACTTGTCCTCGCAAGACGCCATGTTTGTGGCCATCTCAAAGTATGGCCCAACCAACGGCAACAATGGCGTAGTTTTGAAGCAGGGCGACGATTTCAACATCAAGTTGGACAAGTCCGTTTTCCAAAGCTTCCAGAACTCTTCGCGTCCCATTGTGGCCTACTACGGGAGATCCCAAGACAGATCTTCCTTGCCCAACTGGATTTCGTTCAATGCAGACGACTTGTCGTTTTCCGGAACGGTTCCTGTGGTTACCTCTAGCATTGCTCCTTCCTTTAACTATGCCTTTTCCTTCATCGGCTCCGACTACACCGGCTTTGCCGGCGCCGAGGGAATTTTCGAGATCGTGGTTGGTGCCCACCAGTTGAGCACTTCTCTCAAGGAGACCATCAAGGTGAACGGGACCTTCAACAATGATTTTGAAGTCGACATCCCTCTCTCCCAGGTTTTCTTGGATGGTGCTCAAATCAACCAGGCCAACATCACTCTGATCTCCTCAGACAACTTGCCCTCATATGTCACTTTGAAGGACAACGTCTTGTCAGGAACGTTCCCCAACTCTCTGGCAAATGACAACTTCTCAGTTCTTGTCAAGGATATTTACCAGAACTCGGTCAATTTGCCTTATTCGTTTGACACCTTGGGCTCTGTCTTCACGCTTAGCAGCTTGCCAACCGTGAATGCCACCAAGGGCCTGTATTTCCAGTTCCAGTTGCTCAACTCGTGGTTTACAGACGTCAACGAGACCACCGTAGACGTTTCCTATGACGCCCCATGGTTGACTTATCACTCAGACAACAAGACCTTAAATGGTTTGGTTCCAACTAACTTACAGAGCTTGAAAATTGACATCACTGCCAACAGCAAGTTCGACAAGGAAACAAAGAGCTTGTCTCTTAACCCAGTGGCCAAGACTGCCGTAGCCGCTTCTGCAACTGCTAGCAGTACCAGTACTGCTTCAAATCGTCCAAGCACCAGCAGCCCTTCTTCCACTTCTTCTGCTTCTTCCACCCCCAAACACAAGTCCAAAACACTCCCATTGGCCATTGGTCTCGGAGTTGGAATTCCAGTATTTCTTGCTATCATCGGTCTCATATTCTTCTGCTGCATGAGAAGAAGAAAGCAAGATGACGCAGAGAACGAAGAAAGCAGCATCTCATATCCAGTTATCATGAAGCGCCAGGCCTCAGGCAATTCGGCAGAAGTAACAAAATCAATGGAGCTGTCCCCACAAAAATCCGAAAAGGCCGCTGCTCGAGACTTTGACGACATTAAGAGTACCTCGTCCACCATTACACATGTCGAGGAAGACGACGAGGTTTTCTACAATGCAAACGAAAAGCCATTCAGGTCTTTGAGAATGGACAGCACTTCCGAGATGTTTACGTCTCCCCCCAAAACGAAGCGTGTTTCACAAGTATCGTTAAACACTATCAACACCGAGCAGCTCTTCTCGGTGAGATTGGTGGATGATAAGTCCTACAGAAACTCTCTCAACTCAGAATTTTACGGCGCCAAGCTGGTTGACGGCGCCACGTCTTTGAGTGCTGCTTTATCCAGAAGCGGACTGTATAACATCCAAAGACTTGACAGCGAGGGAAACATCACAGAAATTATCAACTCAGAGCACGACAGGACAAGGGTCTCTCGCACAGAATCGGCGAATTTGGGCGTGTTGGAGGAAGAAAACTCTAAAGATTTCAGCAGAAGTGCCACTCGTATTCAACAGGGGCCTCCTGGATTTGAAAGCTACAGATTCAACGATGACACCGATTCAAGCAACTACAATTTGTTAGCAAACTTTGAGCTGCGTCACCCTTCACAATCAAATAGTATGAGGGATTTTTCAAACTATAACTTGAGCAACGAGACTGGAGTCTCTGATGATGAGTTCTTCACCGCCACACGTATTTCTGAAGCAGGAGAGTTTGTGTGGGCAGAAAGCACTAGTCAAAATTTGAATTCGAGCAGTTCACACTTAATATCGCCATCTCTGGAGTTCTTCCGCCCAGATGTCTTGGGTAACACGCCTGCAACGGTTAGAAACTCAAGCAACAAAAATGATTCAAACGTATCTGTGGGATCAATAGGGTCGTCGTTTATGATGGGATCGGAAGTTTCCTTTAAGCCTAAGGCTAAGTTGATGGACTTCACAAGAAAGGGAAGTTTACGAGAGTCTGTACATGAATACGATTTCGCCTTGAAGGGCGAGTCTGCTCAGATAGATGAGTAGGACTTCATAATGATCTCACGAACTACTGCATTTCATTTCGTTACGTATAGTCTGCTTGTGTGTGATCCAAACTGATCCACTGGAGCAATTGTTGTATTTAATTCTGTATTATAATCAAATCAAAAAAGCTAGGGTATATCTAAAATTTGTATAAGACGATCTCTAATTTGTGTTTGGCTGCAAAGACACAAATGAAGCGAAAATATATTCTACGAAAAAGCGCTTCAAATACAATCGGTAATTTTTATTTAAATCTCTGTCTATTAATCTATAAAGTAGCAGACAGGAAAGTACATCCTTGATTAGACAGCTCTAATCTACAAAGTAGTACTTGGAAGACTATCCACGAAATACGCAGTATCTTGTGCTCTTCTTCTGGCTTGAATGTACTCCATCATTTCTGAGTAAGTTTGTGGAATCACAGAGCAGAACTTGTCATTGGCAGACTGGGGAACAAAGAATGAGTAGATGAAAGTACCAGACTCCTTAAACTCATTGGCGTCCAAATTCTTGATTGTAGTATCCACCTTAACTTGTACCAAAGTACCTGGTTCAGATAAGAAAGCCTCTGGGTTCTTGGAAATCTTGTTGGTTGCAGGGAGAATGAAGTCGAACGGAGAGTCCTCGTCTTCAACTGACTTAGAGCCACCGTGAACATGCTCGGTGTACACTATAGTAGCATTCATGGACAAAATAGAACCAACTGGTACAGGAGCCTTGAAAGTAGTAGAATCGAGAGACACAAATCTGGGGCCGGTTGAGGAGAAACTAGCAGAGGCAACATAAGCCAATTCAAAAGACTGTCTCAATAAGTAACCACCGAAAATCATGTAGGAGTGTCTGTTTCTGTATTGTGGCTGCATAATCAATGTTGACAGGATAGAAGTGTCCTTCATAAAAGAAAGACCTTGAGGCAATGATGTTTTGTGTGATACTAATTCTTTAGAAGACTTCCACATATCGTAGGCCAATCTGTTTTCCTCGTCAGAAGGTTGAATGATTTTCTCGTTCTTCGCAGCCAATTTCTTCTTTGCATTGTGGGATTCGGCTCTTCTGTGATCCAACCACTGCTTTTCAGTAGTTGGGATTAATCTGTTAATAGCAAAGGACTTGTGGGTAATTGGGTTACGGGCAACAAAAGTGAAATTGGCAGTTAAGAAGACATTGTCATCTGGGAGGGTTTCATTGGTAATGGAAGTTGGAACAGCATCTTCAAATGAGTACCCCTTAACGGTAATTTCCATAGAAGATTTACCTGTCCAAGTAACGGAACCAGCGAGGACAAAGTTGAATTTAGAGATTTCGTCAACCTTCTTGACCATGTAGATACGATCAACACTGGCAGTGACATTGACAGGTTCAGCAGGTGCACAGTGTCTGTAGGCAATTCTACCAGCTAAAGCGTCCAAATCCTGGAACAATTGACCGGCTCTAAGTCTACCGAAGGCATTGATATAGGAATCACACAAGAAGCGATCTTCCTTGAAAGGTAACATGAGGTAAGAAAAGGAGTCCTCACTGGTTCTTTCACCCACATCGGTGGTCTTAGGAGTCATGTAACTATAACTGTCCAAGATTTTACCTTCGGCGAGTTGCTTGTTTCTCTCCTTGAGTGCATCTAACCAGGTGGACTTGTTAGGCACGGTTTCAGAGTCAAGCTGGTCTGCCATGATAGTAGCAGTAGCATCAGCAGCCTCTACTGCTTTATGAGAGCCTGCACCATCTGGTCTATGGAAGTTTTTGAGTACAGGCTTGGTGCTGTTGAATCTAAAGGGTCTTAACGACGACGTCAAAGGTCTGCAAGGCTTTGAAATTTTCAAGGAGGATAGCATTGTTGTTGAGCAAGGTAAATGAGTGGCCAGATAGTGGGATTATCTCGGTGTTCTTATAAGATTTCTTATCTGAGATGTCAACAATAATGCTGGTCTCGTTAGTTGTAAGTGAAGAGTATAAGCGAGATGTGCATGACTTCCCACATTTAGCGTTGAGTGCCCGGGACTTCGGGATGGGATAATCCGATGGACACCGGGGTAAATTTTGAGTGATGAGGTAAGAGAAAGAGATATACGGGAGGGGAAGAAAAGGTGAGAGTGACTAGTGTGTGTGAATGGATGTGAAAACTAGCCATAATGACACACTACGATAGAGTAATGTTTTCTTTGAAAGAATGTGTTACTGTGGTTAAAAGAGGCGATACCTTACAATTAGGCTGCGAAAAGATAAGACGTGCTGGAGATAGAGAGTGGCCGGGACTATGGTATTGTGAGATAATCGGGAGGGAATGTGTGAATTTTGCAGTATGTGGATATTTTAAAATTCCTATATTATTTGTATTTATAGTCCCAAGAATGTACCTGGAGAAAAATATGAAGAAGAAATACATAAATATGGGTGGTTTGAAGGATATCGAAGCGATAGACTCGCCAATAAGCGAATGATATTGAAGAAAATGACAGCGAAACTACAGTATATATAGGATAAAAAAGCTTTAAATAGTTCGTACAATTCGATATATAAGCAGGACTATGCGTGTATAGGACCTTCATACGGTGGCTTTTTCATTCCTTCTTTGATGTCCGTTAAGAATTTCCTATTTTTTGAATCCATTAAATCCCTCTATCTAAACCTAAATCTATGCGCCCCTTAATATCACAGTTTAATCCCTTTCATTTCATGTCTACTACTCAATGTATGTTATAGCTTTCACCTTTCTTGTGTTCTATTTGTTGGTCCTAGTGTGAACTTGAAACTAATTAGATACTCCGGTTCGGCTATTTCCTCTACTCAATATCATCTAGCTTATACACCCTTTGCTCAGTACTACTTAGGTTATACACATTCTTGTCGGTATCATCTAAATCTATTTCTCTACACATCCATACTATATCTTCTTGAATGCTTCATCCTATCTTGTCCGTATCCCACTCATCTTTTTTCTAGATATCTCTTCCCCTCCTTCGTTGTACGTATCATCTGTGTATCGATTCTTCATCCTATTTTCGTTCGATCTTCTAGAAAGCCACACAACCTCCTCTACAAACAACTCTCTGATGTGACCTACCTACACTCTCTTCAATACTTCACTTAAATCCCCCCCGCTTCCTCTATTCCTCCAGAATATACTTTCCCGGATCTACACCTCCGAAAATTTGTTGTGCGGTCCTCATCCTTCCGATTATCCCAAATTTTCTGTCAGTTTTAAACTGAAAACATTCAACTTTTTCCTATTACACTTTCTTTCAGATCAAAGATGGCACCTTTATCCTCCATTGCCAAGACTGCGCAATTAGCTTCGCAAGCATTGAAGAACAACTCCAGAGCTTTGCCTCAGGCTTTGGCCCGTTCTGCTTCTTCTGTTGCTGGAACCAAAACCATCACTGTCAGAGACGCCTTGAACGCTGGTTTGGCTGAAGAAATGGACAGAGACGACGATGTCTTCATCATGGGTGAAGAAGTTGCTCAATATAATGGTGCCTACAAGGTCACCAGAGGTCTTTTGGACAGATTCGGAGAACGTAGAGTCATCGACACCCCAATCACTGAAATGGGTTTCACCGGGTTGGCTGTTGGTTCTGCCTTCCACGGTTTAAAGCCAGTGTTGGAATTCATGACCTTCAACTTTGCTTTGCAATCCATTGATCATATTCTTAACTCTGCTGCCAAGACCCACTACATGTCTGGTGGTAAGCAACCTTGTAACATCACCTTCCGTGGTCCTAACGGTGCTGCCGTTGGTGTTGGTGCTCAACACTCTCAATGTTTCGCCTCCTGGTACGGTTCCATCCCAGGTTTGAAGGTTCTCTCCCCATACTCTGCTGAAGACTACAAGGGTTTGATCAAGGCTGCTATCAGAGACCCTAACCCAGTTGTCTTTTTGGAAAACGAAATGGCTTACGGTGAATCCTTTGAAATCTCCGAAGAAGCATTGAGTGCTGATTTCATCTTGCCAATCGGTAAGGCCAAGGTTGAAAGAGAAGGTTCCGACCTCACCATTGTTGCACACAGTAGATCCGTCAAGCACGCTTTGGAAGCTGCTGAATCCTTGGAAAAGCAATATGGTGTCAAGGCTGAAGTTGTCAACTTGAGATCCATCAAGCCTTTGGATGTCGACACTATTGTTGAATCTATCAAGAAGACCAACCACTTAATCACTGTTGAAACCGGTTTCCCAGGTTTCGGTGTTGGTTCCGAAATTTGTGCTCAAGTTATGGAATCTGAAGCTTTTGACTACTTGGATGCCCCAGTTGAAAGAGTCACTGGTTGTGAAGTCCCAACTCCTTACGCCAAGGAATTGGAAGATTTCGCTTTCCCAGATGAAGAAGTTATTGTCAGAGCCAGTAGAAAGGTTTTGGGTTTGTAAGTATATAGATAATTAATGATAGGGAACGAGGTAACGAGCGAAGCGAGTTAGCAAGTTGATTTAGAAACAAGCGAAGCAAGTTATTGATCGTCGTAGAAGGATGCTATGATCTACAAGAATGATAAATATAATAAGAAAATGTGTAAGTTGTACATGGGGAGCTGGCCCAAGAGTTATGAAAAATTCAAAAACTAGAGATCGGCGCCGTTTTTCGGTTATACCACATTTGAAACAGGTTTGTACCACCATCTTGATTAGGAATCAATTGGCAAGCGTTTCCTTTATATGAACAAAATTTACTGGCAATGTTGTATTTGCAAATAAAACCAGGTAAGTTAGAGATTATTTTCTGAGCACAAAACCAAGGGTTAATTTTCAACTGAGTTGCGATGACGTCAATCTCAAAAGTTGTATTTGAAGTTGCGCTTTGCAGTAGAGGATCATGAAGTGTGTATTAGCAGGACACCAGAATTCAAGAATGCTCTTAAGATAGTTGCTTGTGTTTGGTAATGAGGATTATTCAACTGACATTAAATCTAGGATGCACCTCGGTCAATTTTGCAGCTATTTTGTAAATAAAAGAGAAAGCAGAGTGAATGCATGTGAATACCAAGAATGTATTTACAAGACAACAAAGAGAACAACATACTGATAAGATACTAAATATGGCTATGTAATTTAGTCAACTTTGTGAAGCGAATGTTTTTTGGTCGGGTATAGTGTAAAAACAGACTATATTTAAACGGACTATAATATTTACTTGAGGGTTCCGTCATTATTACCCGATCTCTACGGAGAGATTCAAACTGTTTACAAAGAAAGAACGAACCAAGATAGAATGGTACCACTATTAAACCTTTGCCTCTTTCAATAAGACACACTGATTCTCAAGAGTTTAACGACTCTATTTTTGGCTTGTAATTACTTTTCTTTACTTGTATTCTCAAACGGTCAACAGAACTATTTATTAGCACCCTGGCAGAGAAAGAATCCAGAGAATTTTGCAACTTCTGGGTCCAACTCGATTACATATAGCTCACACCTATATACATCTATTCCATCGATATTCATTTCATTCTATTATTTATCAATTCTCTATCTATTCCATTCTTTATCTTTTCCATCGTTCTATTCTTTTCTGATATTCTCGCCGAAGATCCCTTCCCCATCTTTTTTTTAGAAGAACAAGTAGCGTGTCTCTCTTTATTTGAACAAGTAACGTTTATCTGATCTCCGTGTCAATTGTTGTCGTTGGACTAGTCTACGAACTCACCAGATCTAACGTTTATACCCTATTTATTGCACTACAAATCAGTCTTTCTGGTCAATTGTGCTGTATCTGTTTGTTTAACTTGTCAGAGAACTAGTTGTTACAAGTCTGTATCCTGCCGCTTAATCTGATCTAAATAGGATCGTCTGACTCGATTGGCCATTTTACAGAGTTTATTCCAAAAAATTAAAACCTACCGATAGTTCAGCTACTCCAGCGAAGTCATTCCAGATACTAGAGCTATTCAAGTCCAGTACATTTGAGCTTCATAACTACCCCATTGTACTATTCACCACACACCAATGTCTGGAGTCCATAAACGAGGCCAATCCTCGGAAGACGTTTTCATGGAGGAGGAAATCGATGGTCTTCTTCCACTTTCCAACTCCACTTTAACGCCAAAAGCTACGAAATCAAATAAATTACAAAGGATTGATCGCCCAGCATTTCTAGTGTTAGTCATACTCTACTTGCTTCAAGGTATCCCCGTTGGACTTGCATTTGGCTCTGTTCCTTTTATCTTGAAAGGAAAATTATCCTATTCCCAAGTGGGTATGTTCTCTCTAGCAGTATACCCTTACTCACTCAAATTAATCTGGTCCCCTCTAGTAGATGCCATCTACCTGAGGAAGATTGGAAGAAGAAAGTCCTGGATATTACCAGTCCAGTTCATTTCAGGCTGCGCATTAATCTACCTTGGATTCATTATAAACGACCTAATTGAAGACCCCAAGGAGCACTTGGCCCATATAACTACGTGTTTCTTCCTTTTGATCTTCTTCTGTGCCACTCAGGATATTGCTGTGGACGGCTGGGCCTTGACTTGTCTCTCGAAAGATTCTCTTTCTTTCGCTCTGACTGCTCAGACAGTTGGTATTAACTGTGGGTACTACTTTTCGTTTACGATTTTCTTGACATTGAGCTCGCCTGATTTTGCAAACAAGTACATCAGACTGGTTCCTCTAGATCATGGTCTCATTAACATGGGCCAGTATCTTACCTTCTGGGGCTGGGTCTATTTGATAGTGACTGGGTTGGTGTATTTTGTTCCAGAAGAGCCTGCCCATCTTAGAAACGCTACAGAAAAGGACTTGGACTTATACAACCCCGCTACCGATTCTATGGCTCAATTGAAGGAAAAGTTGGCTGGTGTCCAAAATGTGTACGCTGCAATGTACCAGGTTTTGAAGTTACCAAACATCCAGGTTTTGATTGTCATTTTACTCATTTCAAAATTGGGATTCCAAGTGAATGAGGCTGCCACTAATTTAAAGTTGATTGAAAAGGGGTTATCAAAGGAGGATTTGTCTATTACAGTTTTGATCAACTTCCCATTTGAGATGTTATTAGGTTATTATGCCGGAAGATGGTCATCAGGAAAATCTCCTTTAAAGCCTTGGATCATTGGATTTGCTGGAAGATTACTCTCCGCTGTTGCAGCTCAATGGCTCATCTACTTTTTCCCACAAAACGGGCAAGTTTCGTTTACTTATTTTGTAATGATTATTGTTCAACACTTGTTTAGTTCGTTCATGTCCACCATCCAGTTTGTTTCCTTGTGTGCCTTTTTCACAAAGATTGCAGACCCAGCCATTGGTGGTACTTATATGACAACCTTGAACACTTTATCGAATTACGGTGGAACCTGGCCCAGAATCATCATCTTCATGATGATCGATAAGTTAACTGTATCTAATTGTGTCACCAGCACAGGAACATATGCCATCACTTCAGATGTCCTCAAAGATCAATGTTTGAAAAGTGGTGGATCGGTGAAGATAATCACCGATGGATACTACTATACCAATGTCTTTTGTGTCACTATTGGAGTCTTGATATTGATTTGGGCTAGAAAGAAGGCTGCTTATTTGCAGAGCTTGCCAAACAGTGCATGGAGGGTTTCGGGAGAGAAGATAAAGTAGATATCGATAACAGTATCTCTTGAGTTTCAGAGATTTAAGTTATTTCGATTTTTGAAGAGATCATTGACGTTTTTGGAATGATCCGGGTGGATTTGCTCCAAAATATAACGTTTATTTAGCACTACATTAGAATTATTATGATAAAAAACTGAGAGTTTCAATGGATTTTGAAATAGAAAAAGAGATTTAGGGAGGTAAAGGGATGTAAAAAATGTTTTTAGTTAAAAGGAACTCAGAAAGTATCATAGTACAATTTTTTTACGTATCTAGAATATTTAATTAGAAAATGCATCTCAAGTTAAATTTTTTGATATTTACAATGGTATGAAATATATACATACATAAGAAATATGAAATACCTATTTGCTTTCTTAGTTTCTTACTCGATATTAACTCGTAAGATCTCCGGTTTAGAAATCTTAAAAGGCTCTACTTGCTATCAACTTTCTAATACATGTTTTTCAATCTATTACCTGATCCATTAGTCAATATACTGATACACTTTGCATATTTATTTAGTTCTTTTATGCAATATACTTTACATATTCCCACTCAACCCACTAACTTCCCCTATAAAACCTGCATTAATATTCACCATAATCTCCCCAGTATCCACCTTGTAACTATTCTCAGCTGGTACATGATACTCGTCATTCAAGAAGTCGATTGGAGAAAATGGAGTCTTCGCGTCATTGGACAATTTCCTTTGCAAAGCAGAGTAGTTCCCGATAATTGAAGGAATTAAGGAGGTAGGAAGAGGTTGCGAGGGTGAATTTCTGTATGACCCCCTTCTAGAATTCCTTGCGTTAAACGAGTTTGCTATAGTCTGAAGAGCGCTCAGTACGAGTGATTGACTGGTTTTGTTATACTGTGGTGCAAACTCGGGTTTATCTGAGACAGATACGTAGTGAGGAGGGGGTGGAGGTGTAGACCCGTTATTTATTCTCTGGAAAATTGAGGTACTGTTGTAGTTGTTATCATAGTTGGTGTTGCCGTCAACACTGTTTTCTGCTTCAAAATAATGATTATTGGTGTACCAATCGGGCTTTTGGAAATGCAAGAGTGACGAGTTTTCGTCGATTTCAGCAGGACTATCTGTGGTTGGAGAGCCATAGTACATACACTGAAAAATGATGATTGAGTCAAATAGAATAGTACCCAAACTGCCTGCTATGAAAGGCATTTGATCGTTAAGAATCTGTGTAAAGTCACCGGAATCAGCCATTTTGAGAATGTACAAATCGGAAACAATGGATATAGTGTAAAAAGTGTTTCCAAGCATTGCAAATATAAACAAGTACACCGAGATTCCATGGGTGGATTGTGACTTATAGTTCTTTATGATTTGTGGGCTTCTAGAGCAAAGGTAGCATGCAGAACAGAGCCATGCAGACACCTTCCCGACATCTTCAAGGGTAAATGCTTTTAGAGGTAAGGCAAGAAGGGTAAAATAAGATGTCCAGCTATGAGTATCGCTGTAGTGATTATTATTCAAGTCTTGAATGTCATTGCATTGTTCAGTATGCTGTCTTACGGGACACCCACTGGCTCTTCCTGTAAAGGAGCATACAATTGCAGAACCCAAAATCCTATTAAAGAATGTGCTTCTCTGTTTCCTTGCTCCTGCGATTTGGATCGGAGATCTTGTTGGGTCTTGAAATCTGTTTCTTCGAGAAGAAGCTCTTGATAAATTTTTGTGAGAATCTTTAGGACTGTGTCCTCTCATCATATTAGGGCTTTGTAGAAGATTATGGTGCACCTTTTGATTTGGGTACACTTTGGTATAGTACCAGAACTGTAGACTGAGGATACAGTCAATGAAGCAATAATATGCAGCTAGACATGTTTGAAAAGGTAAGGCTTTGGTCAATATGCATCCTATTAGGTTCGTAACATCGCCACTGATCCAACATAGCAAAAACGCTGTAGAAACACCGTCTACAGACTGGTTTAGATGGTTTTCTATGATCTGAGGCAATTGGGCAAATAGCCATAATGAAAGGGAGATTATGCCCGATAACTTGGAGATATCGCCTAGAAGCACGGGATCTAGGGACATGGGTCTTTGGTATGGGCTGCGGGCTATGGGTATGGCCAATATCTCTAGCAGAGTTCTTGGTAGCTTCCTTAATCCAGGGTCTTTTGGTGCGTTCTGACGCTATTGAGAAGAGGATCAAAAAATTTACCATGATAAGGACTGGTAGCGCAAGATTAGCTCCCATCGAGAAAATTTATGTTCTGGAAGTTTTCCAAAATGAGCGAATAAAAGTTCCATCATCTAGCTCTGCAGGTAGGTGTGTGCGAGGAAATACTGGTTGCGATAGTTGGTTAGTTTCAACGAGTGTACCACATTCATGTATACCTAACATGTGCATTCATTGCTAAAATCGATAAGATGGTTTTCGATCACAGACCCTCATAAGGGGGGAAATCACTAAGATAACCAGGTTTCTCCTGGTTACATCCCTCGCTAAGTCCATTGTTCGTTGACTGGTGAATTAAACGCGTCCTCTGATTCTGGTAGCGCATAAAAATCACCATCTTGTCAGGCACCACTGGTTATGGTGAGTCTCTTTGATTTGGTACAGCTGCAGCTCCAAACTAGTCATTTAAGTACTGGTATACCCATTCTAGATGATATTCTCTTCAATGGGTCTGAACTTGGAGGATTTCAAGCTAATCGAATAATTGATTTCCAGAGTGTTGCTGGATCGTTTGGAAGTTACATGGTGATGATCAAGTTGATATTATCGCAGTTGCATCAGGAGAAAAGGGTGGTGGTCATTGACTGCACTCTGAAGTTCCCCTACGACGTTTTGAAGAACCAAGATAACTTTGTGCCAGAGTGGATACCAAAAGGCTTGTTGGTTTCGTATACTGCAGACACGTTTTCGAAGCTCTTATTGGTAATTGAATCGCTTCCTGGAGATTGTCTAGTTATTCTTCACGGTTTCCACGAACTAGTTGACTTGTACAAGATGGAGATTGTTAGTGTTTACGAAGAAACCGTTTCTAAGTTTTTAATAGAAAGAAACCTGGCAATTATCAACAATATCACAATCCCAGAACTTCCAGCAAAGCTGGATTTATTTGTCCAGAATCCATTCTTAAAGTTTCAGGACCATTTAGGAGCCTTGATGAACATGTTACTAGGGTACACTATACGTAGTCGACTGGTTGTGCTTCTTGCAGGTCACCTTGAGCCTTCATTTGAAAATGACCGATTGACTTTAGGAAATTCCATTAACACACCCCAGAACAACTTAGAGAGGTTTATTAGCGTGCGAGCCATTTTTTATGTTGACTGGCTGCACGGGGGATTGAGTAATGTAGTTAAGGTTCGAGATCAGAAGGTTTATTTTACTAATGTCGGAGGAGGGGTAATTGAAATGGTGGCTCAAAGGAAGGGGGTGGTGAGTAAAGAGAATGAGGGGGTGGTGAGTAAAGAGAATGAGGGGGTGGTGAGTAGAGAGAATGTGGGAGAGAAGAATAAGGAGATAGCACCTGATTTTTTTGTCCAAGAGTTGAATAAGGAAGGGTCAAAAGAAGCTGATGAGGTGGAGCAAGAAGTCGCAAAGGTTGCGCAGCAAGTTCAGGATAATTCAAACCTGGATGTACACCTGGAACGTCAATTGGAGAATTTCAAAGAGACCCAGGCCGAGCCATATCACTCTATCTTAGAAAACCAGCCAAACGTTGCTGTACAGACACTTCCGGTGCCCTCTGAAACCCCTGTAACTTCTACTCAAATAGACTACGTCTCTGAATCAGAAGAAGAAAGCGTACTTCTACTTTGAGTAGTCAACCTTACCAAGCGTTTGGTGGTCGTGTGAAGGAAAAAATATAGTCTGTAGTTTCAAAAAAAACCAAACTTGCTAAACAACAAGAGAACGGGACGGATGAGTGAATCAATCAAGGAAGTGTTCTACGAGGCTCTCGAGAGCGCTGGCGACTATGTGAGCCGTGTGAAATCTGGTATCCAGAAGGAGCAGTTGCTTACCAAGATTAAGCAGATTAGAAAGGAGGATATGTTGGAGTATGTGCAGAATTTAACTGTCGATCAAGTAGTCTCTGATGTTAGGGGATTGAAATTCACACCAATCACCATTTCCATTGCCATTGCCATCCTTACCAGCTTTTGGATGCTTGGGGTATTTGCAGGGTCGTCTAAGAAAAAGTCCAAGAAGCCTAAGAAGAAGTTGACCAAGGCTCAACGCGCCAACCGCGACATTCAAGCTATTTTGGAGTATGTTGATCTGACCTATGTGTCACAGATTGATAACTATATTGATCTGTATGATGATTTGAAGGAGGATGACAAAGAGTACAAATATAACTATATAAGTGAAATGTTGCTCAAGGAAACTCTCAAGTTGGATGAAATTGATGCTGGTACGAATGAGGTTTTAAGAAGTAACCGTAAGAAGGTTATCAAGTATATCCAAGATCACCAGAAGAGATTGGATCTTTTCAAGAAGGAGAAGACTGTTTAACTAGGTTAACAAGAAAGTATTTTATCTATTTTATTTTTTTTGTAGCAAGTAACGCTTTCTTTGATGTTGGCATCAATGAAAAAAGACTAATGCCTAATTCGTCAATTCTCGGAGTTAAAATAAGGTTTTGCACCAAACCGTTACCCTGTGTACTTGCGTTTTGTCATGTTAGGTAGATATGAACACATGTGCTGGTGCAGGTAGAAGATTCAATTCCTCCTGAAAGAATTTGTAAAGTCATCCTTATATAAGCGCAAGTTCAACAAAATATCTTTTCTCCTTTTTAATCCAACTGCCTAAGTAATAGTTCTCCATCTAATTTACCCCAACATGCATACCAGACTATTCCCCAAGAAGAATAAATTCGTCCCTATTAGAAGGTTCAACTATTCCTCGGGATAAGTGAAACATGCAGTAAGACACCAATGATGGACCCCCACATTCTTCTTCCTCACTAGCCTAAATAATTTTTCATGAAGTATTCGTTTGGAGTTGTTACTTGATAAATAGATACATATAGTAATATTACCTGATTCAGAGAGACTCGGAGATATACGAGATACAAATATAAGAAGATGCAGCAGAATTGTTTAAAAAATATTGGAAAAAGTAAACAGTTATCATTGAACAAAAGGCTTATTTTTCGATACTTGGTAACGCGAGTTGTGTAGTTGAAGCCTTTGGTCTAAAATGTGTAAAAACAGTTGAACAATAAATAAACTCGTAAATTCTTTATTATTTGATGAATATTATATAGCACAAGTACTATAATAAGATTTGTATCAGGAAAGTTTTCCAGGCTGAGCATATCTAAAATATTAGACGATAGTAAAGAAGTTATACAAGAGATTCTTGTCCAACAGCACTAGAAAGGACAATTGTATATTACAATACTAAACCATATTCCACTCTTGACCAAGAAAATGAGAACCCCAAAAGAGCCTTTGAAGGAATCAGATACAACGGGAGCAATGCCACGGGAATAACGCACTTCAACGGTCACAACGTTGATCTCGAAGAGTGAAAAGCATACAAGTGACTACAGAGATAAAAACAACTTCTGTCTTGGTCTAGGAATAGCGGCTGTGTTTACGGCCACTACTGTAAGATCTCAACCAATTAGGGATACGAGGTGTTCTTCTACACCCAAAGCTCAAAATCAACTATCCAGTCCGAGTACATTGTGGCAGCTCCAAAGGACATTATCTTGCATGAAGAAACCTCAGTACTTGAAAAACAAGGAAGAAACGGATAATATGAATTATGTTAAGCAGTACAACTTTGAGACCCGAAGGAACAGGATTGAAATGTTGTGCTTGATGAGGAGTAGGCTCTGCACTTATTCTATGCTGTTGCATGATGGGAAAATACCAGGATATTCACAAATTGATACGATGCTACAGCCCCACTGTCTCACCAGAGAACGCTGCTAAACTCGTTGATTAGAAAATCCACTTCCAAAACAAATTTGCACCCAATATTCGTGTTTCTACCAAAGTGAGCCATAAATAACTTCTGATTGAGGATGGAGACACTTGGAAGCCGTGTAAGGGTAAGGTTCAGGAGAAGAAGATATTGATGAGAAACCTTTCCTTATTGAGTAAGGAATTTGTTACTCACTTCAATCCTAAAATGTCCATTATGGTTACCCATGGGGATGCAAATTTTATCAACGTGATTAACGAAATTCTTTGGTATTTCGATACCTTGAATAATAATATTGACAAGGAAATGGTAGAGTTGGGGGGGGGGGGGGCAAAAGATACATGGTAATAGATACCTCTATCTTCAATCAAATAGATCTACCAATTCAGAATCTGTACTTGCATAAAGAGCGTCAGAAAAGAATATCAACCTTGTTCAATTGGCAGTTTCTTATCAATTAGCCCAGTTATAAGATTCATGTTTGGTCCTATTTGTCGGAATTTTTTAGTAGATTCTGTTGCACATTCCTGTCCAGTATCGTCCTTATCATAGATGTATCTTGGAATTAGCTTGATTTGAAGTTCCTAACACAAAGAAATCCAGCTAGAACATCAGTTTTTATTTCTTATCCATTCTTAACGTTCTATTTCGGCACCTGGGTTCTCCAAGAATCTTGTTTTTTATCAAATGTTAATCTATTTCTCTTGATTACCTGTTCTAATTATGATTTCCTAGTGAATATCAGATTTCATGCTTGACTGTGCGTGAGGATTGTAGGTACTTCAATTGTAAGAAGTATACTTACATATATCATGGTATTTAGTTTAGTTTCTGGATTCAATTGTCACACTCTAATTTCTTGCTCCCAGATCGGACACATAAAAAGAGGGATAAGCACTAAGAGTATATTGTTTTTCAAATATTTTCAGAGTGTCTAATGCATGTCTGATCTTCAAGGGACCATTTTGTAGGGTGATAATCTGAAAATCTTATAGATATTACACATGTACTAGAACATAAAAGAAAACATAGATTGAAGCATTCAAATCCAGGATTATTCTTCCCTTTGAACCAAGTATGGTAAGACAGAAACGGGATCGATCCCCAACTATGAAACACTTAAAAGATAAGAAAAATGATCAACAAGAAAATCCACAAAATAACACTATTTTCAAAATATCATATCCCCAACGTGCTTATACAAAATACGCCTATAAAATGCTCCGATTAAAAAACACCAAGGAATTTTTTCTGAAATTTCCACATCTACATAAATTGACTAGATACCTTATTGTAATTTCTTAATTCCATCTAGAACAATATATCCAATACTTTTACATATCCTCGTATCCATTTCAAGCAAGCCCTATTCTCTCTAATCCACTTACTTCGCAATCGTATGTCTAGTCGTAGATTCCAGAAGTTTTCCAGTAATTTAGTCCTCTGCAAACTCCTACAGTTTAATTGTCACACGTTATAAACTAGCTCTTGTCACACGTTCTAAGCTAGTTATATCACACGTTCTTAATCTTATCCTCGCCGTTCATCCTTATCAGTCCCACGTGGGTGCAAAAAAAAGGAAAACTAAGCCTCGACTGCAACAACAAAACGGCCAAATTAGGCCTGGACCCCGAATTATTTTCAAATGTGATGCAAAAGGGGTATTATCAACATAATCTACAGTTTCCAGTAGTTCCTTAACTTTTTTGCTATATAATCGATGTCTCCCCTAGCCATCATCCTCAATTGCTCTCTACTTTCCAGGTTGAATAGACTGTCGATAATTAAACACACAGCAGGCCCACGTTCTTATCTTGGCACTTCCTGACACTTATTTTTCTTCTCTAAGCTAATTTTGCAGCCGGGAAATTCTTGGTATTTGCTGTTTCTGTCCATTACACACAGATTATTCCTGGCTGCACGGAAATGAAGCCGAAAAGTACTGACTCTTCAAACAGCATATAAAGAACGCTTCAATGGCCGCTAAAACTTGTCTTGTCCTTCTTTATCATAAAAATATACAGTAATGCAGGCCTTACATCAGTTTGACTACATCTTTGCGATCGCAATGATCTTTGCATTCCTCGATGCTTGGAACATTGGGGCAAATGATGTTGCCAATTCGTTTGCATCCTCCGTTTCATCTAGATCTTTAAAATACTGGCAAGCAATGATACTTGCGGCTCTTTGTGAGTTCCTTGGAGCTGTTCTTGTTGGTTCCAGAGTCAGTGACACCATTAGAAACAAGATTGTTGATGTGGAAGTTTTCCAAAAAGACGGTGACCCTGCTGTTCTTATGCTCACCATGGCCTGTGCCTTGGTAGGCTCCTCTACCTGGTTAACTATCGCTACTCTGATTGGTATGCCTGTTTCCACAACTCATTCTATTGTTGGTGCTGTGATTGGTTCTGCCATCGCTGCTAAGGGTGCTGGTAACGTGCACTGGGGATGGGAAGGTGTTTCGCAAATCATTGCATCCTGGTTCATTGCTCCTCTCATTGCTGGGGCATTTGCTTCCATCATCTTCCTCATTTCTAAATACTTTGTTTTGGAGCGCAAGACTTTGAAGTCCTCACTCAGAAACGCACTTATCTTGGTACCCATCTTGGTGTTTGCTGCTTTCGCTATATTGACAATGTTAATTGTGTGGAAAGGTTCTCCAAACTTGAAGTTAGACAAATTAAGCAACGGAACCGTTACAGCTGCAATTCTTGGAACTGCAGCTGTAGCTACCGCTTTGTACATTCTCTTCCTCCATCCTTTCTACTATAGAAAGTTGGTACTTGACGATTGGACCTTAAAGTGGTACCACATGTACAAGGGTCCTGCTCTCTGGTTCGCTCCTACTGACAACATTCCTCCAATGCCAGAAGGGCACCAATTGACCATCGACTACTACCACGGAAGACGTTACAACGAACAAGGTGAATTGGTGGACATCAATGGTAGTCCAGTCAACAGAAGATCTAGTATTTCAAAGCTCGACACTTCTGATGAAGAAAAGGTCTTATCTCTTGAATCAAACTCGGTACTCGAACAACTTGATGAACCAGATAAACCAAAGCAAGCCACCAAACAATTCTGGTTCTCCTTGCTTAAACAGCCAAAGAAATGGCCATTGTTGCTCTGGCTCGTGGTTTCCCACGGTTTCACACAAGACGTTATCTCTAAACAAGCCTCCAGCAAGGATAAGCTCTCAGGAGACATCCACGGAATGCACTCTTCTTCTAAATATTACGACAACAAGCTCGAGTTCTTATACTCGCTCTTGCAGGGTATCACTGCTGCCACAATGTCCTTTGCACACGGTGCTAACGATATCTCCAACGCTACTGGACCTTTAGCAAGTGTCTACTTGATTTGGAGAGACAACAAAGTTTCTAAAAAGAACGATGTTCCTGTCTGGGTTCTATGTTACGCAGGTGCTGCATTAGTCATTGGATGTTGGACCTACGGGTACAGAATCATGTCTAACTTGGGTAACAAGTTGATCTTGCAATCTCCATCCCGTGGGTTTGCTATTGAATTAGGCGCAGCCGTGACCACTGTGATGGCAACTCAATTGTCCATTCCTGTGTCCACCACACAGTCTGCCGTTGGTGCCACGGTTTTTGTTGGTTTATGTAACAAAGAGTGGAAGGCTGTTAACTGGAGAATGGTGATCTGGTGTTATTCTGGGTGGATTTTTACCTTGCCAATTGCTGGTTTGATTGCAGGTATTCTTAACGGGATCATCTTGTATGCTCCAAGAAAGGGAGCTAATTACCAGTTGCAAGATTAGGTCTAGTTGTTTGTAAAGTTTAATAAAAAAAAGTGATATTTAATGATAATCTTGAGTTGGGTATATTTTAGAACATAGAACAAGCCGGGTACTGTAAGATTAATTCGGACAATGACCTTGGATGCATTCTTAAAGATAATTTCTTGTTGAGGGTTGGTGGTTTAATATACCTCCCACAACAAAATACTAGATATTGTAAGAGTAAAAGACAAATAACAAGTGAAGACTAGTCATCAATAATGACACAGACTACTTTTCCCTGGTGACAATTACCCATAATTTCGGATCGAATCGTGATTAGGGATGGCAAAATCATGTAATTCAAATTTCCCGAAATCTCTCAAATATTGCCTTGAAATCAGGTTTATGTATAGTCATCCGAAGTATTCAAGGTAAACAGGCCGTCAAATAATCAATTGGGTATCGCATAGGATTCACGAAATCATGCTGCTCTGATAGAAGTGAAGATGAACTAGTCACGAATCCTATAATCATACCCAGCTTTTCCTCATATATATTACCAGATAAGATGGATGTATATACCTTGCTGTAGTCCTCTATAGCCAATGTGGCTTACCGTCAAATGCCTTCAGTATGCATGTACTCCGTATCCAGAGATTTATTCTTAAAATCCTCCCTATCCGGTATTCTCACTAGAAATCCATATCGTCACTAAAATTCCATACCTCGCTAAAAAATCAACCCTACATAAATTCTCAGAACTTAAAATCTGTACCCAAATAGCACAACTTTCAAACATGTCTGAGGCCAAATTCGACGCTTCTCTTGATTTATTACGCAGACTTGACCCCAAGGCTGTCTCTGAAAACCTCAATGACATCTGTACTTTGGTGCAACAAGAGCCAGATCAGGAAGATCTCGTTCAAGACTTGTTGTCCTCAATTGACACCCCATTGCTCTTGCGCAAGTGTGAATCCACTGGTAAGCAGTTCTTGTGCTGTGACTACAACCGTGACGGAGACTCGTACAGATCTCCATGGTCCAATAACTACGTTCCTGCTGTGGTAGAAGAAGAATTACCTCCTTATCCTTCTGATATTCTCAGAGAATTGGAAATCAAAGCTAACGAAAGTTTTGAAATTTACCGTGATTTATACTACGAAGGTTCCGGTCACTCCTCGGTTTATCTCTGGGACACTGAAGACGAAGAAACTTTGGACGGATTTGCCGGTGTAGTTTTGTTTAAGAAGGAGATTGACGGGAAGGGGAAGTGGGACTCCATCCACGTATTTGAAGTGATAAAGGAATCTCTGAACAAATTCTTGTACAAGTTAACCAGTTCAGTGATATTGGACTTGCAGAATGGCACCAACTTGTCGCTTTCTGGTAGTTTAACCAGACAATTGGAACAAACAAGCGTCATTGAACAGGGCCAGAGTTTAGAAACAAGCCACTTGATCAATTTGGGAACCTTGGTTGAAAAGTCGGAACACACTGTCAGAAACATCTTGCAAGAAGTTTATTTTGATAAATTAAAGGATATTATGTTGAAGGATTTGAGATCCGTCGGAGACATTGGTGAGAAAAGATTAGAAGAATCAAAACAAAATGAGATAATCAAGGGGTTACAGGGAACTGCTTAGTTTGAATTCATTACTAAATACAACAGTTTTTTATTTCATGGTGTAAATGTATCGAGTACGAGATGGTATTGTAGCGCCAGTTCTGTCTGTAGCTTACCCCTTTTGAAACATACCGGACTTTTGAATTGCGAATATTACAGTGACTTGACCGAATAATGGATGGATAAAATACTTCTGGGGGTCAATATGTCCACTAGTTGAGAATTATAATATGTACATTCTAAGTAAACCCGCTATCCATTTTCTTCTAGAAGTTTAACGTGTACTTGCTCAATGTGTTTATGAAAGATCTCAGATGCATCCAGATGAATCAGATATCTCCTGGATTACCCAAAACATTAAGTACTAATACAATGTACTCGGAAAGTATATATAACATATACAGTTTATGTAAAAACTAAGAGAGAGTTGAAATGTTATTCATCTATAATCATATTCTGGTTTCCAGAAGAATTAACAGAAATAGATTAACAATCAATATTCAATCTGAAGACAATGATTAGTTATTTTAGAGCACGCAAGAATCAAATACTATGAAGGCTCCCCATGGTGGTGAAGAGCTAGAATGGAATTAGCCATTCGAGTATCTTAATCCAGGTAGCCGAAAGCGGAAAGAATCGTTTTATTGATTATAGTTGTGCTCTTGGTAACACATCAAGGTCTGGGCGTAATTAACTAAGGCACGGGAGCATTTTTAATAACTTGCCCTTCAATAAAAGTGCCTTGTTGGTGATTGACAAGTCCATTTATTCTATGGACAAGCTAATTATAATAATCTCTCTTGTTACAATTAATAGTAATCTCTGAAGAACTTGGTGTAAACCGTTCTCAAAAATTTCCTTCTCCTTTGTTTGTCTATTTGAAGTAGATTGTTAACTTCAATTGAGGTTCAATAGTATCATTACTCATATAAGACAATAAGAGCTAAAGTTTACGCTGTCTACACCAATCACTGAGTCTCTGGACGTCATCTAGTAGTAAATCATGAAACATTGACAGGGAAAAGTGAAATATAGGAAATATGGGAAAAATTGAAAGAAATAACAGAAAAATTCACTTTTAGATTTTCAGGATAGTCTATGACCACCCTGTCATTGGATCGTAGCTTGGAGTGGGGGATTTAATTGGTTGTATCTCTGTAGAATGGCTGGCTGTAATATGTGTCAATCTTCTTGATTTACTTGTAAATAATAATTTACAGGTAGTGCATTGATAAGGGGCACTTTTAATAGAATATATTTGGGATCGAGTTTGGTGTAAGATCTGAACCACTTTCTTGTGGAGTTTATTTCTGCTGTAGTTGGGGTCCACATTATATTTGACTGATTTGATTGTAATTGGTTTCTCTGTGATTTCTTGGATGTGTGATTGTAGATGAGTGAAGAATCTATGACATGAAATGAAGTCCCCACAATACTTGCACTCCCTTGACCCCGAATGACAATGGCAGTGATATGACAAGTCTTGCCATGTTCTGAATGCCTTCTTACACTGCTTACACACGTAGCTAGGTGTCTTGCAGCACTTGTGCTCGTGTATTGAGATTATGGATAGTCTCACAGACAGGAACGGACATCTAACACAAGTATACGAGCTTTGCTTTTCGAAAGCCGAAATTTCATCGTTGGAACCATTGGATTTGACAGTGCCAATAGACAATTCATTAGCCGATTCAAAGGTTTCAATAGTCCCATTTGGCGATTGGTGCTTTAGCATTTTGGCTGCAAAAATGATATGTCGGATTTAGAAAAACAGCCGTAAGGAAAAAAAAGCGATTGCTCGAGGCAAAATGAAAAACGAGAGCTCACAAGAATAATAGAAGTCCTACAATAATACTAATAACTTATCCAGAAAAAAATCATTTATAATTTATTCATACTTCGTATATATAATTTCAGTTAAGCCTTAGAAATGGTAGTGTAGAATTGCTTACCTTGACCAGTGGCAATTTCCAATTCGAGCTTAGATGGCTGTCTGGAACCATCGGCACCAGCAAAGGAGCCAGCACCCCATGGAGAAGAGCCGTGAACTTCTTCCAAGTTGGTAATTTGTGGGAAGAGAGCACCATAACCCAATGGAACAAAAGAGATACCGTGGTGAACAATAACGGAAAGTGCGTTCATGATGGTGGCTTCTTGTCCACCACCTGGGGTACCGGTAGTGACAAAGAAACCAGCAGACTTACCGTACAAAGCACCAGAAGCCCACAAACCACCAGTAGCATCCCAGAAGGCCTTGAATTGGGCTGGGTAGTTACCGAATCTGGTTGGAACACCAAACAAGAAGGCGTCGTAGGAGGTCAAGGTCTCAATGGTAGCAATTGGGTAGTTTGGCTTAGCTGGAGCGTGCATCTTGGTCAAAACTTCTTCTGGTAAGGTTTCAGCAACTTGGAAGATGTCAGCGACACCACCAGCAGCTTCGACACCGGCCTTTTCAGCTTCGGCCAAGGTGGCGACGTGGTGGTACAAGGAGTAGATGATAATTGCAACTTTTGGAGCCATTCTGTAGATTCTAAAGTTAAGTGTTAGTTAATGAAAAATATGCAACAAGGGCGAGCAAGGGCCTTATATAGTTTCCCTCCCATATATACACAAAAGAAAAGTGATCTAATTTTAGTTATGTGTTTCTACACACTTACGAAACAATTACAAACAAGTTTCTTGAATTAGTAACTCAACAAAGCAGCTCTAAACCACAACAATACTCGACTGTGGATCCAATTGCGCTTTTTATGTAACTTTTACTAATGCTGCTTTTTTTTAATCGAATACATCAGGGTTTTGAGCCACGATAAAGAAAAGATTCCAACAGAATACATAGAGAAGGGTAAAGGTGTTGAAAATGTCAGAAACAGAAGCACATCTGAAACCGAGGAGTCGACTGGCATTGCTGAGGTGCATAGATTGGTTTACATTACCCTCCCCGTATAACCATTGCCTTCTCACTTTCCGCCTTCCCATAACCTATAAGGTCCCCTTTTCTCAAAATTTGTAAAAATGAATAATTATTGATTACTTTTGTGTCCACAACTTGACAAATATTCTATAGATTACGTATAAATGACAGCGGTTACCCATTAGTGAGACTGGGGCCGAGTTCACTAAAACTGTTGATAATTCCTGGGTATTTTCACAATTTCCTCCCTTTTATTTTCACAAGATAATTTATGAACAAACACGGATTCGTCGTTGCTACTTTTTGTTAGGAGTTAATTAGGCTGCAAATCAAAATAACTGCAATTTAGCGGTAAGAAGAAAGACGGGTTCAGTATTTTCTCGGCGTTTATTTATTACTCTTCCCTTCCGTTATGTTGGGGACAGGGTCCTACCCTTGTTACTTCTCAATTAGGTAGTAATATCCAATACTTGAAACTCTACAATCCATCCTCATCGGTAATTCCTATTGTTATTACTAATACTAGTCGTAATTTTATATATAATCCCTATCTTCCACGAATCATAAAGTTTAACATATCTGGTTGATTGTATAAACTTCAAAAATCGAAGATATTTTCAAGATATTAAAGGAAAATAGCGATTTACCTTACTATCCTAAAAAGTTAAATTACCACCTATATCGTATACTTTACCCTTCCACAAGAAATACCTTTAACGCTTTGCTATCCACGTTACTCTTCTGCATTCTTATTTAGTCAGTCAATTATATGCTAAGTATTAATGCCTAATAAACAACGTCCTAAGATGCCCTAACAGTAGGAGTATCATCACATTATACATCCTTTAAGGATTGCAATGGAGTAGTAACTGGAAGATTCTTGTGGGTATTTGTATCGTGTTGGCTCTAACCCGCTTTAATGCTGATATTGAATGACGACTTCGTTTCCTCTTTAAAACTCTGCGGTATGCATGGTTTGACCAGTATAGACGACCAAGAGGGGGATGAAGTAAAGTACATAGAAGCAAGGTTCCTTTTAAATTTTAGTACTTAAAAAGCCTCGATTTTTTATATCTATTTATTCATGAATTTTCAGTAAATAGTTCGCTTCAAATGAATATAATCATAAAACATGCGGTGCTCTACAACAAAAAACTTCGATAAGGTTCTGTTTGTATTGTGTGTACATGTGGTTACAGATTATAACTTTCGTCAGATATTCGACTTTACTCAGTATTGTATGGTTTACAATATTATATCGTCCAGAATTCCTCAGGTGTAGAAGTACCTGGGACTCTGCTAGTCGACACCATGCTCTAGCCAGTTCGAAAATGAAGTGGTCAAATTTATTGATGAGCTTAAGTATGACTTTAAGGGAAGGTGAGAGACTCCTGTCAATCTGAATAGTCCACTCCAATGTATGTGAAAATCCTACATTGTGCGAAGTTATGTCTGTTCGGCTACTTGGACTCTTTCATCACCTCTGCTGCTAGGGAACTAGTACTTGTTGCAGTTCAAAATCATGAATCCTCTATATTTCATTTTTGGTTCGTATCATATCGTATTTCTTATCTAATTGTCCATCAAATTTTAGACCCATTTGTTGTATCTCCTTCTTCATATTCTCACATGAATCGTCCTCTTCTCAGGTTAGAATACATGCATAAATCATCCTTTTCTTAAGTTAGAATACATGGATAAGTCAATCTTCTCATCGTCGGAAATAGGTGTCCTTAAATCATATTCACTGTTATTAGCCGAGTGCTTCAAACAAATGGCGGACCCTGTATCTAAATTGTACATTTCCTTTGGTCTATTCGAAGTCTCAAAAGAGCCGGTTGTTTCCTCGCTAAGAGAAGATAAAACATTCGAAGTAACGTCGTTTACAAAGGACCATATGGACGACGATACTGACTGAAATACATCATCTTTCTTTTCAGGATACATCAGTTCCATGTCCATTGACTTGTTAGTCTTTGATCTGGCCTTTAAAGGCGATATAGTAGAATCAAAACTAGATACTGAATCTTCAGAATATCTTGATTTATGTGAAATGACTCCTGTAGAGAATTCGTCCGATTGATATGAACCCCTCAGAGTTCTTCGATGTTCATCAAGATTCAACTTCAAGGTGTCGTCCGATTTGCGAGTTCTTTTTTGAATGTAAACGTCTCTAGCAGGCCCACCTAGAGACGTGGTGTTGGTGTTGGTGTTGGTGTTGAGCTCTTTAGGGACGGGACTTGCTTCTTTAGTGTACAGGTCCATCTCTGTTTTTGGATTATTCTGTAGACTTTTTTCAAATTCATTCTGGAGCATGGTATCAAACTGCTGAAGCATGTTCAAAGGTTTCGAAATGCTCGACCACAATTTGGAGTTTCTTTTGTCACCAGTATTCTTACCCGGCGAAGAAACAGACAAAGCTCTCCTTCGAGACCTAGTAGACGCTATGGCTTCTTCTCTTGGATTACTTTTCGTCGATGGCGTATTAACAACACCTCCATTATGATTTAATTCTTTGTATAAGGATCTCTGTATGACTTCACGTAACTTGCGGATTTCTCTCTCATGCCTTTCCAATAAAACAGTTAGAGATTGAATATTGTCCTTGATTTCCACAATTGACATTTCCTTGAATGCTAAGATCCTTAATTGGTCGTCTATATCTAGTAGATCTAACTGGTCCATTTGTGGAAGCGGTGCCTCTGGTTGTGATATAATGGGCAGAGCGATGGTTTGGACCTCTGTTTCACTAACTTGGGGTAACGAGAACATTAATTGTCCTGAACTTTGTGACATACACGAGACCGACCGTTTGTGCTTGTTCATTGGCGTTGTGCTTCCGCTGTTTGTAGATATAGGAGATACAGTGTTCAAGTTTAAACCCTTTGATCTCATGGAATTTGACCGTGTTATGGGCTTGGATTTGATCGACGAAAACGACCCTGTGCTCGATCTCTTGTCAGTAAAATTCATAAAGTCATCACTTGCTAGATTTAGCGAATTAAACCCGCCAATAACGGCGCCAACCTCTGTCTTGCTCATAGTGACTGATGAACTTGCTGGCAAAACAAAAATGTAAAAAGTGGTAAATAAGTAACTATAATGGTCACGTGCCCTAGGTATAATTCATGGAGAAATTGCAAGGGGTATGGAACAGGAATGGGGGCGATGATGTGGAACAGTTGCTGAGGCAGCCCAGTTGCTCAAGGTATTTCGTTACTGGGGAAGTGTACCTAAGTAATTTTACTTCTAACAAGTGGAATTTTTTCTAAAAGCCACCAGTTTAAGTCTCAACTTTGGAGGTTTCTCTGGTTATGAATGGGAATTCTATAGAAAGACTATGATGCAAGGGGTGCTACAGGTGTAAAATTATATAGAAGAGTGAAGTAAGAGAATCATAACTATGTGAAAGCTGAAGGGTTTCGGATCATGCGGAATAATGTGATACGATAGTAAATATATCTATAGGAAGTCATTTAAAGTGAAGATATTCTTGAACTGCAGCAAATGCTAAAAACCTTATAATGTTCGATGTATCTCGTGTGCGCTAAACTATTATGTACCACTGTTATGTGCCATTGTTGGTTTGATTACATAACGGTGTAAGGTATAATTACGTAAAATCGGTTGATAAGACACAAGAACTGGAATATCAAAAAACGCAATTGAGCTTTTTTCCCCAAAACACATATACCCCTCCATAACTTATACCAGCATGAACCATCCAGTGAGCAAATGGATCAAATGGGTCTTAATACTTTTGCTTGCAAGAGTAAAGAAACCAATTCTTTTATCCAGTTTCATCTCCTTGAATCCGTTGATTAAACAAGGGTTCAAAAATGCGGAGGGTGACCTGAAATGGAGCGATAAGCTATCCAATGCTATTTCGTCGTTGTTGTTGTATTTGGCCACTGTCGATAACCCTAAAATACCTAAGGATTACCTTTCCGTCTATTTGTGGATGGGATACTTGGGGGAATTGAATCCCCCTTCTTCTCTGGAAATTAAATCTCGGAACTTCAAATTAGAAAATTTGGATAAGGACAAATTCAATTGGCTAATCAAGTTGTACAAGCAAAAGGAATACATAATATTTCCTGCAATTTTCGCACAATTGCTATCCAATTATCTCACACCTACTAAATTCAAACTCAATCACAAATACTTATCTGGGAGCATCAAAAAATACATCTTGAATCCGATCTGGATAAATTACTCTCTTGGAAAGTTGTCCGTTAGTATTAATTTGTATGGATTACTACAAAGCTATTTAATTCACAATGCTGCATTGTTCTCATTAATTGGGATTTACAATTTTAAGGAGAAGTTTCTCAATGAATACTACAAAGTTCAGTTTGATTTAGTTCAAGATGATGTCAGGTCTGTGGCGAAGAGATACTTCCTGTATGTTTTAAAACGTTCAGTTGCTTTTGCTAATTTCATTTATATTCCTAACATCATCTCAATTGCACTTATATCCTGTACATCACTGGTTCTTGTGTCCAATAAGTCGAAATTTTTCTTGAAAAGTTACATCAAAACTGTTGGTTTTATTTCCGGATTTTCTTTTCTCTATTTGAATGGGAAAATTCCAGAATTATCAGGTACATCAGAAGAGTCAGAAACTCCAGAAACTCCACCTAAAGAAATACTGAATCCTTGGAGAATATCTAAGTCCTTTTTTAATGCACTCAACTTGTATCTTTTTCGATTGATTATTCTTTCTAAATGGAGAATAACCAAGGAAAACCAACCCTTTTTCAAGTTACTAAAGGTTGAAACCTGGAATAAGTTAGAATCCGCTCTAATGTGCATTGGTGTGTACAAATTAATGAACTTGAACGATTTTATTAATCAGAACGATCAATTCAAAAAAGTTGATGATTTAAAGAAGCACCTTTTGATAAAGATGATTAGGAGGGTAATGTAATACAACAGATATCACATTTAATGTTATGACTTATGAAATCCGCATTATATTTTAGATACATAAATTCATTCGAAATAAAAGTCCAACCAGCTAAGTGTACAAAAGAACTCCCAGATCGATGCATACATACTCAAGTTTCATCAAATATTGAAACCTTATCTTACGAGCAGAGATATTTGAAATAAAATTTAGTGGTCAACAAGCAGCAAACTTGATTTCAGTATCTATTTCGTCTACTTTCTTCAACTATAATATCATGTCTAAAACTACATAATTTTAACTCCACTAGATCATTAAAAGTGACAGGTGCATCTAAGTGAACCACTCTCGGAATTACCACTGTTATTTATCACCAATACTTAATACCCACCAGCACCTGGAACATTCTCCTTGCCCTTCAAGCTTTTTAATAAGCTTTTAAATCTACTCTTGTCTCTATCGTCGTTGATAGGCAACTCACCAACGTCATCAATCAATTCACCAACTCTGTCCCACAAAGTTCCTCTCTTCAAGAAACTGTCTCTCTTTTCCAAAAACTGTTCTTGGTCTTTCAAGACTTGCTTAGAAGTGGTTTCCTTCTTGTTATTATAGTTGTCATAGAAATCGTCGATTGTTTGTTGTGCCTTGGAGATGATATCTTCCTTCTTTTTAGCACTGGCCTTATCTCTCAGAGAGATCTCCAAATCACGACGTTCTTTCCACTCTTGCAAGTGCTTGGATTCGCCCAAGGTTGGAGCAGCAGTTTCTTCTTCAGCTTCAACTTCTTCTTCGGCGTCTTCGTACTGTTCTGCATTCTTGTCAACATCAGGAAATTGAGCCTTGAAGTTGCTTATCTCGTCATCGTCGTCACTTCCCAAGGCTTGGTGATCTTGTTCTGTCTTGAATTCATCCCCAAGTAATTCGTTTTCACGAGACAAAAAATCGGATCCCTCCAAGTTCACATTGTCATCAAATGGAATATCATTGTCTATAGAGGCTATTTCAGGGTACTTTTCAGTCATTTTGCTGGTGTTAGTTGTTATGTTTATTTGATTTGGTGTCCAATTGATAGTCAGGTGACTTCAAATTGGTAAGGGAGGTATATAAAATCAATAGTGCAATAAAAAAGACCAAAAGTGCAGTACTAACTTGAGAAGTTGAAAAGTGCACCACTAGTGTAGTTGAGAATAAATATGTGGATAGTAGGTAGTTAAACCATATCTACGGGTTTGTTTCTTTCCCGTGAAATGTGTTTTCTTGTCTTCACTATGGTCACCAATTCTAAATTTACCCTTTTGTGCAAGGTTTAACATTAATTTGGGTCAATATTTATTGGCTGTACTAAACTTTTTCCCGATTGAATCATTGAAGAGTAGAATAAATGGCCACTTATGTTTTTAGATTTATACAGTGGGTTATATATCAAATCTTCTAGCTAGTTAGTATTAAATTTGCTGCTGCTTGAATCAATATTCGGCTTTTTTTGCAGCCATTTTACCGGATTCAAGATAGTCCTGTCGTAGAAGAAATATATATTTTTACGTATGCAACTCTGGTTTCAGAAAATTATAATAAGAAGCTACAAAGAATCGCTAACACATTTTCAATTAGTGTTCTAAAAGTTACAAATTAATCTTATATAATCTAACTGAGGTATCCACACTGCCAACTCCCAACATCAATTCTTTTTCGTTGGAACTGAATGCCAATTTAGTAACTTTTCCAGCAGGAGTGATGTTTTCATCGAACTTCAATTCCAATTTAAACTGAAAGTTGGTCAAATCGACACTGTAGATACTAATTAAACCACTTTCCAATCCAACAGCAACGAGAGCCCTGTCATTAATATGTTCATAGACACTAACAGATGTGATTGCCTCATCCAACTTAAGAGAAGACTTAAGCACTACCTTCGAATCCTCAACACTCCAAAGTTTTATCTGTTTGTCACGAGATCCAGTAACAAAGAAATCCCCTTGTGCCGTCTTTGGGAACCAGGAACAGTCCCAAATAATTCTATTGTGCGCCTTCTCATTAAGTTCTACCAATTCAATGTTATCGCCTCCAATTCTCCAAAGGGAAAATTGTCTATCACGAGAAACACTCAAGAGGTACTTTCCATTTCTAGAAAATTCTAAACTGGTGATAGTCAAATTGTGACCTTCCAAAACTTGCACCACTTGCTGATAATCCTTCTTAGGATTGAATAATCTAATAACAGCATGCTTCAGAGAGTTCGATCTACATGCAGAAGCAATTAAATCTCCACTAGGAGAAGTAGCACAGCATGTAATCTCATACCCATGGCCGTACAACTTTTCCAATTCAGGGAATAAGGTGTATCTTTGCAAGTAGTCTTCCAAAGGAGGACCTGTCAAGAGGCTCAAGACGTCTTCATTCTTGGCTGCGGCTTCTTCTCCAGCCTCAACGTCTTGCTGTTGTTGGGCAGCATCTCCTGCTTCCATTTGCTCGTTTGCTGCCTTGTTAGACAAACCTAACACCGGTAAACTGGCAGATTCAGGTAAAGCACCAGCAATCTCAATTCCACAGGTCTTGTTTAATAACTTGCTGATCGAATCCGTCATTTCAAAAACACGCAAAACCTTCTCATCCCCACCAGACACAAACTTTGAAGAGTCCACATTATCAATACATATCATATCATAACCATGGATCTGTGGTCTTGCAAATTCGTGCCAGGTTCCTGTTTCCGTCCATGGAGCAAATAATCTAGTGGTCTGATCAAGAGAGGTACTCATAAAATACTCTCCTCCCCTAGACCAAACCAAATCAGTCACGTCCTTTACAGCACCACTAATTCCTAGAGACGAGTCAAACGATTTTGTATCCTTAGACTTGTAAACTCTGTATGAGCCAGTTTTTCCGTTGGCCAAAATGTACTGACATCCTTCCTCTTCGATCCACAAGCAGGACCAGAATCCACCAGAAGCACCTGTTGCAGTCGAGGCACCCTTAATCGACATTTCTCCAAGTCTGTTTACGCAACACCAAATACCTGACTCTTTGTCCATTTCCCAAACCATCAATGCAGTGTCAGCACTGGAACTAAGGAGCTGAAACTTTCCATTGGGGTTCCACTGCAAGCCTGTGACCCAATCGTCATGACCCATGATTAACGCATCAAAATTGAAAGCACCACGGGAAGCACCAAATGAGAATTCATATTGTTTGTTCGATAAAAGAATCAACTGGTTCTCATCCGAGCTCTCGATTCTTTCATTCAACCTAAGCTTCCATAATCTAATAAACCTGTCCTGGGAACCACTAGCTAATATATAACTCTTGTGTTTTTCCTCTTCCACAAAGGAAAGACACTTAATCCAGTCTTCATGACCTGGTAAAACAGCAATCTGTTTAATTGAACTGATTTCGTTCACGTTGAAAACGTAGTTGTATATGCTTGTGGAAGTACCACCAATAACCATGACAAAGTGTTCTTCATCCACGTCTTGAATTGCAATTGTAGTAGGGTAAAAGTTAAATTTAACCTCGAACTCATGCTCTAACGTTACTTTGTCGCTATCCAGCTTCCACACCAAAATTTTCCCATCGGCACCTCCTGTAACAACGATATTCTTGGACACTGCAAGACATGTAATCGACCTGGTGTGCCCTGTGAGCAAATGTTCGAACTGGTACTTCCCAGACACCTTCTTCCAAACTGCCCCATTACAGTCTTCAGAAATAGACACCAAAAGGTCTGTCCCTGGTACAAATTTCACTCCGGTGACTTCTTTTTCATGTTTCTTCAATGTCTGGTGAACTCCTTTGGTAGTTAGCGGATTCCACAACGCAACTGTGTTGGAAGCCCCGAAAGCAACAAGCTTCTCCAGTGCATTGTAGTCAGAAGAAAACGTCTGTCTGTTAGCCCCAATAAATATACCTTCTTGACTTACTGACATGGTTGTGATGACTTGATGATCTTCTCACGTGCGCAGAAAAGATAGAGGATGTATGTTGAATGGAGAATAGGTAAACCATCAGAAAAGGAAAAAGGAATAAAGAGAATACAGTTAAGACAGAAATATTTCTTATTTTTTAAAGATTAAGCAATCATACTTATCTTCTCATGAATCTTCTGTTGTCATAATCATGTATACCTTTGGTGACTTTGGAAACATCTGTACCGCAATAATTAAGATCACTTTTCAATGAAACATCCCATCTTCAAATTAACGACCAAACACCATTTGTAAAACAGTAGGCAATTAAACAACTAAGGGCCATCCACCACTCATTTATTAATTCAATTATAAAACCATGGTATCTGCGTAAGTATAGCAAAATTCTCTTCTCCGACCTAACTAACCCTAAGTGTCCTCCTAGTACAGAAAGCAACCCCAGAGACAATTACACAATTCCACGATCAATTATCGAATGAACTCCCTACCTTAAAAGGAAAATGGGGCTTTTCATTCAAGATATTTAGAAACAACATCTACCTGATACCCCCAGAACTCGAGGAATCAGTCACTGTAACCCCCGAGACAAAGTTTTTATACACTTTAAGCCCATCATATTTGGGTGAGTCAACAATTACTCTCCTCAACAAGCGGTCTACTGGTGTATTCTCAAACACTATTAAAGGAGAGGGGAATTCTGAGTTGCCAATTCCTACTGATCATATTGATCTTGGTGCCACTACAGGACTAAACGACCCATTTGACTATTTCATAAATCAGAAATTACAAAGTTTATGGACTCAAAGACAGATTATTAAGGGCGATGGTGGTCAAATTTATCAATTAGAAAATGGCAACTTGACTATACGAACGTCCAATGTTTTCTTACATGGGAACTTCAGAGGGCTACTTATACATATAGAAGTGGAAGGAACTGATAGAACGGTTTTCGATAAAGTTCGCATGAAGTACAATATTCCAGAAGGTAAACTTAGCAGTGACGTCCTTAACGAGGCTGATTTGGATCAGTATGGTGACTTGTGCTTACAGTATTCCGAAATATTGAATTTCTAAATGAATTTAGAACTTAAAATGAATTTTAGAGAATTGGAATTAAATATAGAGGTTCCTTGACGCCTAGGTTCGCTGAATCAAAATTAAAGAGGTTAATTATCAATGAAAATGTACTTGTTAACTCGTCCAAATTACTCAATATTGATATGAGGTTCACATCAAGGTATATTCAATTAAAGTAAAACCAAAATCTAAGGTAAACTATACTTTGATACTACTATAACTAAAGAGATTGACCTCTTGAAATTGAAATTATACATACCCGATGTGGCAAAACTTGTTTCCAGATCTCAAGACCAAGCTTCTATATATAGGTACCAATAATACAGTTATTCATACAGACAAGTCTTCTCGGTCGGCCATTCCACAGTTTTCCTTATGAAGAATTCTCTATATCACATTCTACTTTGTTATTCATCCAGAAGATTAGACTCAAGTAAAATGGGTCTACAACTATTTTGCAGACATATGTAACCATCTCATCTATGCGCTACCAAACGATGAGCTAAATTTCAAAATCTTAAAATCTCAAAAACTACAAAAGCTATAAGTTCATCACATCCATGGCTAGAAAAGAAAGGCCTAGAAAGGTTTCACGTAAGAGTGTCCGAGAAACAGAAGATGCTGAACTCAGTAAGCTTCAAGAAAGGATCGACCAGTATGACGCTACAGTCGACGAGAAGAATATTTCCCAATTTAGTGATCTTCCGATCTCACAGGCTACTCTCAAAGGATTGAAAGAAGCTAGTTTTGTGCTGATGACAGACATTCAGAAGAGAACCATTCCTATTGCTTTGAAAGGTGAAGATGTTATGGGTACTGCAAAGACTGGGTCTGGTAAGACTTTAGCCTTTTTGATCCCCACGATAGAAGCATTGATAAGGAACAAAATTACCGAGTATGATGGGTTGGCTGCTTTAATTGTCAGTCCAACAAGAGAATTGGCAGTCCAGATTTTTGAGGTTTTAACCAAGATTGGGAAACATAACTCTTTTTCCGCCTGTTTAGTTACTGGTGGTAAGGATGTCAAGTATGAAAAGGAGAGAGTTTCCAAGATGAACATCATCGTGGGAACTCCTGGTAGAATTTCGCAACATTTGAACGAAGCTGTCGGAATGGAAGTTTCCAACTTACAGGTTTTAGTATTGGACGAAGCCGACAGATGTCTTGATATGGGATTCAAGAAACAAATTGACAATATTATGGGTCACTTACCGCCAACTAGACAAACTCTTTTGTTTTCTGCTACTCAGTCCGAGTCTGTTTCGTTCTTGGGCAGATTATCATTGACCAACCCAAGAAGAATTGGTGTGAGCAGTGACCAAGAACTCTCTGCTACACCTGATTCCCTTGAACAAGCCTACATTAAGATTCCATTAGATGAGAAATTGGACGTTCTTTGGTCCTTCATCAAGTCGCATTTGAAATCGAAGATTCTTGTCTTCTTTTCGTCTTCTAAGCAAGTTCAGTTTGCGTACGAAACATTCAGAACTTTGCAACCAGGTATATCATTGCTTAGGTTGTATGGTCGTCATAAACAAACTACCCGTTTGGAAACCACTGCCAAGTTCTCACAGGCACAACACGCATGTCTTTTTGCGACAGACATTGTGGCCCGTGGGTTGGACTTTCCTGCCATTGATTGGGTTGTTCAGGTGGATTGTCCGGAGGATGCTGCAACGTATGTGCATAGAGTAGGTCGTGCTGCTCGTTTCGGGCGTCAAGGTAAGTCCTTAATGATGTTAATGCCTTCGGAAGAAGAAGGAATGTTGAAGAGATTGAAGCTCAACAAAATTGAGCCCAAATTTATGAATATCAAATCCAAGAATAAGAAGAGTATCAGACCCCAATTGCAGTCTTTGTGTTTTAAGGATCCTCAATTAAAGAATTTGGGGCAAAGAGCGTTTATTTCCTACTACAGGTCCGTTTACATTCAAAAGGACAAGGACATTTTCAAGGTGGAGGAATTACCAGGTGACAAATTTGCAGCCTCTTTGGGATTACCAGGTGCACCAAAGATTAAGATAAAGGGTGGTGCTGGAAGTAAGGAGAAGAAAAATGTTTCAAGACAATTAATGGCCTTGGAGGAAGCAAACGATGAAGGTGAAACACAAGAGAACAAGAAGGTTAGAACCAAATACGATCGTATGTTTGAGAGACAGAATCAAACAGTCTTATCTGAGAATTACTTAAATTTGACAGGTGCCAATGCTGCAGCAGAAGAAGAGGATGACTTCATGCAAGTTAAGAGAAAGGATCATAATTTAGTTGATGAGGAGTTGCCAGATTTGAGTATACCGGTTTCGAAGAGACAGGCAAAGAAGGTGTTGAGTAAAAAATTGTCGCTCCAAGGAAAGAGTGGTTCTGTCAGATTGAAGTTCGATGACGACGGTGTGGCGCATGAATTATACGAATTAGAGGACGAAGATGACTTTAGAGCAGCTGGTGACGCAGGACTTCAAAAGGAAGCTTTTGTATCCAAGGGTAAAGAAGATATGGATGAAGCAGATGTGGAAGATAAAGAAACAGCCAAACAGAAGAGGCAAGACAAGAAGAGGAAGAGGAAGGAAATGGAGAGACGTGAAAACGAAAGCGACTACGACGATGAGTTTGATGGTGAAACACATAATGACGTTGATCTCGAAAGAGATCTCGAAGATTCTGCTTCTGATTCCGACTCACCAGCAGAAAAGAAACCTAAATGGTTCCAAAATGACAAGCACAAGAAGCAAGTTGATGATATTGTTGAAATTGATGCACCTGAGACTTTGGAAGATTTGGAATCCTTGACAGCTAAGTTGTTGGAAGGATAAACAGAACGCATACGAGATAACACTCCCAAATTAGTATTATATCCATCTCTCAGTTTTATAGATTCTTAATATAATTGGTTTCTTTTGACCCTAAGAATGTTCAAATTTTGTTCATCTATTTTTCACATAATTGATAGCACCAACACACCTCTAGTCTACTACAATTTCAATATACCGAAGGCTACAAAATGTAAATCATTTCATACATTAATTTTGATCGTAGAAGGGTTTGACCACATTTCGGAAATTTATTCTATCTTGGCACCAAATGTTTGAATCATCGTACAATAGATATTTTCTTCTTAAGACAAATAAACATTACGATTCAATTCAAAAAAATATGCTCCTTAAAATCCAAATATGCAGACCCATGAAGATTATGAAATTTTAACCTCTTATATAATCGGCACCCCTACAACCTTCCCATCGATTTCACCCAATCTGATGATATCACCAGTTTTTTCTTCATCAACTTCTTCTCCTTTTTCCAAAATCACCAATTCTTGGAGGAATTTTGTTTCGTTCCCCTTAGAAATCAACAAGTTGTTATTATTCCCTAAATTAATAGTTATTTTACCTGACTGGTGAATATTAACTTTTCCAATTTCCCCTTTAACATCACTGACAACATCGCCTTCGCTATCCTTATAACGTGGGAGTACTTTTGGCAATTGAAAGACGATATATTTATCTTCTAATTCTACGGCTTCAAGTTTACCTGTAATCATGTCAAGTAATTGTTGGTGGTCTGTGATCATTTTATCTTGTTCTTCTCGTTCGAAAACATCTGTAACTATACGGCTCTCTAACTTTGCCTTTTCTTCACGAATTTTAGTTAATTTTTCTTCTATTGGTTCTGATTTCACGCCAGGAGTTGCACTGGCAGTTGGAGTACGACTGTCTATACTAACAGTTTCCAATTTGACCGAGCTGTCGTTGGAAGCTCCCATGCTTCTTACTGGTCTCACAGGGAACAAGACAGTCTCTTCCTCGGCAAATCTATACTCCTTAGTCATATTAATCTTGGTAGCATCTTCATCATCCGATTCTTCACCAGGAGCGACAGACCTTTCTTGATTTTCCTTTAACTTCAAGTTCTGAAGAAACTCAGGTGTTGGAGAGAGTGAATTGAAAGTTTGATCTGCTGTTAAACCAAGCTTAGTACCGCTGGCATTACCCATGGCAACTGAGCCAGATGACAATGGACCGGAAGATACCAAATGTGTACCCGCATAGTTATTTCTACCACCCCTCCCACGGCCTCTAAAAGCCCCACGGCCTCTAGTGCTAGTGGATCGCTGTTCAGTCTTTACTTGTGGGGCATCTTTGTCACGTTCTTCCTTCGATTTTCTAGCAACAACCTTGGGTTTGAACTTCAACGCTGCCTTAGAGGTAGATGGCTTCTTGAGCGAGTCTAATCGGTTGGACATAGCGTGCTTCTTAATACGGCCAAACAACAATCGATATCAACAATCTCGGTAGTTTGGGGGTTTCGTGTTTTTTGCTCATCGCGAAATTCAGGAAAAAAATGAAAATGGAAAAGTCAAAGGTGAAAAGTAAAAGGTTTCAAGAGGATCTCTAGAGCTAACATGTCTGACTTAGATGAGGTAGATGCCTTTAATGCTAATAAGGAGAAAATATTACTTGAGAGTGCTGGAAAGTACGGAAAAAGAATAGAGCGGGACCTGGACGATGATGAAGAAGTGATGGCCATGGATTGGGATGGTGAAGAAGATCAGGATGGTGAAGAGGAAGATGACGATGAAGATGAAGATGAACTAGATGATGAACAAGAAGAAGGTGAAGAGGAAGAAGGAACTTCTGGCTGGGGGTCTAAGAAGGACTACTATGGTGGTGATGATGCCTCAGATGACGAAGACTCCAAGCAAATGACAGCTGAAGCGCTTAAGCAACAGAAGAAACATCTCGCTGATTTGGCCATGGATGATTATGTGGACGAAGAAATGATGGAGGACTGGAAAAAGACTGACATTGTTGAGCCTGAAATTAACACCAAATCAGATAATTTAGATGACCAAGATCGTTTAAAGCTATTAAACCAGTTGTACCCCGAATTCATCCCATTACTTAAGGAAATGGAAACATTAAAACCCAGATTGTCTACACTCCTGACTGAAAGCGAGGTTGGCAGGGTTCAAAAGGTGTCGTTATCTGCATACCTCGCTTCCATAGCCTCATATTTTGCATTATTTTCACAGAATTTGAAAACGGAAGAAACATTTACCATGAAAGATAATCCTGTTATGGAAAGTATATTAACTGCTAGAGAAGTCTGGAGACAAGTGAGTGAAATAAGTGAAAGGGAAAGAGAAAGTGTTGAAGCTGAAAATAGTGATATTGGAGAAGTATTTGAAGATGAGATAGAAGAGGAAATAGATGTGGATGAAGAAGAAGATGATGATGATGATGATGATGATGATGATGATGAAGAAGACGATGAAGAAGATGTGGATGAAGATGTACCCGCTACTTTCAAGCCTCGTACCATCAAATCACGTTCTACCTCTGTCATTACAGACTTCTCTGAAGCTGCCACACCTGATGATGTTGATATGGAAGAAAAGCAACGTCGTAAGAAGACTTTACGTTTCTACACTTCTAAGATTGATAAATCTTCTAAGAGAGGTCAAGATGCAGCCTCTCAATTTTCAGGTGATTTAGACTTACCATACCAAGAAAGACTCTTTGAAAGACAACAGAGATTGATAGAAGAAGCACGTAAGAGAGGTTTGAGTAAGGATGGTGAAGACTTGGGTTACAGCGATGGTGAAGATGTTGAAGGTACCTATGCTGATGATGCTGAAGCTACTGGCCAACACGTCGATGATCATGAATATCAACTTCTTAAGAAAGCCAAAGAAGATAAAAAGATTGGTCGTCGTGAAGCTCATGATGCTGCAGTTAAAGCTGCAAAGGAAGGTAAATTGGCAGAGTTGCAAGAAAACATTGGTCAAGACGGTAAGAGAGCTGTTAACTATCAAATCCTTAAGAACAAGGGTCTCACTCCACACAGAAAGAAGGAATTCAGAAATTCGAGAGTCAAGAAGAGAAACCAATACGAGAAGGCACAGAAGAAACTTAAATCGGTTAGAGCGGTTTACGAAAGTAATAAGGGTCCTTATGATGGTGAAAAGACCGGTATTAAGAAAAATACAACTAGATCCGTTAAGTTGGTGTAAAATAGCAAATAGCATAATAAATGACAAATATAGATAAACTGTAGGCAGAAACTGGGAGATAGGGAGAAGTTAAAGTACAATGTAATACCTTTAACGATGAAAGCGCCTCAAACGTTATATTCAATGAGCGGGTATATGAGCTCAGTCAGATTATTGACATTTGTGGGAGGTGATAGTTGTAGAATATTGCATTATCTGTTTAGGCTACCTTATGTACTCTATGCGTTTATATTAGTATGTACTTGACTGAGTACATAAGCTATATATTGGGTAACATCAAGCTCTAAGGTTGGTTGATGTTTATATCCCTAGGTGCTTTGTGTAATGAGTAAGTATTTATCCAAGTTAGTAAGGACTAGCCTAGTTAGAACAAGTCCCGAACAAAATCCCAAAGAAAATATACATGACGTATATATACATTCTTTTGACTTTTTGCTCATACCTGAGATCAAAAGATTTCATAAAACCGAAATAAAATTAAAAGTTCACGTCCCTTTGTTTTATTGATTATAAGGCTTTGTTAGAACCAACTTCTTGGTTTGAAAATTAAATTCCAGTTGTATGAATATTTAAAGTAAAAAAACTGTATACGTCTATTTAAATGCAGCACTTCCCTATGACCTAAACATTTTTCAATTACACAATACTAGTTACTAAGTATTTGCACAATTTCGAAGTTATATTTTGTGGCGATACACATTGTTACTAGTTAGTGATAATAGCCTTCTATTTGCTTACATTTCTGCAGGAATTCTCGTTTTGCGATTGTAAGGGGATGATTATCCCCGGAAAATCGGATTTCAAAAGATAAGAAATAGCATAACAACCTTCAGATCTATTCAATTATTATTTCTATCAAACTCAAAAAAATAACAAGGAAGGAATGGAATAATCTCCTGCACGAACACCCCTTGATTACATTTTACATTCCCCATTAAAGAATCAAGATCGTACTCCCTTATTTGTCAACCTCATTTCATTTCTCTTTGTTTCCCTTCATTGTACTTTCTAATAAATTGTTCACCTACGATCTTAATTAGCTTATTTCAAATTTAGTTTACAATCTTGACTAATTTACTGCGTTTTAGTAGCTTTGATGTATATCATTTCAATGTTGCAAGATAGATTTTGTGGCTGCAAAAATTTACAAATTATATATGAAAAACTCCAAAAATTTAAAAAATTCCGGAATGATAATCGAGAGCTTAAAAAAAAAGAAGCCGGAATAGTTTATAATCCGGAATAATAGGGTGATCCAAATAGTTCGACATCTTTAACACACAAATCAGGCGTATTATATCTTTACATCAAATAATCTATTTCGTCTATTTTGTCCATTCTATCTCTATCTAATATCACAAGAATGTTGACTCTATCTTGTAAATTGCATTCATACAATGTTCCATGAAAATCAAGGATAATATAGTATGAGGTCCTACCCTAAACAATTGAGCCCAAAATCCTTTGTAAAAAGCCTTTACTCCTTCCATTTTATAAGTTTTTGCAAAACAGTCTATAGGTCCAGAGTATAAGTTACCCTTCTGATTGTAAACCCTTGTTAAGACAACGTCCCAAGGGTTCATTACAATCGATACACAAACACCAGCAAATGTGGACGAAGTTAAATGCAATGGCAAGCCTTCAGTTGTGATAATATTGTTAGACTTCAAAAAATTCTTAGCAAAATTGTACCCTGATAACTGCACAGATGATCCCGAACCAGTACGTAACATGGCAGCGTCCACACCTCTATACAAGCCCTTGAATCCCTCGTATTTCACAATTTGACGGAACCCTTCTAGGACGCTTTTGTAATACGTTTGTTGTCCTACGGTACCAGCAACCTTTGCATTCGAAAATGATTGCATTCTGGTCTTGATAAGAAAGAACGGATTTGCCAAGGTAGCACCAGCTACTCCAGAAATAAACCCAGCAGTGACATTTATCCCCAAATTTTGAGGAATAACACCAGTAGCTTCAAAGGTGGATGGGGACAACCATTTGGTCAACCAATATCTGCTTGGTTCATAAAACCCTATTCTACACCCGTTTAAACAAACTTGATAGTAATATCCACATATCAAACCTTGCTGCAAGCCTCTGATACCTTCAAGTTTGTAGATCAACTTAAATGCTTGAAACGGATTTTTATATAAAGCGGCACTGGAAGCCAACTCTCCTTGTAACTGCATTCTAGTTTTGATAAGTTCAATTGGGTTGGTGAATGTAACTGCACCACATGCAGCTACACCTCCAGCTATGAACCCTCCTAATGGAGAAATTAACTGACTAGCTGACTTTTCTTTACTGGACATGTAGTATCGAGAAACTCAAAGTTCCTGAACCGGCGAGCTTTTTTATTATCTTGAGGGCTGAATGCACATGATATTAGGTGATAGAAAGATGTTAAAATAGGATAAGGATTGAGAAGTCAGAAACGAAGAAGGAATGTTATATCGAACAAGTCACCCACAGAGAATAGCTAATGCAGGATATTTTTTATCATATTCATCAATTTTTTAATCTCTGTAATCAGATTCATCTTTTAGATTTAATATACATCTAATGTATGAATTAGCTAATATTGGGCTTAATATAGAATCTTGTGCAATGGACGCTACCTTGTAGGTTGCAAAAAATTTTACGTAGCTACAATCTTTTTACTTTTTGTTCTCACCTCGGACCCGGAATTTTTCATATCACAAGAAATATTCAAACCAAAGAGTTGATAACAGTTGACGTCGATAAATGGAACAAGATCCCACTTGATCTGAAAATTTTTCCGGTGTTAAGAAAAATTCCGGTCCGAAGTGAAAAAAAACACTGTAAATGCAGAAATTTTCGTGTTACCGGTGTTAGGAAAAAATTCCGGTCTCAGGTATGAATAAAAGCCAAAAGAATGTACAATTATTAACATGAGACTGAAACTACTCAAGTGGTTCCCTCAAGTAGATCCCTCAAGTAATGTGGAGAAGGTGTATTAGACTAGGTGTAGTGATGATTTGTGAATACCACAATAGGGTCAATAAGTTCCATGTGTTGGCTAATTTTCTTAGTAGAGTGAAAAGAAGTCCAAAACAATTCATCCCAAGGATCAATACAGCTACTAAACTAACAGCCTAAGTAGAGTACGGAAGGATTTTAAGTGCTTTGAATATTTTCTTTCCCTTTCTACCCATACCTCTCAATGAAATTGGAACCACTAACAAAATCTGATTAAAAAAATGCAACCAAAGATTTTTTTGCCATCTAACCAACCATGTTAAGATCTAGCAGTGTTTTAAGAACATCACAGAGGAGGTTGCTTGCAACATCTGTGAAGGGTTCAACTAATTTATCTTCCATTATCAACAAGTACCCAATAGGCTCGTTGAAACATGGATACACTATTGAAAATGTACAGCAGATTCCAGAACTTTCGTTAGTTGCAGTAAAGTTGTTCAACCAGGAGGCAAAAACACACCACTTACACTTAGATTCTCCAAATGATAGTAACAATGTGTTTTCGGTTGCGTTCAAGACCAACCCTCCTGATGCTACTGGTCTTCCACATATTCTTGAGCATTTGGTCTTGTGTGGTTCTGAAAACTACCCAGTTAGAGACCCATTTTTCAAGATGACAAATAGATCCTTGAGCAATTTCATGAATGCCATGACTGGTCATGATTTCACATACTATCCATTTGCAACCACCAATGCCAAGGATTTCGAAAACTTGATGGATGTTTACTTGTCTTCTGTGTTTTTGCCAACTTTAACAAAAAACAATTTTAGCCAAGAAGGCTGGAGACTTGAGCACGAAAATGTTCAGGAGAAGAATACCCCAGTTGTCTTTAAAGGTGTTGTTTACAATGAAATGAAGGGCCAAAATTCCAATACCGATTACTTCTTCTACAAGTCTTTCTTGGAATCGATTTATCCATCACTTAACAATTCAGGAGGTAACCCTGAATCAATTCCAGACTTGAAGCACGAACAAATGAAGAACTTTTACGAAAAAACTTATTACCCTGGAAATTGTAGGACATTCACTTATGGTAATTTCCCATTAGATGGCCATTTGGAAAAGATTTCTCAATACTTGGAAAGAGTTCGTGGAAGAGTTGGTGAACCTGCCCAAGTAAAGTACCCCATTTTTGCCGAAAACTATACAGAATCAAATGTTGAGGTCAATGGTCCAGTTGATACCATGTCTTTTAGACCAATTGACCACCAATATAAAACTTCTATTACTTGGAACTTGGGCAACCCACTAGATGAATCAAATTCTTACAATATCTTCTTGTGGAAAGTCTTGAATTCTTTATTGTTGGATGGGCACAATTCTCCATTCTACCAAGAGTTGATTGAGACAGATTTGGCGGATGATTTCTCTGCAAACACCGGTGTTGATGCTACCACAGCTTTGTTCTCATTAACCTTGGGATTGAACAACTGTACTTCAGAAACCGTGGTTAGTTTAGAAACAAAAATCAAGGAGATTTTGAAGAACAAAATTCTTCCTGAGTTGAGTAACAACGATGGCATATACAAGGAAAGAGTCGATGCAATTTTACATCAAATTGAGCTCAATTTAAAGAGACATAAACCAGACTTTGGTCTTGGTTTATTGAATTCAATTGTTCCAAGTTGGGTAAACAATGTAGACCCAATCAAATCTTTGAAAGTTGAAGAGATTTTGAATAGGTTCAAAGACGACCTTGCTAAGAACGGGCTAAAGATGTTTTACGACTTATTGAACAACTCCATAATGAATGACAGTAGTGAGAAATTCATCTTCACAATGAAACCAGATAAAGATTTCAACACAAAATTGGTTCAAGAAGAGGAAGCTAAACTTTCACTGGTTGTTTCTAAGTTGACTGAGTCTGATTTGGATGAAATTTACAAAAATGGACTTGAATTGGCCAACGAACAAAAAATTGAGTCAGACCCAAGTATCTTACCCTCATTGACCTTGAATGATATACCCACAGTTGGTGAGATGTATCCTGTCTCCTACAATAATCAAATCCAGAGAAGAGTCGTGGATACAAATGGATTGACATATGTCACAGCCTCAAAGAGCATTAATTATCTTCCTACAAAGTACTACAAGTATCTCTCTATTTTCACTTCATGTTTGACAAATTTAGCAGGTACTTCTAAGACATCTATTAATGAATTAGAAACCAAAATCAGCAAGAACACAGGTGGTATTTCATTCAATACTAAATGTGTTTCAAATCCTTACAATTTGCAAGATGTGGATTTAAGGTTTATTTTATCAGGTTCGTCCTTAGAGGCGAAATCTGCAGAAATCTATGATTTGTGGTATGAAATTTTAACCGAGACAAGCTTTGATGGTAACAACCAAGAAGTGGTTGATAAGTTATATCAATTAATTAAGAATATCAGCACTAATCAATTGAATGTTATTTCAGACAGGGGTCATTCTTATGCCTCTTGGGTCAGTGAATCAAAATTATCTGTTGGTAAGCATCTTTCTGATCAATTATCAGGTCTTTCACAAATTGAGTTTGTTGCTGGTTTAAACAATTCTTTAGAATCCAAGGGAAAACAATTCCTCGTCGACGAAGTATTGCCTGTTTTAAGCGAAATTCAAAAGCTCCTTCTCAAAAATCCCGTCTTTAGATATAGACTTGTTGGCGATTCTGAACTCATCAGTAAGAATGAAAAATTAATTGAGGCATTTGACTCAAAAATATCCAAGAATCAAGAAGCTGGAAATACACAGAATGAATTAAAGAGATTCATCGACGAGTTTAAAAACAATAATACGAACAAAGCTCTTAAGACTTTGGTTGATCTTCCATTCCAAGTTGGACACGCTTCCTTAGCAAAGCTCGGTGCTCCTTATTCAAGCAAAGATGGTGCTATATTACAGGTGCTTGCTCAATTATACACATTTAAGCACTTGCATTCAGTAATCAGAGAGTCGAATGGTGCCTATGGCGGTGGTATGAACTATGATGGCTTGGGTGGTACACTCAACTTCTACTCTTATAGAGATCCAAATCCTCTTAACTCGGTGAAGACTTTTGAAGATTCACTTAGTTTTGGATTGAAACAGGCATGGGAAGATACAGACTTGGAACAAGCTAAATTAAGAATCTTCCAAAGTGTGGATGCTCCAATGAGTGTGTCAAGCCAAGGTTCAAGCGAATTCCATGAAGGAATTACAAATGAAATGAGACAAGAAAGAAGAGAAAACTTCCTTGGGGTATCTAAAGGAGATCTCACAGACGCCATTAATAAGTACCTTATACCTAATAAGAACATTGTTACGGTTATAGGCGATGAAGCAACTAAAGTGCAAGATGAGCCAGATTGGACTATTAGAAAATTAAAAGTGTAAAAGGAAACAGACATGTATATAGATTAATAATCATGAAATTTTATGGAGATGTATATCATAAATTGGACTCACAAATACTATTCTTCTAGTGATCTTATTTACTCAAATTTTCATAACTCTTACAGTGTCATATCGTTATTTTGTATTATGCATATGTACAAGAAATAAAAGTAGCAGTCCTCTTAGACACGATGCTTTCTAATATAGTCCTTTGGTGGTTGTTCAGGTATCCTTCTCTTCTTATCTTCGGTGAATAAGCAGTGTCTCTTAGCTCTAGGGTCATACAAAATTAGGTTCAATTTTGTTTGATGTCTTGGGATGTTGAACCACTTCTCGTAACCTGTCTTGGCAGCTGACACGAGCTTCACCATAGTGTATGTGGATTTTGGCTTGGCCATTCTTGTATTTGATTAACAGTAGTTGTATTCAGACCTACAAGATTAGAATGGTTGAAAAAAAAAATTCGAAACAGGAAAACCTAGACTTCCTAATTAGGTACTATGTTGGAAAAACACAGCAGAACGCTGAAATAAGAACAATTTTGTTTCCCACATGACATATGTATACGCGCTTTTCGAGATCAAATTTTTTTGTTTTGACCTTTTGAGAACTGAACACGCTGCCAAAATTAACATAACAGAGATCACTAAGGGTTCTTTATTTCAACACAAAATAATTCACTACACAACACCCATTTGGAAAACACGCTTGTAATGAAATCGATTGTTATTTTCATATCCTTTCTCCTCAGCTTGGTGTCTGCCTTGCACTTAGAGATCGTAACCACTCAATACGCTGAGCCAGTGTGTGTTCGTGACTTTGTTCAAGAAAACCAATTGGTTGTCATTAATATCAAGACCAACGGTAGAAATGGTGATGGACAAGAATTAAACTTGTATGTTGTTGATTCTCTTGGAAACGAGTACAGACGTAAGAACAACGTGGTTGGTAATGCTAAGATTGCTTTCACCAGTCAGCACAGTGCTGCATTTGACGTTTGTTTCACCAATGTTAGAACCAAGGGTGGATATATTGGCCACCAATCTAGAGAAATTGAATTGGATATTGAAAGTGGTGCTGCTGCTCGTGACTGGAACTCTATTCAAGCCTCTGAAAAGTTGAAGCCTGTTGAAGTTGAATTACGTAGGATCGAGGAATTGACCGACGAAATTTACCAAGAATTGCAATACTTGAAGCAAAGAGAAGAGAGAATGAGAGACACTAATGAGTCCACTAATGACAGAGTTAAGTGGTTCTCCATCTTGGTTATTTTCTCTTTGGTTACTTTGGGTGTCTGGCAAATCCAATACTTGAGACATTACTTCAAGGTCAAGCACATCATCTAAATCTGAGTCAGATAATCATCAAAGTAATTAGAAATTTGATTATACTACTAACTGTTTACACAATTCATTAAGACCATGTATTTTTAACGTAAAGATGACTTAAATCTAGGACTCAATATCAAAGCCAGAGGCTTTATTCTCTAAATGTTCTATAAAATATCCCGTAAAAGCTTTTCTCCCCAGATTCTGAAAGCTGTTCCAATTGCTCACTTCCGACAATTACCGCACCAGTTTTTCCTCTGTGCTTTAAGGACATCAACAGTGATTTTTTGGCCTTATCTGCCTCAAGTGCAAGTTTGGAAATTTTGTCCAATACTGTGACCTCAAATCCAGAGTGTTGCTCGAGGTCTTTCAAAAAGAGCGTAAACATCCATTCCAACAAAAATATGAATTTCTGCCATTGTTGTTCATAGTCAGTAAAAACTGTATACGATTCATCTTCTAACACCAAGTTGTATGTTTCTTTGTCACTTAATGTAGCCAAAAGGCCCATTATATTTTTAATTTGCCAGCAGCTTGCCTTAGGTTGAAATGATTCGTCCTTCAAACCGTCGAGCACAACAACATCTTCGGAATCAGTACCAATATCTTCATCCGCACAAATTATTTCCAACTCCTCATACCTTTTGAAATCGAATTTTTCAAGTTCTGCGATTCCTGTAATATCCAATAACAAGACTTGTGCCAACTCATGCAACATTATTACCTGGTATTTTTTTGGTACTAGGTAGTTTGTACCTGTATAATATTGACAGTTGTAAAACTCTTTCAAGTATAAATAGTTCATCGCCATGAACTTTTTGGATAAGTCAGCAAAAAGATCATCCGGCTTAAGACTTCCCTTGTTCGTGGTTGGTGTCATTCCTAATAGCTTTCCACTGGAAAAGAACAATCCTCTATAGAAAACAAACAAAATGATTTTAAATCTGGTTTTCATAGATTCCATGTTATCGGTAAACGTTTCAGGATCTGACCCATGCTCAAATATTTCTCTCAAGGCAGGGTCCCTTTCAATAAGACCCTGTTCACGTGGGTAACATGATTCCTGTTTAATATGACTCTTTAATCCGAGTCCACTGAAAACATATTCCACCAATCTATCATGCCAATCTGACTGCTCGTTACTGAGCTGAGAGAGTAAAGTGTAAATAAGGAAACATTTGTCCTCTAGATACAGCAAAATTTGTTTGCGATTGGAGACACGAGTTTCAAAATAACTCCGCAATATGTCGTTTTTAGAAAACCCCTTAGCTTTCTTGTTGATAAGTAACTGGATTTTTTCAGATGTGTTAAAGTGTCTGAAAAAGTCTGCTTCAAGAATGTCGAAAACTGTCGAAATCAAATTGTTTCGTGATTGAAATACACTATGATAAACTGTGAATGAAGAATTAGGTAGTCGTCTTTGTATTTCCAGCGATTTGTCTGCACAGTAGAATGTCCAGTTAATTAACTGCCAAAAACTGAAACTGGGGTTGAATTTTGGATTGAGTAATTCACCAACTAACGGTTCATCGAATACTTTGAGGTAAGTCCAAGATGGTTTCTTTTCTTCAATAGGAGGTACAGTTCGCCTTTTCTTTTTCGTTGGTGGTTTCTTCTTATCTAGTTCAGCTTCTTCGGGACGTACTATTTTCCCGAGATCATGATTTCCAAGAACATCAGAACGCAATATTGTTTCAAAGTTGTCAATAGATTGGAATTTATTCAACTCTTCTTCCATTGTTTGAGTAGAGTATGGAAGTTCGAGTTCTTCTTCTGAATCACTAACAAATTCGGAAGGGGATGCGGCTACTTTGGAATAGAAATTGGTTATCTTCAGTTGACTGGTGGGTCGTGTTTTTGCATTTTCCTTGATACTGAGTTCTTGTTGCGATTTCTTAATGGACCAGAGTTTTACAATGAAATCTTGGAAGAGTGATGTAATCTTATCATGTAACAGGTTCACAATTTGATCTTCGCTTTGTGTAGACTGAACCAAAATATTTCTATATTGCTGCAATAAGGACAAACTTCTACTTTGGAAAGTATGCTTGTATACAGCATGATTGTAGTCAGCTAGTAACTCCTTTGTATAATCAGACGTGGACTCAATTCCTTCGACTGAAATATTGCTATTAGTCCAATTACTACTAGGACATCTAGCTGCTAGAGTGAAGATTATCCTGAGGACATTAATGGAAGGAAGCTTTAGGAAACTGAAATTTGACTTATTATTAACTAAAATAGATTCAGTGTTTGACTTGAAACTACTCTCAAAATGGGTCAACAATTGATCTAGTTGATCTACATTGTTAAGATTAATATGCACTAGGGGAGAGTCTGTAGGATCATTGATTTGCTTTAACTCATAGATGATCTTTTCGCCAAATTGTTCTTGGGTATGAAGAAACGTGGAAATGTTGAAAAGTGTGCTCACTGTCTCCTGTGACTGCATTATGCTCACTATTTACATAGATGTTTCTTGGGGGTATATTCGGAGTATCCTTATTTTTTTTGGGGCCTAGCAGGGAGAACTCGTGGCGGTAGATGATTTCCTGGTATTAAATTTTTCTCAGTTTACCACCACAATGAAAAATAGCTCGCTAATTTCTCCGAGAAATAGTGGGAAAAAGTAGGAAGCATGTCAGTCACAGTAAGTAGGGCATTATTGTAGATTAAATGCGATTGCAAACTAACAAATAGCTTCACACTTCCACCGGAGACATCAAAATAGAATTGGTTCAAAATCACATTGATAGCTGTGAGAATTTCTTACGTCATTGTGCAAAAGGTACCTACAATGATAATTCCATCCTAAGATTTATACCTGAGTTTATCGTACAAACTGGAGATCCTACAAACACCGGGAAGCAATCTCAAATTGCATTTAGCGATCACCCATTAGGCGAGAATATTTCACAAGAATTTTTAGCCAAAGCATCTAATTCTCTTAGCATTTGTCGTGGATCTGTATATGCTGTGAATAATGACAATACGTCAGTTGGCTCACAATTTTTCATAGTATTGTCAGATAAACACAAGGAATCGATAGAAAATGGACCTTATACGATAATTGGAAAGGTAATAGATGGCTTCAATGCATTGGAAAGGTTGGAGGACGATGTTGAATTGAATGGTCCTTCTATCAAGAAAAGTGGGAAAGTTAAAGGAGTTTGGAAGGGCAAAGTCTGGATAGAAACGGTTGAAATTCATAATAATCCGTTCTGCTAAGGTAAATTGGACTATATACAGATGTGTCTCATCAATCTATTCTAACTCCCCCAAATTTCCAAGCATTTCAGCGAATTCTTTAATAGTCAAGTATGTTCCAATCTTTGATTTGTCAAAATCAAAATTAACAATATCGCCTTTAGAATTTACAGAACAAGAGCTGAGCATATCAATAAGTAAGGAATCTCCAAATGAGTCCTGCGACTTGTCTAAATTCAACTGAGATTTGATCTCCTTGAGATCAACAAGCGTTAGCCTGTGATTAATTATATCTACTTCTTCTGTTATACTCCTGTTAGAGCAGTTAACAAATAGCAGCCAGCTTTGAAAGATGTGATTGTAGTTATTCCGAAACTTGATTAGCTTATTTGTTTGCACTAGAAGCTTGTCGATATCAACAATGTCTATTATGGAATCGATGGTTTCTATGCTAGTATTTATGGTGTATAGCTTGATCAAGTTAATGGTAGTGTAATGTTTCAGATTGGTTACATCAAAGTTTACATTTTTGGAATGTAAGAACAGATAGTAGTATTCGATGCAATTGTTAACGTCGTAAATGAAGCATTCGGGTATTTTTAAAGCATTGAAGAATTCAGGTATTCTACTAAAATAAAAATCAGTCGTTTCTTCGTCGATGAAGTTGGAGTACTGTTCTAGGATTTCATCTTCAATCGAAGGCAAAATTTCTTCAAAGTTCTTTGATTTGAGTAGTGTAGCTTGTTTTGTTCTTGCCATAGCTTAGATGTTGAGTGATGATTTTGGGTTACTAAGTTCTTAGGTTGGAAGCTCTTGCATGTACAGTATTTTCAATAAAGTCCGGTGTTTACATATATCTCCAGTTCCCCTCTATGTTATTTCACACCTGGGTACTATTCTATCCTGTACCTGCTCACGTCCTTGTATTGAGTTTAGTAAAATCACATTCACTCAAAATTGAGGGCGACTAAAAAATGAACCCCACGAATTCTACAAAACTGATCAATTGACATGGCTTCTGCTAATTGGTATAGCTGGTCTAAAGCTAATGGGAAGGAGTCTGGGGAAGATGGTGAAGCGGTACCTGATAAATTTGGACAAAATAATAATGATATTACCGAAGCAACTGAGAATGTGGATGAGGACGACGTTGAAGCCTCTCCTGAAGATAATGGGGACGAGATAGTTGATCATATACAGAATAGAAAGAAAGGCTGGAACTTTTGGAATAGTAATTCTGAACTGAACAAGAATGGCAGTAAGACCGATAACAAGAGCAACGAAAATGACCAAACCGAAGACTTTCAGGCCCAAGCTCAACCTTCCACAAAGATTAACTATTCCAATACTATTCTTCGTTCTAAGCCATCTATTCAGGAGTTTCAGGAATACACCAAAACAGCAGGCAATGAAAACGACAGTGACACAGACCAACAACGCGATGATGCAGTGTTGTACAAACCACATCATAAGGCTTCACAGTTTAATCAAATAAACACCCACAAAAACGAAAACCTAAAGGAAAATGTGATAGTTCCAGACTGGGATTCATGTCTACCGGAAGCAAGCGGATTTTCTAATTCCTTGTCTTCATCTTCTTCCATTACTTCCAGTTCTTTTGCTCATTCATTCTTTGGAAACCCTTCCACTTCGAGTAACAATATAGGGAATAGCTCTATTATGGGGTTGAAAAGCTGGAGGAACTTCTTACACCAAATGTCTACCAAATTAGGGTTTTCTAGCCAGCAGTTGACTAGTGTAGTAGATCAGATAGAGCCGAACGAAGAAGACATTGAAGAGGACATTGTTGAAAAGGAGTTTAATTTACTATATGAGAAAACATACAAATTATATGGTAAGTCTCTTGCAAAACTACCAGCACATAAAAGGGCATGTTTGCCCAACTACAACCGAGCCTTCACAGAGGAAAGTATTGATCCTGGACTTGGTAATGAACAGGAAGAAGAGGATGATAACTCTATCTCAATCTCAAATGACCCAATGGGAAACTTGTTGATAAACCATAAGAAACAAAATAAACATCAAATATCCCCTGGGATCATCTCTCTGAAGCTAGGGCCTTTGAATAAAATTAAGAAGATTTTAATCATTGGTGTTCATGGATTCTTCCCAACCAAGATTGTCCGGTCATTTATTGGACCACCAAAAGGAACTTCTTTGAAGTTTGCCAGTGAAGCGGAAAAAGGTATTTTAAGATACTGTATTGACAACGGAATGATTACGGAAGATGATTCAAATAGTGTCAGTATTCAGAAAATTGCATTAGAAAAGGAAGGTAAAATCATGGATAGAGTTAGCTTTTTTACTGAAATTTTGACCAAATGGGAAAATGAGTTAAATGATGCTGACTTTATCTTTGTTGCCAGTCATTCCCAAGGATGTGTTGTCTCCATAATTTTGTTAGCTCGATTGATAAAGATGGGTATTTTGAAAAATGCAATCAAAAAACGTATTGGTATTTTGGGAATGGCTGGTATTAACAATGGACCATTTTATGGAGTTGACAAATCTTTCTTTATGAAGGCATATTCGGCAATTGAGCATGATTCTCTTACTGAACTCTTTGAACTCACTAAATTCAATAGCGAACAATCGCTACTATATAAAGAATCAATTCAAATCATCATCAGTGTTAATGTTAAGATATGTTTTATTGGATCTATTAATGACCAATTGGTTCCATTATATTCGGCGATGGCCTCACATGTGTTCCACCCCAACATATACAGAGCGAGCTATATTGACCACTCGTCACAAACACCTTACTTTATTCAGAAATTAGTTTCACTTTGCTGCCATTTACAAAATTTGGGATACTTTGATAACAATGTATTGAAGGAGTTGAGCAATTCCCTTGCAGGAACAATGACAGGAGGTGGTCACTCTAAATTATACAGTGATGGGAAAGTATACGATTTGGGAATCAAATTCGTCTTGGATACAGATGATATCATCGTACCACCTGCCAGTACCTTTGAATCCCTCTCAAAAGACACACCAGATAACTACGAAGCCACATCATCACAACAGATTAAGCTCCCCATCTCCAACCAGGTATATATCAAGGAATATAACATAGGCAAGATCGGAACCAACCCATTTTTATTACCATGGTGCTTGAGGGGGCTTTTGTTTAATATTGAAAAAAACTGGCCCCAAAAGAACACAGAAAAGACTTTGGCCAACGGGTACTATGAAATTAACGAATTGTATAATCTGTTTGAAGGATGGAAACCTGAAACGAAAGTACAGAGAGAGTTAAAATTTAGATTAAACGGAATTAGAGCAAGTAAATTGTGAATAAATTATGTCGTCACCACTATAGTAGTAATCCTCTCTCCTTTTTTTCTTTATTTTATATTGAGAGATTCATTGCACCTTTTCCATCACAATGTGGATACATTACGCCACTATTCTAGTTTTGTTTGATCTTTATTCTTGAATATGGAGTTATTGGTTGACTGAATAATTGAAATGTGCTCAGAATGAAGTAAATAAAGTACAAAAAACCTGTTAAGACAAACTTGATTGATCACCAATCTTAATAGGCTAACAAACACAAGCAACCCATACATATATTAAAGTATCTCGCAAAAACGGCATTTGAAAATACGATCATAAACAAATTACGCGTCACAGAGAACAAAAAAATGTTTTAGCAAATTTGTTATTCAAATATAGGACTGAAATAGTTTGAGTCAACATTTGAGTTTGCATCCGAAGACTAGATATATGATGGACTCACTGTGCTCTCAGGTTAGTGAGAACGAGGAATTTTCCGTAGGAGGTTCCGATCCCCAAACTCCTAATACTCCAGAATTACTGGAAGACACCAGACATTCAAAGGATGCTATAGATCAGACTGACGGGGCAGCAACAGGGACTAAAAACAAAACTAAAACTGATGGTGATGGAGTTGCACATACAGATCAGTCAGCTGGATGTGCCGTTTTTCCAAGAGAGCTTACAGTTGATGATAAAAGAAAAGAGGAAATGCCCATTTGCAAAGACACATTGACAAAAGAAGAACCCACTGTTAGTAATCTTCCAGAGAAGGAACCAAGGGATAAAACTCCTGAAGCGGATACTAGTCTCCCTGTCAATATTCCAGAACCTACAATGGTGAAACCTGCCACTGTATGTGATCTTTCATTAATCCTAAATGAATCGGCTCAAGAGTCAGAAATAAAAACCACCCAAGCTCACTCTAATAATTCTAACACACCTGATCACATAATAGACAAAATTAAAGATTTGTTTGATAATGAAAATACTAAAGTGTCTCAAACTCTACAAAAATTTGAACCATCTCAAAAGAAGGAAATTCTATCTCGTATGGTTGAACTTGATACATTTCAGTCAGAGCTTTGGTTAAACAAAATTGCATTGAATTTTATGAGCTTGAATATTGAAACTGAGGCTTTCTATTCAAAGCCTTCCAGCATTTTAACCTCAAGGAATATAAATCAATTATCGCAATTCTATAAATGCATGTCGGAACAAAACTGGGATTTGACGGAAATTGAATCTTTTTATGAATCAATATACTTGTGCCCTGCTACCTGGAAACAATTAGCAGATCAATTTCCATCGAAGAAGAAGTCCGAACTTGAGTTGGCGATCCAAGGCCTTCCCAAAATAGAATGGAATGACCAAGAACTTGCTATTGTGAGTCAGAATCTCGACGAATCAATATTTAGCTTGACTGAATTACTACCTCGTCGATCATTTCTGGATGTCCAAAATGTTATAAATACTCGATTTTCAATTGGATTTGAGATAAATTTGGATAAAAGGACACTTTCTGAATTAGCTAAAGATGATTTGGAAGAAAATTTTCCTGAAATTCCATTGTCCGTAGTTTGTCTGTATCTTCGTTCAGTTTATAATTTGGACATAATCCCACTTTGTCAACTGGAGAAGAATCTTCTTTATGACTCAATTGAAGAAGAACTTGAGTCAGGAGAATTATACAACTTCCTTCCTTGCAGAACTCCTGAGTATATTGAGAACGATCTCAAAGCTATCAAGGTCGTCACAACTAGAAAGCATCTATGTGGTTTGGATTTGTTGATGTACGAGGCACAATGGACTATGTTAGATGATAGTGTTGGAGGAAGAAGAGTTCCTAAAAAGAGAAAATTAGATGAGGAATTATTATCTACCCCCAGTCAGGCTCAAAGTAAGCAAATTGTCAAGGGATCAAATGAAGCAATAGGTACTCCGAAGAAAGTAGAAAAGAAACCCGTACAAAAGAATAAAGTCCTGAAAGTGAATATCCAGAAGTCTGTCAAACGAGCTTATATAAAAAAGCAGAACAAGGCCTCCAATGAATATGATGAAGAGGTAAAAGGCCCTGGCCCTAGAGCACCCTCCAAGAAACAACTTCTAAAGTCGCTACTCGATGGACTGGACCATTTTCTTTCATTGAATGGTGGGTTTGAAAAAAAACGCCCAAGATCTAGTAAAACCAATGCGAAGGAGAACCCTAAAAAGGAACAATCTTCAGAATTTTGGTCTGAGGAGGATGAATGTACGTTTCCTCAACAAAAAAAAAGAGGTAGGCCATCTACTGAGCCCAAAAAGAAACCTTTGCCAGCCAAGAGGGAATTCAAGCCCTTTGATCCAGTTGATATTAATACCGATACACTTATTCCATTACGTAAAAGGCAATTATTTGAACCACTGTTTTATACCGACAACCCAATGCAAAAAACCTATAACTTTGTCACGATTCCTGATAATGAAACCACAGGCTACGATATCATGACTGAATTGAATGATGATATATTATATGAAGATGACTTGGCCAAAGATATTATTAAGGGGCACTTAAAAAAATACAAATCATTGCCTATATCTTTTCCTTCGTTTTTAGACCCTTATGACGACAATTCACTTAACACGAACAACATTATAAGAGTTAGGCACTTATTGTACCCTGAACACTGCGAACTGTTTATTTTGTGCCGGCCTAAAAGCAATGAACTTAACCCAATTTGGGAAATAGTTAAACTTATGATGATACATTATTCACTTTACTTTTCCCATTCCAAAAGGATCAAGACGGTGATAAATCGAGACTATTGCACCAAACTTGACAAGACAGTTGAAAAGAATGACTTTGGGGAGTTCATGTTTATAATTGACTGTTGGAATGAGTTGATGCTTCGCTTATCGCCTAATGCGGAAGGAATTGAAAAAGCTAGGTCTATGGGTGACTTAAATCCCGAAGTACGTCAATACTTGGCTGCTGAGGAGAAAAGAGTTCCTAATGTCGATAATCTCAAATTAGAACTATTTTACCTGGAAATCACCTTGGAAGCAACAAGTCCTAAATTTAACGTCGTGTCAGAGTTAAAAGCTTCGTCAACCGTTTCAGATTCAGATCCAACTGGACCACGTCCAACTACACCAGCTGGCTCTTCCGAAGATACTATCATGAAACCACAAGACTACAAAATGTGTTTCTTCGCTAGGTTACGAGAAAAGAAATCCATCTCAAGATTTGCAATGCACCAAATTCTTCTCCGTGTATACTCTAGAATTGTTTCTATATCTTCTAGACAGTTAAGGTCATATAAGGCATTTACGGCGGAAGTATATGGTGAATTGCTTCCTTCTTTTACCAGTGAGGTTTTACACAAGGTTGGCCTTAAGCCCCATCAAAAATTTTATGATTTGGGTTCAGGTGTTGGTAATACCACCTTCCAAGCTGCTCTTGAGTTTGGGGCCTGTTTAAGTGGTGGCTGTGAGATCATGGATCATGCACTGAAATTAACCAAGCTTCAAGAAGGATTGTTATCGAAGAATCTTGCTATGTTTGGATTAAAACAATTGAATCTTAATTTTGCATTACTGCAAAGCTTTGTCGACAACCCCGTTGTGAGGGACCATGCCCTCGATTGTGAAGTCTTGATCATCAATAATTATTTGTTTGATGTCAACTTGAATGCAGATGTAGGACGATTATTGAATGGTTTGCGTGCTGGCACAAAGATTATTAGTTTGAGAAGTTTTATTACCCCTAGGTACAAAGCTACAGGTGATTCCGTTTTTGACAGACTTGAAGTTGAAAAATATGATATGAGTGATTTCGAATCTGTTAGTTGGACTGCTAACAAGGTTCCGTACTATATTTCTACTGTTCAAGATCGCATTTTAAGTAAATACTTGGGCAAGGAAGAGTCTCCAGATCAATAAAAGGTACATCGGTTGATATTTCAGTTATATAATGTTTATTCTATATAAATACAAAAATGAGGCGCGGCTCACTAGATTATTTTCATTTTCTTAGGGATTTCAGATACGTCCAATTCATTCGTACGTTTAGCAGCATTCCCGTTACTTGGTTCAACCGAGGTAGCTCTGGTGTTTGGGGTTGAGGCTGTAAGATCCTTTGCTTTCTTTTTCAAAGGCCCTTCCAATTCCTTAGTCAATGCCAAAAGCAAGGTGTTAACTCTTCTTCCTAATTCTTGAGGGGTTCTTGATAAAATGTACCAGTCAAACTTAAATAAATCACTTTCCATTATATCTTCTTTGATCTTCTCACCCAAATTTTCGGAGAAAAGTCCATGTTTATGTACAGAGTACAAAATGAACCTATCTTCCTCCTTTGAGTAGACTCTTTTGGAGTTGTTCGGAGGATATTGGATCTTCAAATCTTCTATTGGGTCTTTTAAGTTCGACATTTTTATACCGAGAAGTCTCTGTTGATTCTGCATCTTGGCCAGTTTCTTTTCACTGGCTTCAATCTGGGCAATATACTTGTCATAACCTTCGATTTGCTTATATGATTCCCAAAACTTCTTCAGGTACCTCTCAACCTCTTCTTCTGTCTTGTTACCCAATGACTCTGCAATCTTCTTGTAATCTTCCTTGCCATATTTAGCAAAAGAATGGATAATGTTGGTAAAATCTCTCCTGGTCCATGAATGGAAACTTTCTTCAAGATACTTGTTTCTTAATTCAATCTCGTCTTCTGTTAATGGTATCACACTATCTACCCTTTCCTGTTCAATCTTTCTGCTGGCCTCCCTAGTATCGGCATTCTTATATTCGTCGGCAAGGAACTCGTCATCACTGTCTCCAAAATCATGAACTGTGAACTTATAGCCTATTTCCTTTTTATAAGCTAACTGTTCTCTCTCCAACAACTCAGCTAATCCCAAGGGGAAGAACTGATGATCTTGAATGTTGTATTGCTTTGGGGCCTTTGCTTTATTTAAGACGGCTGACTTTGCTGGTGCCTTGAGGTTCTTAGGGTCCTTTAGAACATCTTTATAGTAGTTATCAATCGAGTATGTTAACTCTTTACGTTCCCTCTTTGAAGGATTGATCCAAGTGAAATCACTCCCTCCAGAGCCTATACCACTAGATTCATCACGCTTTGCAAAGTTCTTCCCATTCCATTCATATGCAGAGTTATCGAATGTGAAGTTTTGAACATCATCGAGTCCTAATTTGTTGAATTTAGCATTCAAGGAGGCAGTTTTTTCAGCACCACGCTTTAAAATTTCATCAATGTCATCGTCCAATAAAGAATCATTGTCACCTTTGGACTCAAAGACTTTTTTGGCACCATGTTGAATCATACCAATCAAATCGTCCTTGGAATTACCAGTTCCAGAATTGTTATTGCTGTTAGTGTTCAAATGTCTTCCTTGTTGAATGACCAACTGATCTAATCTTAATTTTTGAGCAGCTCTCTCCAAAACCTTTTCTTCAATAGCATTTTCAGTGACAAATCTATAAACCTTCACTTGTTTCTTTTGTCCAATTCTGTGTGCTCTATCCATAGCTTGCAAATCGGCTTGTGGGTTCCAATCCGAGTCAAAAAGAATGACAATATCGGCTGTGGTCAAGTTAATACCAAGTCCACCAGCTCTTGTTGTCAATAAAAACAAGAATTTATCCGAGTCAGGAGCATTATAATCATCAATAGCTTCGATTCTGTCTTCATGCGAGGTTGACCCATCAATACGACAGTATTCGTAATCTCTAAGGTAACAGTAATCCTCCAAAATATCAAGCAATCTAGACATTTGAGAGAAAATCAAAACTCTCGAGCCGTCCTGCTTAAATTTCTTCAACATTTTATCTAAAATGATCATCTTACCTGAATTGAATACTAAATGTTCGTCTGTAGTGTATGGAGGACCAGGTTCGGCCCCATCGAATAAGTATGGATGATTGCAACATTTACGCAATTGCATAACAATATTGAGCAACCTGGTTTTTCCCTCTCTCTTACCAACTACCCCATTAACCGCATCAATATCCTTTTCCAACAACTTTTTGTACCAGTTGATTTGCATTCCGGACATCCCAATGTAAACATTTGATTCTATCTTAGGCAAAAGGGACTTTTCAACGTCAATCTTGACTCTTCTCAAAAGGAAAGGACTCAAAAGTTGGTGTAACTGCTCCACTACCTTATCCTGATTCTTTTCTTTATCCTCGTCGTCATTGCTATTGAACCAGTCATCGAAAATTTCGGAGTCTCCAAAAACATCAGGCAAGAGGAAGTTCAACAAGGCCCATAATTCATGCAAATTGTTTTGCAATGGAGTACCTGTGATCAACAAACGGTTTCTGGAGTAAAACAATCTGATGATTTGTGAAAGGGAACTATCTTCGTTCTTAATTCTATGGGCTTCGTCAACTATAATATACTCCCATTTAAACTTCTTCAATTGTGATTTTTCACGAATTACCATTTCAAAAGAGGTGATAAGAACGTCAAAGTTACAGGAAAGCAAGCGGTCCTGAATAAATTTCCCACGCTCCTCTTTAGGACCTTGCAACACGGCAACATTAACTTCAGGTGTCCATTTTGCAAACTCTCTCCTCCAATTATCCAAAGTGGACTTAGGAACAATCACAATAAATGGCCCCTTGACATTTTTCATGTATCTCAAGTAACCCAAAAAGGAAATCGTTTGTAAGGTCTTACCCAATCCCATTTCATCAGCTAATATCCCACTTAATCTATTCTCATACAATGAAATCAACCAGTTGAGACCTTGGATTTGGTACTCTCTCAAGGTACCTTCTTGAACATATGATGGAGATTCTGTGAGCACGGTATGCTGGTTTTCTTCCTCTTCCACTTCGTCGTTTAATAATTCCGCATCTTCTTCTTTCTCTGTTTTTCTGCGCCTTCCCTTTGTTTTCTTGGGTTGTTGGAAAGCTAACTTAGAGTCAATTTCTCGGATTCTTTTCTTAAATTCGGGGTCTTTGGATGCTCCCAAGTCGATAAAATGACGGAAAAGTGGGGTGAGGCCAAGCAAGTATTTAAATCGTCTGGTTGAATCATCACCTTCTCTCTTTCTGGTTGATTTTGGGTCTGATGTTAAGAGGTACTTTTTCTTTTTCTCAGCGGACGGTGGAGGAAGTTTTTGATCTATTTCGGAGTCATCTGCATCCAACTGTTCCAGATCTTCGTCTTCGTCGACCTCTATTACTTCTGGGTCATCTTGGTTTTGTGAGTCTGCATCCGGGTCATTAGAATCTTCAGAATCATTCAGTTTATCTTTCACTTCTCTGATGCTGTTGTTTTCATCATCACTATCTTTTACTTCTTCAATACTAATATCATTTTCTTGTTCATCCTCTTCTTCTTCGTTATCACCATCGTCATCATCATCTTCATCATCATCATCTTCTTCATCCTCCTCAACTTCATCTTCATCATCATCATCATCGTCTTCTTCTTCATCTTCCTCATCTTCGCTAACCACTTTAACTACCTTCCTTATTCTAGACGAAACCCTACGAGTGTTCTCGACATTCTCTGATATCCTACTCGAACTTCTAGTGGACTTTCTACTTCCAGCTTTTGGACGGGGCATTTGATTTCAAGTTGATCTAAAAAGCTGCAAAAAATACTTTGAAACAGATTTGTAATTGGTTGTAATATAATACACAGGCGGTCTAATTTAGTGGATCGTTGGATTGGCTGAACTCTGGAAACCTATACCTATAATGCACCCACAAACTAAATAACAAATTAGGAAAAAGGAAATTGGAAAACTAAAAAAAAAAACAAACAAAAGTATATAAAGAGAAAAACTGAGAGTGAAAAACTGACGCGGTGTGATAATCAGGTAGTAATGCTGAGGATAGAAGAGAAAGTACAGTAGAGTAGAAAGGAGAGAAAAAAGAGAATGGATAGGAATAAAGGATATTTATCAATCCAATATATTGAATTTTATACAATGATCGTCTTATGAGAGCTAGAATTTTGATCTGTCTTTTACGTCTTCTTTAACCTTCAGTATAATTTTAAAATCTACATTTCTTCAATTCCTTAAATTCAAGCGCCTCATCATCATTCATCAATCTCTAAAAAATAGGTTTCAAGTGAGGAAGTAAAGACCACATGATTACGTCAGAGCGAGGAAAGATGTCCAATTTTGAAGACTTAACGAGAAAATGGGGGTAGTTGATGTTTGTTCTCTCAAGGCCAAGTTAAAATTGGTCAGGTATGTAACTACGAACCAGTGCTATGGAGATGTTGTTTGTTCGTGTATCTAGGTGATCTTGTAGTCCGTAAATTATGTTATGTTTGTTACAGATCACTACACAATGCTTACTATGTTGTGTCATTTAGACCGGTAGCTACTTCAGGAATTTTTCGTCAAGATCTTGTGCCATACACATCTATGTTTCAGAACTTTCAGTATTTCTATATGTTAACTTTTGTAATATTTACTTGTAAGGTCCCATAATATCTATCTTTTATATATTCTAATCTATAGTTTCATAATTTCCACAGATTCTATTACCATGGCTGAATCCCTATAATGACCTTATCCTGTCACTACAAGATTCCAATCAATGTTTTCCTTCCCATTCTCCTTTAACCACTCGTTACACTTGAAGAACACCTTCAGCTCAAAAAAACCTCTATGAGCTGATAGAGGAGATGGATGGACTGTACTTAATACCTTGAAATTCTTCGAACTGTTCAATAACTTTGAAAATTTCTTAATTCTATTTTGAGCTGGAGTTCCCCAAGCCATAATCACAAACCCATTTTCTTGATTCTGATGATAATCCAATGCAACATTTATTATTTCTTCCGTAAACCGCTCCCATCCCTTTTTCTGGTGACTGTTTGCTTTATGTGCTTCCACAGTCAAACACGCATTCAACATTAAAACACCTCTTTCTGCCCATTTAGTTAAATTACCTCCACCCCCAGGTCCTCCTTTCTTATTCAATGTCTTATAATCTGGGGCTGCAAAGTCTGGAAAATCAATTGCCAAGGTCTTGTAGATGTTGACCAATGAAGGAGGGGGCTTTGTAGGCTCTAGCACTGAAAAGGCCAATCCATGGGCTTGGTTGTGGTTATGGTAGGGATCTTGGCCCAAAATTAGACACTTGATTTCACTTAAAGGTGTATAATGAGACCATGAATATATATGTTCCTTGGGAGGGAAGATAGTTTTCTTTTTGAATTCTGTTTCCAAAAATCGCTTCAAGTTCAAAAAATATGGTTTGGTTAGCTCCTTGTAAAGCATAGATAGCCAACTTATGTGTAAATGGTTGATTTCAAGTTGAAGTAGGTCTTTTTCTTCGTCTGACAAGGACTTGATCCACTTATCGATATCAAAATCGGAGTTTTCGCTGGGGTCTATATTATTCTTGGAGGTTTGCCTAACGTCTTCAGCAGTCGACGGGGATTGTTTGTAGTCTTCTTCCACATTTTTGATTGCATCCTTGTTATCTGCTTGGGGATTCTGGACTTCGACATCTCTATTATTCTGTTCTACCTTCTTGTCATCGACATGTACCACCGCTTTCTTCCCAAAGAAATCTGTAATGAGCACCTTTCTTGCCTTTTCATTCAGGTCAATTGATCTCTTCATTCGCCTCTAGTGTATATTTTCACAATTATTATAAACTTTACCAAACTAGAAAATTTTGATTTTGATACTCTGAAAAATTATAGGATAAAGAATGAAAAATGTGTGCCTCGGTTCTAAGCTTTATATGAGGTTGGTTAATTTAAAGTTATTATTATTTACTGCTTCCTATTTACGTGAACTAATTAAAGAGGGCATTTGTTAAACTGAGAAAGAGTCACTTTCCATCAAACTAAGGACAAGATTCTAACTAACTGGTATCACCTCAAGTTTTGTGTTGATTAGTACTGAGATACACTTCAGCCTCTCTCTAATGTTATACTGGATCCTTGTTTCTCTCCTTTCTTTATATTTCTTGGAGTATTCTTCAATTTCCTTGCTTCTAAATTATCTTTGAGAATCCATATGGATATTCATGATCCTTTCTCAAGAATATACTTGTCAACAAACTATAAAGAAAATAAAGAACTGCAGAATTGACCAAGATCAAAGCAAATTTGACTGACTCTGTTGGAATGAACTTCTCTTCGCTGACTTTGTATTTTCCAATATAAAGTAATGAAACGAGTGAAAGTGCCAAGGACAAGTAATTGAGTGCAACTATAACAATTTCGATACCAAACTGATAATAAATTCCTCCACTGATAAATATCAATGAACCCTTATCATCCCTGGCAACAAATGGGGCAGCTTTCCCAACTGTAAATGAATATCCACAAACAAATCCCAAGAGTAACATGGTGAAAAAAGCACAGGATACATATTTCTTGTTCATGTTCTTCACAAAGCCTGGACCCTTCTTCTTGATTAACAAAATACCCAAAAACGTAAATGTAAATGTCTTGATGAATCTAGTTGTAGGATCTTCATCTCGAATAATTATATTCTTCTGTAAAGTTTCTGAAAGGAATCGAGCAAACTCATTAACCTGTTCGCTAACCAGGGCAATTGGTACTTTAAAAACATAATGAGGATCTGACAAGATATTTAAATGGTAATTTGGATCATTTTCTTCCCCGATATCTATATTAACATTTGGTTCAATTAACCAAATGTGAGGAATTGAATCAAACAGTAGCATATCGAAAATCGGAACATTGGATCGATCGAGTATATCGATATTCAAGAAGAACAAGTTATGTTGTGTGTCCTTGTAGTCTGCCCACCAGGATGTGGCAACGGTTCCGATAACCTGCTCAAGATCGTAACAAATGGTGCAATCATGTTTGGTGTCAGTGGAGGTAAAACTAATTACAGTCCAGTAGTCCCTAGGTCCACTAACTATAGATAAATTGGCATTTGAAATGGGAATAATGTGGTTTTCAAATTCAATTGTTTTAGCAAATAAAGTGGATAAACCCGATGCATGACAAGTAAATATGCACGATAACACTAGTATCAACGGTACTATAATCATACTGAATGCTTGTGCTTTAATGTTGAGCAGAATTCTTTTCGAAACTACGCGAGCAAAATACGAAGGCGGGTACGGTCAAAGCTGTAGGGATTTAAGAAAGAAGTATGAAACGTTACAAGATACTACTACAAAGGGTTCTAGATGAATTTTCCTTGAATACAACCTGTACGAAATTAAAGCCACGTTGCAGTAGAATTGGTTGTCTTCTGGAAGACAATTTGGCAAAATGACAACTGAGACAGAATGTAGTAGTTCACTTATTCGGGATCTTCGGTATAACTGAAACTGTTACTATTTAATTGCTCTTTTCTCTTGAACATTCCCCTGATTTACTGGACATTGGTGTCTGTGCTTGTTTCCTGTATGATCAGATGCAATATATCTCTATCCAAGTTGTCATGAGAAAGCGCCAATTGAAGGTAATAAACAAAAGTGCATAAAGCCAATTCAGGTTAGTTTTAGGGGGAATGGATGAAACTAGACAACCATTTTTTAAGTTTATGGTAGTAGTTATAGCCTGTTATACCGTACGTTTTATTGAAATAAATGATGTGACCCACCCAATTGACAATTGTATCCCAGGGAACACGGGGAATTCACTCAAAACAAATGCAAGTCTTGTAAGCCATGTAAACTTTACAAATTAAACTTAATCTATTACACTCTATTGAACCTAATTAACCTATGCATCGGTATCATGCAATCTCAACCACAAAATCCTCCTTCTCATCCTTATTGATAATGAAGAAGCCCATGGTGACTATACTGGCTCCAAACAAATACCAAAAATTAACGGTGAATCCCTTGATCAACCAATCGCCAATCATCGCCAACGGAATGGTCATCGAAAGTCCTACTGTGACTGTAAGCGGACTAGTTAACAAAACGGCCTTACACCAACAAAAATCGCTCACAAAGGTGATCAACGCATTGATCAAAAGCAAAGTGGTAATCTGCCTCGTGTGAGGCAACTCAAACTTTTCCACGTTGTATACATCAAGCAAGATTAGAATAGGCCATAAGAACACAATGCAAAACACTCCAACAAACCCAAAAAATAAGTGTGTATTCAAATTACGTTCCTTGATCGAGCCTGGGATCGTGATTTTGAATTTGAGCAAAATGGTGTAAACTCCGTAAATGAGGGCACCAACCAATGCCAAGGAGTTACCCCATAAAACAAGTAGACTGTTATCGTCAGCCCCGGAGTCGGATTCCTTGGGTGAGGAAAGTGTATCCATTTTGGTGACGATGAGCACGCCTGTGAAACTGAGTACGATCCCCACGATCTTGTTCTGGCTGATCTTCTCGATAGAATAAAGATAACCTATTATTAACGTGAAAAACGAAGAAGTCAGTGACAAGATTGTCTGTGAAGCCACAGTTGTGTATGATAAGGAGGCATTTGTGACCAAATTGGCTGAAAACCAAAGAACAATAAACTTCAACGATAATATCACAGTTTCATAACTGTTGATATCCATCTCGTCCTGTAAAACAAGAGTATCGCCTCCTATTCTTGCTTCCTCGATGACTCCCGAAATGCTGTCCAAAACTGCCAAGTCCTCGTTGGAGCCGTACCCACGCATCAAAGACTCCTGCTCTTTCCTGGAGGAGAATTCTCTCGTCTGATGATAAGAGGCCTTTAGCTGGTGCACAAACTGCTTCACAGATAGGTTTTCGTACCTCAAATACGGTATCAAATAGAAGCAGAAGCACCCAGTGTTGATATATGTGATGAAAAAGGGCTTTCTGTAGCTATCATCCTCCACCATCCCATTAACGAGGAAAGATGAGCTGACCCAGAAAATGACCACAGAGGCTAGGTTTATCAACCCGAGGATCCAGCGCTGGTTCGAGTCGAGGTTGTTCTCGGGCATAAAGAATGCCCGCACATAGGTCATACATGTTTGGCTGATAGTAACCATTGGCCTGCTGCTTAATTCTTTTATCCTTACGGCTCGCTTCTATGACATAGTCTGGGTGGTGCACGACAGAAAAAGGGTTATGGTTAGTGGCATGAGTTTGTAGAAGGTGGTGAAGAGTGTGGCTGTAAGAAACTGTGGCTGTAAGAAAAAGTATGGTTGAATGCAAGAGAATATTGCTGTGCTGATGTAGTTGTGAATTATGGTTCCAATATCATAACTTATATTACTAATACACTAAGGGAGAGTAGTAAAATGATAGCAATAATTCCGAAGCAAAGTAGAAAGTAGAGGTGTGGGTGTGTAAAACAATACATTTTCAATGATATGCTGATTTAATGTATATTCTGTGATAGTATAGATGAAAGTGTTATCTGCCCCATGAGATGGCCGTTTATGTTAAAATAGACAGAAAACGAGAAAACGAGAAAACGAGAAAATACCCTTCTTTGGGATTAAATACAGCGTAGTTGCATCAAATTTGTGAATTTGAACAAACATGGTCACCATATTCAAATGTAGCCCGTATATGGCTATTCGCTACTTTAAACCCATCCTACTAGAATCCACAGATAAACAATTTGAAAAAAAAAAAATAAACAAAAAGGCTTGAAAAAGATATTTGAAAAGATATTTAAAAAAGCGAACAAGAGATAAATAACTCAAATATGCCTCCCAAGTAAGTACACCCTAAATTAGCCTTCGACGCCATATCTAACAACTAGGAAATCTGCAGTTGCCCCTTTTAAGTACGTGCGAGAGACAGGCAAGTTCAAATTCGGTGCCCATGTAGGCATGTCTGGAGGGATCTCTAAGGCAGTTACAAATGCTATGGACATTGGGGCAAACAGTTTTGCTCTTTTCCTCAAATCGCCAAGAAAGTGGGTATCCCCAGAGTACCCTGAACTGGAGGTTGTCAAGTTCAAGGAATTGTGTGAAAAGTACGGATTCAATCCAAGAACTGATATTTTACCTCATGGATCGTACTTTATCAACCTAGGCAACCCTGAGCCAGAAAAGGAAGAAAAGGCATACGATTCATTCTTGGATGACTTGAAGAGATGTGAAAAGTTGAACATTGGGTTGTACAACTTCCATCCAGGCTCAAGCTTGAACTCGGATCACAAGGAGGCACTTCAGAGATTGGCTAAAAACATCAACAAGGCAATCAAGGAGACAGAATTTGTAAAGATAGTTATTGAAAATATGGCAGGGCATGGGAACCTAATTGGATCGGACTTGCAGGATATTCGTGATGTGATTGATATGGTTGAAGACAAGTCACGCGTGGGTGTGTGCATAGATACGTGCCATACGTTTGCTGCAGGCTACGATATCAGCACTGAGGAGTCCTTTTACGAGTTTTGGAAAAAGTTTGAAGATATCATCGGGTGGGAATACTTGCTGGCAATCCACTTGAACGACTCCAAAGCTCCGTTGGGTGCCAACCGAGACTTGCATCAAAAATTGGGGTATGGGTTCCTTGGTTTGGATGTGTTTAGATTAATTGCCAATTATGACAAACTTGAGGGAATTCCAATTGTGTTGGAAACCCCGGTAGAAAAGGACGATAGTGTTTATGGAGAAGAAATCAAACTTCTTGAGTGGCTTACTGGCAAGAGTTCTGAAGACAGTGAATATGTTGCCAAACGGGAACAGTTGTCAAAGTTGGGAGAAACAGAAAGAAACGAACACTTGAAGAAGTTTGAAACTAAGAAGGCAAAGACGGCTAAACCAAAAAAGGAGAAGGTATCAAAGCCAAAAACCGAAAAGGGTGTCAAGAGAGAAAATGATATTTCCGCAATGGTTGCAAAACCTAAAAGAGCCAGAAAAGAAGTAAACTATGACGAATCCAACGAGGAAGCCAGTGAGTAAAAAAAATAGCTAATAGATTACACTATACTAATTTCTGTACATTTCAATGACAATGTGGTATTCAATGATAAACATCTTAAGTCTAAGTAATCTCTCCAAGTAATCTCTCCTAAGTAATCTCTTAGTAGTCTTGATATTTTTGATTCTCCGCACGACTTATTTTTCAAGCTAAAAAAAAAACATCATACCAAAATTTGACCAATCCAAATATCAAAGTCAAAGGCAATGTTCAGCAGTACATCATCAGGGTTTGGAGGGTTTGGAGGTGCTTCTGGTGCCAACAACGCCTCTCCTTTCGGATCGAACAACAACAATGCCAATTCCAACAACAATGCATCACCATTTGGAGCATCTACCGGTGCTTCATCGGGGCTCTTTGGAGGTGCCAACAGTAATACGAGTGGAACTGGGGCCTTTGGGGCTACTAACAACACCAATGCCTTTGGTAGTAATACTGGTGCTACCTCTGCGTTTGGCTCCAACACCAACACCAACAATTCAGGTGGTCTCTTTGGAGGTGCTAACAATAACGCATCGCCATTCGGATCAAACAACAATGCTGGCTCCACCTTTGGATCCAACAACACTGGCTCGGTCTTTGGAGGTAGTACAAATAATGCCAATACCGGTGGTTTATTTGGTGGTGCCAACAAGTCGTTTGGTGCTACTGGTTCCTTTGGCTCTCCAGCAAACAACAGTGGTCCCTTTGGAGGTGCATCGTCTGGTTTTGGGGGCTCTACAAACGACCCATCTCAAAACAATGGTACTGGTGTGAAACCATATGCGCCTACCAGTGAAAAGGACAACACGGGAGCAACCAGTGTGTTTCAAAACATCACTTCCATGCCTGAATACAAAAACTTTTCATTTGACGAGTTGAGATTAAAGGACTACGAATTGAACAGACGATTTGGAAATGGGTCTGCTCCTGCTGCAACAGGAACTTTTGGAGCCACCCCATCCACTGGGTCATTTGGCTTTAATGCTGGCAACAACACTAGTAATGCATTTGGTGCTTCAACCTCAGCCCCCACCAACACATTTGGTGGATTTGGCTCCAACAATAACAACAACAACACTGCATTTGGTGCCGCTAACAACAACTCGCCATTTGGTGCCGCTAACAACAATACTGGTGCTTTTGGAGCTACTAACAATAACAACTCACCATTTGGCTCAGCAACCAACAACACCTCTACATTTGGAGGAAGCAATGCATTTGGTTCCTCGAACAATGCCTTTGGTGCCAACAAGCCTGCTACCGGAGCCTTTGGTGCCACTTCCACTGGGTTTGGTGCCTCTAATAATAACTCTGGCGGTGGTCTCTTTGGTGGTGCTAACAATAACTCCACCTTTGGCTCCAACAACAACTCTACCGGATTTGGAGCCGCTAATAACAACAGCTCTCCATTTGGTGCTAGTAACAATACTGGTGGTGCGTTTGGTGCCAACAATTCCACCTTTGGTGCCACTAACAATAATTCCAGTGGTGGATTATTTGGTAGCAACAACAATAACAACAACACCAGTGCCTTTGGCTCGAATAACAACAACACATTTGGGAGTAACACCAACAATGCCTTTGGCTCCAACAACAATAACTCGGTATTTGGAGCCAAACCTGCCACTGGCGGGTTGTTTGGTTCAACTAACACAAATAACACCTCCGGTGGTTTATTTGGCCAAACCTCTACCAACAATAACAATTCTGGTGGTCTTTTCGGGAATAACAACAATAATAATAGCAACACATCAGCAGGAGGTCTCTTTGGTGCCAAGCCTGCTACTTCTGCTGGGTTTGGGGCTACTCTGAACACCGGGGGAATGTTTGGTAACAACAACAACAATAACAATACCACAGGTACTACCGGAGGTCTCTTTGGTGCTAAACCTGCCACCACTGGTGGTCTTTTTGGTAACAATAATGCCACAACCACTAGTACTGGGTTTGGAGCCACTAACAACACTTCTGGTGGTCTTTTTGGTGCCAAGCCAGCAGGAGGCTCCTTATTTGGTGGAAACAACACCACTACTACTGGTACTACCGGTGGTCTCTTTGGTGGTAATAACAACACTGCGGCCACTGGTACTACGGGTGGTCTCTTTGGAAACAATAACAACAACACAACTGGTACTACTGGTGGGTTGTTTGGTTCCAAGCCAGCCACCACCCTTGGTGGAACCACTGGGGGAGGGCTTTTCGGAGCTTCTAATACTTCCAACACCGCTTCCAATGGAGTACTCGGTAATAATAACGGCGGTGGTTTGTTTGGTAACAATAACAACCAACAACAATCAATTACCCAGCAACAGCTGCAGCTGCAATCGCTTGCTAACATCAACTCCCAGAACCCATATGGAAACAACCCATTGTTTCAAAGCATCACAGGCACAGGCACTCCAGCTACCCAGCCTGTTGCCAGGGCGATTTCTTTGGCTCCACTGAGCGAATCAAAGAAGAGTGTGAACATTGGAAATGTCAAGCAAATTGGCCCATTGTTCCGCTTGAGTGCCATGCCAAAGCCCAAGGAAAACTCATTGGCTCTTCACAAGGAACCTTCCACAAAGAAGAAGGATGGGATTTTCTCCACTCAAACAGATGGTGCTATCATGTCTTCTGAAATCTTCTCGCCAAAGGCCAACTTCAAGAAGTTGGTTTTGCAGAAATCTGAAGAAAACTCTACATTATTGAGTAATGGCAACTCTGGAGCACCAAGTAAACGTACAACGTTTAGATTCGAAGAAGTGCCTAAGTTAGAAGAAAGTAAGGAAGAATCAGTCAAGGAAGTTAAAGAAATCGAGGCACACGCTTATGCAGACGCAGATGGCTACTGGACCTCGCCTCCATTGGCCCAATTGAAGGCAATGAAGCTTTCAGAGTTGAGAAGCATTAGTGATTTCAAGGTTGGAAGATCCAACTATGGTGTCATTGAGTTTTTGGAACCTGTTGACTTGTCTGCATTCAATTTGGATTTGATTTGCGGAGATATCGTGACTATATCTAAGCGTAATTGTGAGGTGTATCCTAATGGAAATGGACCAAAGCAAGGAGATGGGTTGAACTTAAAGGCACAGATTACACTTGAACACAGCTACCCACTCGATAAGAAGACCAAGTTGCCAATTGTGGATCCAAAGAGTGATGTTGTTGCTGAGCACATCAAGAACTTGAAATCGTTGCCATTTGAATTCAGAAAATACGACCCAGTCACTGGGAATTGGACTTTTAGAGTTGAGTGTACCTATTTGGAGGATGAATAATGCTGCACTGTCTTAATAATATGTAGAAAGATTGAACACAATAAAAACAAAAAAAGAGGAGTTTTTCATGCATTAGTGTAGAATATGGATTTTGTTAGTCGCTCTGGTACGAAGAATATAGACATGTGGATACTTTAAAAAAAAGCCTTGACTAAAGAAAGTCATGACAACCGTCTATAAATTAAGATCTTAGTATATCTATTTAGACGAGCGGGATGAGCGGCCAATCTGAGGTAACCAGGACAATGGTAACCCTACATATTGGGTGGCCCCTAGCAGCATTCATTTGTTTCATAATTTTTTTGGCCTTGATAACTATGAATGCATGTTTAAACCTGTACATGTGCCTCACTTGTTTTTCCATTATTTACACGATTTTTCACAAAAATCCCAAAGGTTTTTGAATCTCTTTTATCTTTTTGAAAATTTTTATACATATTTTTCAGGCTTTAGAAGTGCAATAACGATAAACAATGAGGGAGGTGATGGATTATATATGTAAGACTAACGGTAAGTGAACGTGTGTTATACCGTACACACGTTCAAGGCCTTGAAGTTGTCTGACTTTTGTGTAATTGCATAATTAAAGGTGTCAAGTTGGAAAATTTCACACAAGAAGACGTCGACATGGCCCAATGGTTAGGCGGGCGAAAACAAAATAAAAAAAGTCTAGTAAGTCCTGAATTAGCCAATTGCATGCCAGGGCATGCTTTTGACCACAGCAGATTGTAATTTTGGAAGCAGGCACTTTTAACGGGTAACCATCTTGTGTTCGGATTATTCCCCTTACAACGTTGTATTGTAAAGTACAAGGAGGCTGAATAGAACAGCAGTGGGGGAGGGTATATTCAACTTCTACTTAATAAAATACGAACCCCAAGCCCATGTCCGTATTATTTGTTGCATTCGTAAAACATTGTTCGACTTATTTTCTTCTCTACCAGATAATATCTCAATCCAAGAATGCAGCGGGTTCTAACATTGCACGGCTTTTTTTTACAGCAGAAGTCTCTGTGCCTACCAAATAGAAACACACGAGTGGCTTAGAATACACGGTATGAATTATGATTGTGGAGTGGACGGGGAGCGCCTGGGGAGCTGGCTTTGTGGAACCCACCCGAGGAATTTCACTTAGCCTCGAGTCAGTGTGAATGGGGTGAGATGGAGAATGAGAGGGGGGAGAAAGAGAGAGGAATGTAGGGAGAAAATGTAGTGTGGGTGTTCGTGTTAGTATTTGTGTGTGTATGTGGGATTTATCGCACAGCAACACATTACCACTAGCGAAATACATACCCTTTTTCTTATCTATCTGATAAGACTAAATCAGCAAACCAAGGGGGGGCCTTGTATAAACCTTAAATTCGAGGAAATTTTTTTTTCCCCTTTGTTTCAGGTGTTTTTTTTCTCTATATCTTTTAATTTACCAAAAAAAGGCAAAAGTGACTCCTCTTTTCCTGCTTTAAAATGACAAATGCATATGTAACATTGATAACCAACGAGGGCTACATGCCAGGGGCCGTGTTGTTGGGCCACACGTTGAAGAACGAGCTCCATGCTGCTGCTCAATTGGTTATTTTGGCCAAGGTATCGGAATTGAGCCCCGATTCCTTACAACAGTTGTCGCTGATTTACGACAGGGTGGTAGACATCGAAGAGGGGTTTTTGGAGGCTGTAGACGGGAAGGTGGAAGAGCAGTTGGGCAGGCCTGAGTTGAGCGTGACGTTTTCCAAGTTGTTGCTCTGGAAACTTGATTATGATGTGGTTGTGTATCTTGATGCCGATACCTTGGTTTTAAAGGAGTTAGACCATTTGTTTGAGGCACATGCTGGTATGGGGGAACGGGAACTTGCAGCGTCTCCGGATGCCGGCTGGCCCGATGTATTCAATTCCGGGGTGTTTGTCGTCAAGCCCAGCATGTCTGTTTTTGCGGAGTTGGCTGAGTTGAGCAAGGACTCACAAAACACGTTTGATGGAGCAGATCAGGGTCTCTTGAATGAGTATTTTGGTGGGTCGGGCGCGGGAAGATGGACTAGATTGCCGTTTTTGTACAATGTCACCACAAACCTCGGCCAGCATTACGAGTTCTTACCTGCATTCACCAAGTACTTCAACGACATCAAAGTGTTACACTTTATCGGAGGCTCGAAGCCGTGGCATAGCCGCAATGGGCTCGCAGGATCGGACACATTGAATCAGCACCATTTGTGGTGGGCGGCATTTAATAAGATCGGGCTCGGCATTAAGCCCTCGGGCGAAGCACACAAACTTGATTTTAGTAAGATTGTCAATGCATGGGACAAGCAAGAAGCGGAAGTGCCTCTGCAACACAAGGAGGGTAGTAGATTTGCCGGCGGCAAACCAGCAGGGATTTTCCCTTGGGAAAATAGAAACGTAGTTGCACCCACACGAGTGTTTGACTACAACGCATACGAAGGAGAGGGAGGAGCGGCCAAGGTTTTGAGCAAGACGAGGGCGCCCAAGATGGCGTCGGCAGACAAACCAGTCGCGGTCAAACGAGACTATGACTTTAGCGAAGAGGGCAGTTTCAATCCGGACAAGTCGCTTGAAGAGGTTTCGAAACTTCCCTTGAAGTTTTTGTCTAGGAACCAAGCAGAGTAGGCGCACTGGGGGACCCAGTTGAGGCGATCTGTGAGAATTCTTATATTTATTGATATTTTTTTTGTTGTACCTTCTTTTAGGTGTTTGTTTGAATATTTGATATATTTTGCTTTCTTGTGAATGTTTTTTTTTTATTTATTTTAGATTAAATATAATAATAGTAATAATAATAGTAATTCTGGATAAATAACAGTTATGATAATGGTTGAAACAGTAATAATAACAGCAAATATCTGTTGTTTTAGGGCTTTGTACCCTTGGAGGATATTATCAAAATTATTTACGAGAGATTTACGGTGTATGAGAATGCACTGATTGCCCGAGGTACGTAAAAAATTGTAAAGGGGGGAGGGGGTTGGGAAGAGTTGATTGATGATTGGACAGAGAAGAGAGGAAGTAAGAGGGGGCTTTTTATTTTTTATTTTTGTAATTTGTTTTTGCTGGGAGGTGTGTTCTGTGGTACTTTAAGGAGACGGAGGTGAGGACCAACATGCAACATCAGGGATGTTGAGTAATGCTTTTTATAGGGCATTTTGTAGTTGTGTTGTTTTGATTCATGCAGTTGAACAATACAAAAGTGGTACGATAATATTGGCCAATCCGCGTTTATGCGAGCTGCTGGATTAAGGCATTTAAAAAATATGGCATAGAAGGGAGATAGGGTAGTCCGGCTAGGTATGTAGAGAGAGGGAGAGAGGTAGAGACAGAGAGACAGTGATATAGATAGAAAAGGGGTTGAAAGGGTTCATAGAGAATGCAGTGTTACACAGAAGTGGATGATCAGCAGAATTTCACACGAACCAAGCAAAATCAATGAACCAATCCAAGTCAATGATGCAATCTAAGTGGATGTCAAATCAATCCAATCAAATCGAAATCAATGATACCCTGTTTGCCAGTATTTTGCAATATTTTATATCCATGCCATTCTAGAATCTTCTCAGTAGCGATGATAGGAAAAATAAGTGTATCGATCTGGCAAAATAAAAGCATATATAGTATAAAAATAAACACTACACAAGCTAGGCACCCAAGCAGCAGAGACAAAACAATGAACGTACACGCTTCGTTTTCCCAGCCAACGAATTGACCCGCCTGACATAAAACAATACATCAACAATCCCAAGTCCGCCGCAAAAAAAAAAAAAGGCAAGGCAGAGCCTAAAAAATGACCACAAGCTGTGCTATCAACTGCAGAGTAAACATTAGACTGGCAAAAATAATGCACGCACGTGGAATTCAATGCCGGTTATGAAGTGCGAGGTTATGAGGCACACAAGGTTATGAAGCAGCAGGTTATGAATATATCAGGTTATGAAGTATTTAATGCCAGGTTATGAAGCGTACCCAGGTCTGAAAAGTATATACCCAGGTTATGAAATCTAGTAAACGGTTGATGAATAGATGTAACAAAAAATAAGTCAGCACAAAAAAACACCCACTCAAATGCGAATAAGAGTAGCTGATGGAATGTATTAAATGATGGCTTGGCTTAGAAGGGGACGAGCAATCGGCACCTCCTCCCCCCCTGCCTCCTGCCCCGAAAACACCCAGCTCAATTGCAAACCCCTCACAGCATCCAGTGTATTTTGCTTTTAGCCATTCCCATGCTCTCCCACATACTCCATCCCTCTGCCAATGCTAACAATCGACCCAAAAAATAATATTTTTTCTGTATTTTTTATTCACACATTTTTTAACCTTTTTTTTTTTATTTGTACTCTGCGTCTTTTTATAAATTACTTATCGCAACCACATTCAACACATCAGCAAGAGAGGCCAGAGGTTGTGAGATAGCACAGCGATACCTCGAGAGATCTTCAGGCAAACTTCAGTCACTAAAAAAAAAAAAAAAAAAAAAAAAAAAAAAAAAAAAAAAAAAAAAAAAAAAAAAAAAATGAAAACTTATTCGAGCGTAGCGAGAATAAGATCTTATATTAGAGATCGAGAAATCTTATTTGAGCGTAGCGAGAATGAGAATGAGAACTTATGAGAAATCTTATTTGAGCGTAGCGAGAATAAGAAGAATATATTATATGAGAAATCTTATAAGAGAGTTCGAATTCGAGCGTAGCGAGAATGAGAAGATTTTGTAAGATTTTATTATGAGAATATTTTATGAGAGAGTTCGAGAATGAGAAGATTTTTTTATGGGAAGATTTTATGAGAATTTTTTATGAGAATTTTTTATGAGAAGATTTTATGAGAATAATTTATGAGAAGATTTTATGAGAAGATTTTATGAGAGATCTTATAAGTAGCGAGAATAAGTTCTTATATAAGAAGATTTTATAAGAGAGTTCGAGAATGAGAAAGAGAGATCTTATATGAGAGATCTTATGAGAGAGTAGCTAGAATGAGAATATTTTATGAGAAGAATATATTCTACGAGAGATCTTATACAAGCCTTACGAGAATGAGAAGAAAATCTTATATGAGAATTTTTATGAGTTTTTTTATAAGAGAATTTTTATGAGTTTTTTTATAAGAGAATTTTTATAAGAGAATTTTTATAAGAGAATTTATAAGAGAATTTTCTACGAGAAATCTTATTCGAGAAATCTTCTACTAGAAATCTTATAAGAGTACAATGAACTCTTGGAAGTTAAGGTAGAGATTCGAATTCGTAGTAAAACTGGACTCTCGATTATTAGATACGTAGATATAAATAAAAAGACATATTAGATGGATATGGAATATACTCCTAGTAACTGGTTATGCTTATGGTTATTCATGTAGAAAAGACTAAACCTAAGAAACTATGAATTCTAAGAAACCAAGAAACATAAACCAAGTAATCCCGTATCTTTTTTCACTCAATATTTAAGTATAATACAAATCTATATTATACGTTTTTTTTAGCTCTATGATATATTTAAGTATAACTATACAAATCTTTTTTTTTTTTGAATTTTTTGATAATTTATGTGAAATTACCCAAATTCTGATTATTATATACTTAAATATATATCATTGAGTTAAAAAATATAAAGAAAACATAATTTGGACTATACATTAAATATATCATATTTACATAACGGTGAAGTATAGAATTAATACTCAGTTTAATATATTAGATAAATCTAATATTACTAAAACTTTAGCTAAATAAAAATTACCTATTCAAGGTTGTTTAATTTTCTATTGAAGGATTTTTTAACTCAATAATATTTAAGTATAATACAAGTCTTATTATAGCATAAAGGAGACTTTGACCTTGGATAAATAGCTTGCAAGTTTTCCAAGTTCAGTTTTCGATTATTCAAGACTTCTAGACTTTCTATTATTCCAATTCAAAACCTTTCAAGACTTTTCTGTTTCTTCTTAAATATTCTTCTCTATTTCTCTGTATTCAAGACTTTTCTATTTCTTCTCTATTTCTCTCTAATTCTTTAATTCTCTCTACTTCTCTCTAATTATTTAATTCTTATTAACTCTACACGTAATTAGACTTTCTTCTGAGATCTGGAAATTACCATTTCATTTTCCAAATTTAATCAAATAGCTAATTTTATAGTTATTTAAATATATGATAAAAAAAAAAGCTTTTTATTAATCATATAAATTAACCATTTCCGAGAAGATTCAGAAAATGTGAATATTCTGAGAAGATTTTTTTTTTTTCAATTTATTTTGTATTGTTAAATAAATTATACAAAATCATACAAAATTACATAAAACTAGTAAATATAAAAAATATACTAAATTAACGTACATAATTCTTATTAAATTCCGCTTTTATATTAACAAAATGAAGTTAAATACGCCAAATACAAGCAAATTAGAAGAAAAATTACACCAATTTTACACCAAATTACAAGCAAATTAGAAGTCAATTTCCACCAATTTTCCACCAAAATTACAAGAAAAATTACAAGCCATTTTTTTTGGCTGCAAAATTTTCTCTTTTTTCTTCTCTTTTTTTCTTCTTTTTTTCTTCTCATTTTCTTCTCTTTTTACTCTTTTTACTCTTTATTTTACTCTTTTTACTTTCCTTCTCTTTATTTTACTTTTCTTCACTTTTTACTCTTTACTTTTCACTTTCTCTTCACTTATTCATTCACTTCTTATAAATACATAATCTACATTACTGCACCACAAACTCCTGGACATCAAATCTTTCCGTGGAGATTCCCATCTTGCCGATATAATCCCTCGCCTCGTCGCCCAATCTCTTTGCTGTTTCCTCGTCCCAGCCCAAATCCTTTCTCATGATTTCCACAACTCCATCTACAGCCAGGTACGCTTCCCTCGCGTTAAGGAAAGCCAACCTGGTTCTTCTAGCTAAGAAGTCAATAGGAGTACGGATATACTCGTGTTTAAGCGAGTACTTCAACTCGGCAATAGTAAAAGGTTCATCAAAGGACTGGTAACTTAACTGGTTTTCCAAAGAAGCGGAGCTATGAGAAGGAGAAAACGACTTTTCCGCAGCTAAAGTGATAGGCAACTTGTTATAATCGCTTTCCTGGTACAATTCCAAAATAAGCGAGGCACGGGAGCCATAGTTATGGGACAAATGTTTAGCCAATTTCAAGGGAATATGGTATTCGTGAATAAGCCGGGCTGAGTAGTTTTTGGTGTAATTATCTCCCCCTACAAGCATAATCTCATTAGTTTGACACGGCTTAAGCTCCTTTTTAAAGTCAAACGTGGAAATCAACGTATCTACTGTATCTTCCGCCATTTCCCTATAAGTAGTCCATTTTCCTCCAGCTATAGTAACCAAGTTATTTTCCGAAACAGAAACAAGATGCGATCTAACTAGTCCTTGAGTGGATCCTGCATCTTTCCCTTTTGGTAATTTCTTCGGATCACGTACTAAAGGTCTTATACCCGACCATGCAGATAACACGTCATCTCTTTTAACCGGGAAAACAATATACTTCTGTAATTCCTTTAAAATATCCTGGATTTCCTCTTCCAAAGGTACAGGGTTTTCAGGTACACTCGAAAGAGGAGTATCTGTAGTTCCAGCTAAAACCTTTCCTTGCCAAGGGAGAAAAAACATGACACGGCCATCGGAAGTAGACGGATCAAGAAGTCCCATATCCCTAGGACAATAGTATTCTGGTAAAACCACGTGAACTCCACTCGAAGGAACAACCATTTTGGGAAGATGTGCCGTTTTAGGGGGTAAACCTTTTGGGTTTTCATCCATTTCCAAGAGTTTATCCGATAAAGGGCCGGTAGCATTAACAACGGAAATTGCATTAACATCAAATACCTCACCATTCTCTAAGTTCTTTGCCTTTACACCCACTATCTTCCCAGTCGTATCTTTTATAAGCAGCTCTACGGAAAAATAATTAAGCACAGTAGCCCCGTGGTCTATAGCGGTAATAGCAAGCGAGGAATTCATCCGGCTATCATTGAAGGTACCGTCGTGATAAACACACGTGGCCTTTAAATTAGCATCATCAAGCATAGGAGCCATAGCAGAAGTCATTTCCCGGGAAAACACAGTAGAAGAACGCAAGTTCTGGGCCCCAGCAAACCAATCGTACATTTTACATCCCATGAAAAAATAAGGAACCTGCCACCATTTATAAACTGGAATCATAATGGGTAAAACCGAGCACAAATGAGGAGCAGTACGGAGCATATTACCACGTTCATTCAAGGCTTCGATAACTAGATCAAGTTGAGCTTTTGATAACTGGAATATCGCTTTTTCAAGGTACCTAACTCCTCCATGTGCCATTTTCGTGGATTTCGACGAAGTTCCAGAAGCAAAGTCGGTTTTCTCGAGCAAACACACGTTAAGACCTCGGGTAGCGGCGTCTACGGCGGTTCCGGTGCCTGTAGCGCCTCCTCCGACGATAACAACGTCAAACTTGGGTGTAGAGCGGAGTTTCTGGATGAGTTCCTCACGAGAAGGCGGAGCACGAATGGTCTTGGTTAATGGTTCATAGGATGTACTTACAGTGGACTGGTTAGGGGACCGGAGGAAGTCGAGGTAAAGGAGAGTTCCCGCGGAAACACCGGCAATGGAGAGCCCGGCCTTTCCTGCTGTTCTGAGAAATGTCATTGCTGGTTTAAAGTACTGGGATGTAGAATGTATATATATAATGTATGGCTTGAGCACGGGCCTGCAGGAAGAACCGAGGTTGGAGATTGTGGAGATACACATACATACGAAGTATGTATGTGTATATATATGTATATATATATGTACGAAGTACATATATATGTTATCTACACTACATTCTTTATATCTTCTTTATATCTTCTCTTCTTTCTTCTCTTTATATCCTTCTTTATATCCTTTATCTTCTCTCTCTCTCTCTGAAAATTTTTCAGGCGGGGGAAAATTTAATCGTGAATTCGTAAATTCGTGAAATCGTGAAATTCTTAATTCTTAATTCTTTTTTTTGTATTATACCGTTATCTTCCCGAGGGTGTACGGAATATAATGAATATAACAAGACTAGACTACTAGACTAGACTACTAGACCAGACCTAATCATTACTCATGGTCATTACCATGACCATTACATTACCGTAGCAACGTCGTCAGCCCGCCTTGGCTAAAAATAGAGCTTCCTCGTGGCCCCTGGGGTAGTGGTGTAACCACGTATGTTTGTACTTGTTATCGCCGTTCATGGCTGCAAAGAGGAAACATGAAACAAATGAAACAGTGCTGGTTATAAATGAAACAGGCTGGTAAGAAATGAAACAAGTGTAAAACATGTTTATAACAAGTCTACAAGTTTATAACAAGCCTACAAATCTATAACAAGTCTTTTCTTACATTCTTTGTTTCGATGACGAGAATTTCATTCCGAGAATTTTGAGACTTTCGAAATTTCGAAATTCCGAAATTCCGAGAATCTCATTTCACTTCTTTCCATCCGGCTAAATGCATACCCTTAGTTATCTTGGAGAATCAAAAGCCACGATAGAACTTTGTTTTTGTGAGATTGCGTATAAAATAGAAAAAACATTTTACAAGATAGTTAGATTCGAGAGTCCTAGTAAATTCAATCTTGTTTAAATTTGCACCCAAAAATTTAGCTAGACTCACTGATTTAACTTGAATTTAACTCTACTTAACTTAACTTTACTCTACTTTACTCTACTTCCCTTTAGAAACTTGTACGTAACTTGTACTTTACTCTACGTAATTTCTACTTTACTCTACTTTACTCTACTTAACTCCACTTAACTTCTTCTTACTCCTCCATTTTCCCTCCAATCACCTCCGGTGCTTAACAAAAGTTGCTTGGAATTGCCAAACAAACACACATACAAAGTTACAACTTGTGGTTTTCTACTTTTCCCAAGTGGTCTCTTGAACCCTTTAAAGCTTATTTGTGTCTAGAAGGTTGAAACTCATTGTTGAAACAAAGGAAATGTAAAATGACGTAAATGTTTCAGGTGATTAAAAGCCATAAAATACATATAAACCCTTAAAATTATATACAAATATTCATACTAATATATTCATATAATCATATATATCACATATTCTTACTATTCTTACTATTTTTCATGCTAATAATCCATACTATTTTTAAAATTTCATACTAATTTCAATATATTCTATATAATATTTTCAATTTCCATACTATTTCCATTTAACTTATATTTAAGTACAATTATACATTCTATAGCATAGGACTGACTATATTTTCATATATTCTTTTTATACTAAAAATTCATACAAAAATCGCATACAAATATTTCCATACTAAAAATCACATACTAAAAATCACATACTATTTTTTTATACTAAAAATCACATACAAAAATTTTCATAAAATATTTCCATAATATTTCCATACTAATTTCCATATAATCCATACTAAGAATCCATACAATATATACTTTATATAATCTTTTAACTAACATAATCTATATGTTTTCATACTAATCATACTAATATCCATATAATCCATATAATATTTCCATACTACACATACTATTTTCAATTTCCATACTAATAATACATATAATATACTAATTTTCATACTATTTTCATATAAATAATCCATATAATATTTTCATACTATTTTTTCAATTTCCATACTTTTCAATTTCCGTACTTTTCAATTTCCGTTCTTTTTTCAATTTCCATAAAATCTTTCCGTACTTTTTTCAATTTTCAATTTCATACTTTTTTTTACATATCATTTTATTTCCATAATTTTCCAATTTCATTTCATACTAATACACATTTAATCTCTACAACCCATTTACAACCCATCTACCACCACCCCAAACGCACTCAAAACACCAAACCTCTTGACCAACTCTAGGAAACCCTCACTCACTACCCATTTCCCTTTCCTCTCTACACTAAGACCTAACCTACTTTCACACTCTCCAACAACTATATCGCCTATTAGAATGTCCCAGGTGAGCCGAAGCCTATACAGATTCACTTCCACTTCCACAGAACTAACCAGTTTAAGAATCGAAAAGAGAAGAATGTTATCCTGTACCTCTGTTTGCTTTACAAGCGGCTGTAGAATTGGATTCTTGATTCCAGGGTATTTCCGTATTAACTTGTATACCACAGAGATTCTCTCGTGAAGTAATACCGAAAGAGAATGGAGTGAATAGAGAAGAAGGTTGATTTTCCGATTAGGAACGTAGTTCTTACGTATACACAGGACCAAAGAGGGAGAAAGTATGTTTAGAGAGACTAAAGGGTTAATAGTAATACTGGTAACAGCAGCTTGGCTTATGAACACTTTTAAAGGCACGGAAAATAATAACGGAGAAACAACCGTAAACGAAAGAAAACTACTCTTTTCGGTGTTTTCCACCTCCACCACACTCTTTATTCTCTCGATTTCCAAATTCGGATAGAATTTCTTGACCAATAATAAGCGTTCCTCCCAGTCCAAACTAGGAAGAACGTTTAGGGTGTGTAGTATGTTCTCTGTGTCATCGGAAAAAGAAACGTGCTGGTTATTTGATAGTAACTCGTCTAATTTTGCTTTTAGTTTTCGTTGGTGTTTTAATTCTTCCAAGTGTTTAATTTTAAGTCTTTGGTTTTCTAATTTAATTGTGGAAACTGAACGTTGTTGAAGAAGTAAGGAAAGTTGTTCTTGTAGAGAAATCTTTCGTTGAAGAAACGAAAGTGTGGAATCTTGTCTACGAACAGCAAGATCAAGTCGTAATACCGTTTCCTCTTCATCGCTTCCTCGAACGCTGCTTTCTCGGGAAGATTCTAAAAGCTCTTCCAACAGTTCGGATATGTTGGTCATGGAAAATTACTGAGTAGAATTACTGAGTAAAATTACTATGAGTAAAAATTACTATGAGTAGAATTACTATGAGTAATTATTATGAATGATATTAGGAGATAATATATTAGGAGATAATATATTATTATGAATTCAGTAATATAGTGATTGTGAATTCAGTAATTTAGTAATTATTATGAATTCAGTAATAGTATTATGAATTCAGTAGTTTAGTGATTATTATGAATTCAGTAATTTAGTGATTTTGATATGATTAAAATATTAATATATATATTATTGAGATGAATTCAATAATTTAGTGATAATGAATGTATTAGTATTATGATATGATATGAGATGAATTCAGTAATATAGTATTATGATGTGAATATGATATGATTATGATGTGAATAGGATATGATTAAGATGTGATTATGATGTGATTTTAATATGATTATGGTATATTCCCTAATTGTTTCTTCTTTCTTCTTTCTTCTCTTCTTTTCTCTTTAATCGAAATATCAAATTTCTCAATTTTCTCATTTGAAATTTTAATCTTCAATAAATCTTCATTACTTTCAAATGGTATCGGGACCTGAGTTGAAGAGCGTAAGTAGAGAGCTAAGACTGAGAGCTAGGACTTACTAACGTGTAGTATATGGATAAGAAGATCTCCGTGGAGTTGAATGGCGGAAGAAAGGTCATTGGCGTGTTGAGGGGATATGATGTGAGTATAAGGAGAGAGGATATAATAAGAAGAGAGGATATATGATACGTGTTAATTTCTTAACAGCTTTATTAAACTAGAATGAGATTTATTGATTTTCATAGGAGATGACTAGATAATTTAAAGGCAAATTCAAAAAATTAAGGCAAATTCAAAATTAAGGCATTCAAAAAATTAAGGCATTCAAAAAATCAAAGCAAATTCAAAAAGTTCAAAAAATCAAAGCAAATTCAAAGAAAATTCAAAAAATCAAAGCAAATTCAAAAAATCAAAGCAAATTCAAAAAATCAAAGCAAATTCAAAAAATCAAAGAAAATTCAAAAAGTTCAAAAAATTCAAGCAAATTCAAAGAAAATTCAAAAAATTCAGACAAATTCAATTCCTAAGAAATTCCTAGTTAAGATTATAAGACTAAAAGATCAAAAATACAGAAGATATTAAAAAATACTCAGATTATGAAAATACTCAGATTAAGAAAATAATGAGATATCATATTCTACCTTCACCTCACTAACCACTTTACAATACTAACCACCAGGTTTTCTTAAATATCACCCTAGCTGAAGCCTTGGAAGACCAGCGAGGAGAGAAAACAAGTATAGGCACGATTGTGATCCGAGGCAACTCCATTGTTTCCTTCGAGGTATGTATGATGTGGTTCTTGTGGGATAATACTAACAAACAGGCGTTGGAGAAGGTATAACAAATAAAGAACAATAGTCAATGGAATAGTTGTATAGAAAGAATAAGAGAAGAGAATTAAGAGTATAAAGAATAAGAGTATTAAAATGTATTAAGAGTATTAAGAGTATTTAAAATGTATTGAATATTTAAAGAATTAAGAGTATTTTAAGAGCATTTTAAAATGTATTGAGATTTTAAAATGTATTGAGAATTTGAGATTTTTGAGATTTTTGAGATTTTTGAGAATTGGAAGATTTTAAGAATTTTAAGAATTCTCGAATTCTCGAATTTTAAGAATTTTGAGATTTTTGAGAATTTAAGAATTTTACGATTTTACGAATTTTACGAATTTTACGAATTCTCGAATTCTCGAATTCTCAATCTGATTCATAATATTTATTGTACTATAAAGTAAAAATATATATATAAATTTTATATATAAATTTTATACAAACGTGTTAGGGATCTCCCCCCTAGGGTTGCTCCTTGATCACGTGAATACCTGCTAAGCCTCGTTTAGGTACTATAAAGGTACCCCATGTGAACCTACCTATATCTTATTTAGCCAGTCAACACAATAACTACCTAAGACCTGTAAACAACGCATCAGTAGCCTAACAAAACGACTTAAAACCTCTTGACCATTTCCACTCCATCCTTCTTATACCCACACTTCTCGTAGAAACCCACGTTATGGTCACTACAATCCAAAATCACCTTATAACACCCCTTTTCTTTAGCCAATTTAGTCAATTCGCTAATCATAGTGTATCCCAACTTCTTTCCTTGTTCACTTTTAGCCACGGAAATATCCTCGATATGACCAACTAATCCACACTCATGGATCAATTTCTTCTCTATTAACAACATCCCGGTTCCTACAATGATTCCATCTTGGTTAGTGATAACATGAGGCTGGTAAATCACATTTAACTGGTCCCAGTGGTTGAAGAGATCTTCGAACTTTTCCTGGGAAATCTCGCCTACCGTGGTCAAAACCTTTAATGTTTCCACGTATTGGTTCGAGTAGTCGCTTTTTAAGAGCTTACGGAAGGTGTATTGGTCGGGTAACATGGGTTAAGTTGATTTAAGTGGTTAAAGTGATTTAAGTGATTTGGTGATTTGGCTTGTTTCATTTCTATTTTAAGAAATCACGTGGGAAATGAAAAGTAAAATGAAAAGTAAAATTGTTACAAAATGAAAAAATTGTTACAAAATTGATGCAAAAAATGACAAAAAAAAGACAAAAAATAGACAAAAAAAAAGACAAAAAAAATGATTGCAAAAATGAATAAATTGAAATGTGTTTTAAAAGTTAACTACTCAATTGATAGATAATAAAAAGATAATAAAGATACGACAATAAAGATACGACAAGACATTTCCTAGTTATAATAAAATTAGTACATTATAGATACAATTGAAGATACACATATAAACGTTTATAGTACATTCTAGATAAAAATGAACTGTATATTCCTAGTATATTACTGGTATCTTCCTACTATCTTTACATTCCTTAATATTATATGTAATATCAATTACATAAATAAAAAGTGATTTCAAATACATACGGCTGCGTATTCTTAAAATACAATCCAAAATATTTTAAAAAGTGCTATTCCAAAAATAAGAACCCATGCCGGGAGTCGAACCCGGAATCTTTTGATTAGAAGTCAAACGCGTTAACCATTACGCTACACAGGCGATTTCTGTTCGTGGAAGAGCCATCAAATTGGGAAATTACATCCAAAGTGCAATAAAGGCCCAAAGTGCAATAGTAAAAAAAATAGTAAAACATCCAAAGTGCAACAGTGAAGAAACATCCAAAGTGCAATATTCTAGAGAAACATCCAAACTTCAATAATGAAGAAAGGCCCGAACTGCAATAATATAGTGAAACATCCAAAGTTCAATAATAGAGAAACACCCATAGTGCAATAGTTAAGAAACATCCAAAGTGCAATAGTATAGAGAGACATCCAAAGTGCAATATCATATAAAAAAGGCCCAAAGTTCAATAATAAAGAAACACCCAAAGTGCAATAATATAGTAAAGATCCAAAGTGCAATAATATAAATAAACATCCAAAGTGCAATAGTAACATCCAAAGTTCAATAATATAGCAAAACATTTAAAGTAATAAGTCTAATACCAATAAGCATAGTACTAATTAATTCTCTGATTAAAACGAGGTTTTATAAGCTAGATACATGTTTTATAAAAATGACATTCATATTCTGTAATATATTTACTGGTATAAAATTGGAATTCTAGAAAATTGGAGAAATATAACTTGAATATATTACTTGATACTCTTCTACACTCTTCTACACTTTCTTATTAATCTTTATATTAAAGTCTAGCAAAGTCCCTCTTATCTAAACTATAACGCAGGGATCGTTCATAACATAACCTTTGGCCATGAAGTAGCCATCTTTGTTTTCCTTATCGGATTTCTTTGGAACGTGTGTTTGTTGAGCAGCCATTTTGAGTTTTCTTGATTTTTTGATGATTTTTTGATATCTGATATCTGACTTTTACGTTCTTTTTACTCAATTTATACTTTTCAAGTTATTATGTATTGTTTATTTTTGGAATATTAATCGTTTCATTATTCGTTTTTTTTGTATATTATTCATTTTTTTTTGTATATTATTCATTTTTTTTTGTATATTTTTGCACCCAAATGTTTCAGGAAAAGTTCAAAATTGCCAAATTGGGATGTGACAATGTGGAAATCTGAAGAAAAGTGAAACATAAAAAGAATAAAAAGAATAAAAAACATAAAAAGAATTTGAATAATAAAGGTGGAATGATCTTTGTTTTAGTATTGTTTTAAGAAAAATAGTTCGTGTACTGAATTGTGCTAGATGTTTTACGTTTTGTATTAAAAGTGTAGAATAAATGTATTACTATTTTCAAGAGTTTCCTATTTTAAAGAGTATTAGAGTATTTCCTATTTTCAGAGTTTCCTATTTTCAGTTTCTATTTTCACTATTATTGAATTTTGTTCTAGAATTTTCTTTAATCTTGTAATTTAAAATGTAATATATCATAAAATTTATACGAAAATTTATACGAAAATTTATACGAAAATTTATACGAAAATTTATACAAAATAAATACAAAATAAATACAAAATTTATACAAAATAAATACAAAATAAATACAAAATTTATACGAAAAACTGATTTACTTCAATTATAATTGAGTTTAGGTTTGAATATCTACATGTCAAGTATACCCGGAGAATATACTTTAACCTTTAGGGTATACAATTAAAGGTTTATAAATTGAATGTGAAGAATAAAAGAATAAAAAAATGAATGTGATAATTTTTATATTCATAATATTTCTGAAAAAATAAATAGAAAATACTTAAAAGAATACTTAAAAGAATACTTAGAATACTTAAAATAAAGACTTAATGTATTATTCGAAATTAAGTATAATCTAAATTATTCCATATTAAAAATACTATATATCATAAACCATACTTAAGCATAAAGTATACTTAAACTATACTTCTCAATTATAATCCATATTTAATATACTAAATAATATACATAACCAAATCCTAACTTAAATCTCAGCTAAAATTGTTCTTTCTTTGGTTTGGAAATTTTTATTAATAACTCGATAAGTAATATTTACCCAATATAGGAAAACTAATGTACTCATAATTCTTTAAAAAAGTATTTATTATAAAGATATGATGATTAGAATATACTCTTATACTTCTTATAGATATGAAATATACGTAAAAACTTATTATACTACCTTGACATCTTTTTATCTACTGTGATAAATTAAGAACTTTTTCCACATTTTGGCTGCAAAATTGAAAATCAAAAAGTAAAAAAACGAAACCCCCTAAATTTAAAACCCCTAAATTTGAAAACTTGAAAACTATAAAAACCATAAAAACGTAAAAACGTAATACGTTATATATATTGATTTAAATGATATATTCCATATTCCATATTCTCTCTATACCAAATTAAATTCTAACTTAGCAATTTTTGAACTATACTTCAAATAACAAGTAATAGTTATTTTATATTACACTTCTTATAATGTACTTATACTCTTATAATATACTTACTATACTTAATACTATTTATATTTATCAATTACACTTATACATCATAATTACACTTATATTACATATACTATACTCTTATTTTTCTTATAAGAATCCTTTTTCTTTAATTAAAATGAAATGGAACATTTCTAATATCTGAAATCCCCTTTAAATTGATTTAACCGTAAAACGGAAACCCCCCTATATTCGCAACCCCTGAAATATAGAATTTATATAAATAAGATAAATAAGATAAATAATATAAATCTTGAAGTAATAATCTCAAAAAAGATACATTTTTACATCTTATATACATACTATACTTTATAAGCTTTTCTATATTTCTTATAATATACATCTTATACATTATAAGCATTTCTATACTCTTATACTTATTCTCTTCTATTTTTCTTATAATATACTTCTACTATATTTCTTATAATATACTTCTTATATACTTCTTATACTTCTTATATTTATTAACGAGTCCTATTGGTTAGTTCTATATTATTGGGTTTACAGTAATCCGAAACTATTCGTTTCATTACTATATATATTTCCCAACTAGGAAATTTCCCGTGAGCCGCACGAAATTGCAAAATTAAAAATTGCAAGAATTAAAATTAAAAATTAAAAAATTGCAATTAAACCACACATTAAAAAACGGATAAACCAAAAATCGATAAAACAACAAGACATTCAGAATCTACAAAACAGTGCGAATCCAATGCACTTTTCGGAATTTCAAAAAGACGTTAAATACGAAAAATACTAAAGCACTAGAAATACTAAAACACTAGAAATAACTAAACTCGCTAGATATAATTGCTCGAAAAATTAGAAATATATAAGCTCGCTATATAACTAACGTATATACGAGACTCGCTATTTATTAAACTCGCTATATAAACTCTCCATTACTTTTATTATATATTTCCCAACTAGGAAATTTCCCGTGAGCCGCACGAAACTTTAGCTGCAAAAAATTGCAAATAAAGTGAATTAAAAAAAACGAATAAACCATAAAAATGAAAATATGAAAATCTCCTTATGATATACAGAATCATGTGAATTTAATGCACTTTTCGGAAGTTCTATAAATCTTATATTTCTTATTATATTTCTTATAATATATTCATTATATTTCTTATATACTTCTTATATACTTCTTATACTTTTTCTCTTCTATATTTCTTATATACTTTTTCTCTTATATATTTCTTATATATTTCTCTTAATATATTCATTTCTTATGCATTTTTTCTGTACTTAAATTTCTTATGAGCTTTTTATACTCATTATACAATACTTAAAATAAACGTCTACTTATTATACATTATTATACTTTATAAGCATTTTTTATACTTAATACACTTTTTCTCTTATATATTTCTTATACATTATAAGCATTTCTATACATAATATATTTCTTATATACTCAATACATTATAAGCCTTTTTTCTGTACCTTAAATATATTTCTTATATTTCTATACATCTTAAAATACTATAATATATTTCTAAGATTTCTTATATTTCTTACTTCTTTTAATATACTCATATATTTATTTTAAGCATTTTTTATTCATTTCTATACATTATATATTTCTATACAACTTAAAATTTCTTATGAGAATTTCTATATAAAATTTCTAAGCTTTTTTTAGACGAATATACATCAATAAGAATTTCTATACATAAGAATTTCTATACATAAGAATTTCTTCTTAAAATACTAGAATGTATTTCTTATAATATACTCTCTATATATTTCTTATATATATTCATTATATATTTCTTATAATATATTCATTATATATTTCTTACTCTAAGCCTTTTTCCCTTAACTCAAAATTACTGTAATATATTTCTTACTTCTTATACAACTTAAAATTACTTCTTATATTTCTCATATACTTCTTATATTTCTTATAATATATTCATTATATATTTCTCATATACTTCTTATATTTCTCATATACTTCTTAAAATTACTATAAGAATTTCTTATTTCTTAAAATTACTATAAGAATTTCTTCTTAAAATTTCTTACTTCTTAAAATTCCTATAAAAATTTCTATACATTAAAATTACTAGAATATATTTTTTCTCTTATACTTCTTAAAATTACTAGAATATATTTCTTATATATTTCTTATAATATACAACTTAAAATTACTATAAGAATTTCTTATTTCTTATATATTTCTTATATATATACTTTTTCTCATATATATTTCTTACAATATATAATATACATCTTATTATATTTCTTATACATCTTATATATTAATATACAACTTAAAATTTCTTAAGCATTTTTTATACGAATATATTTCTATACATAATATATTTCTTATATATATACTTTTTCTCTTATTATATCTCTTATATATTTCTTAAAATTACTATAAGCATTTTTTCTCTTATTATATTTATTATACATAATATATTTCTTATACTTTTTCTTTTCTTTTCTTTTCACTTCCACATTAATCTCTCCACCTCCTTTGTATCCAATCTTTCCAAGATATTTCCCTCCAAACATCCACAAATCACATCAAATAACCAAACAAATTCCTCTTTATCATAATCTTCCCACTCCTTTTTCAACTTTTCCAACTCCTCTCTTCTTGAATCGTCAAAAGTTTCCACTTTTCCAATCCATTCCATTAAACATGCTTGTTTCAATTGTGATATATCATAATTTCCACTACTAATAATCTCTCTCAATTTCGGCTCATAAGAATGAAGAAACGGAAGTTTTCCTACACACATCGTATACATAAGAACCCCTAGAGCCCATATATCCGCCAGAGGACCAAGAGGAGGCGGAAAAGGCGTTAAAAGTTCGGGTGAAGCATAAGGAAGAGACCCGATATGCGAATGTGGAGTGTTTGAGTTTTCAGGTTCACTTAATAAACTGGGAATTGGAAGAAAAGTAGAAAAGGAATTTGAGGATTTCACGGAATTTGATTTTAGCGATTTTACGTTTTCTGAGGATTTTGATTTTAAAGATTTCAAGGAATTTGACGATTTTGACGATTTTGATTTCAAATCTTGTAAATCTTTTAAGGATTTTAGGGATTTTAAGGAATTTAACGAATTCACGTTTTCTGAAGATCTTAGGGATTTTAAGGAATTTGAGGAATTTAATGATTTTAAGGAATTTAAAGATTTTATGTTTTCTGAGGATTTTAAGGAATTTAAAGATTTCAAGTCATTTAAAGATTTTAAATTTTCTGAGGATTTTAAAGATTTCAAGTTTTTTAACTCTTTTAATTCTTTTTCATTTAAATCCCGTAAATCGTATTTTTCTTTTAAATCTTGTAAATCGTTTTTTAACGATTTTTCGTTTTTTAAGGATTTCACGTTTTCTGACGATTTTGATTTTTCGTTTTCTGACGATTTCAACTCTTTTAAGCCTTTTAAATATTTTTCCTTAAAATCCCGTAAATCTTTTTCTCTTAATTCTGAGGAAGTTAAGGATTTTACGTTTTCTGAGGAATTTAAGGATTTTACGTTTTTTAAGGAATTTACGTTTTCTGAGGAATTTACGTCTTTTAAGTTTTTTACGTTTTCTGAAGATTTTAAAGAATTTAAAGATTTTAAAGATAAATCTTTAAAATCTTTTTCCGACCTTTTTCCAATTTCCGAATCATCAAAATACTTTACCTCTTTATACTTTTTCCTAACATCAGTATTTGAAGATTTACTTCTTAAAACTTTAGTGAAAACACGTGACATGCCGAAATCACAAAGAATCATTTTTGAAGAATCCACTAAAACATTTTCCAATTTCACATCTCCATGAACTATTCCTTTATTATGCATGTATACCAAAGCGGAAACGATTTGTTTGGAGAATTCTACGACATTATTTAATCTTTTACGCTGGGATTTAATAGAAAACCCTAAAGGACCGGAAGTTGTTTGGATTCCGCTATTAAAAATTCCCCAAGAGGAAACAAGATCAAAGAGAGTTCCGCCGTAAATTCGGTCCATAATGCAGAAAATCTGGGAATTTTCTTCGTAATAGGAAATTAAAGGGAGAATGTTAGGGTGGTTGAGTTGTTTCCAGATGTTGGTTTCAGAAAGAGAAGAACTTGTTCTGTTTCTGGAAATAGTTCTAGAACTTGTTCTAGAACTTTCAATTGTTCTAGAATCGAAATTCGGTCTAGAATCGAAATTCGTTCTAGAACTTTTTCTGGACTCGAAATTCGGTCTGGACTCGAAATTTGTTCTAGAACTTTTTCTGGAAATAGAAGGGGAATTTCTCGAATTTTTTCCAGAATTTGTACTAGTAATATTTCCAGGATTTCCAGAACTTTTAGGAGAATTAGAACCAGAACAAGTTCTGGTTCTAATCACCTTTACAGCTTTTACATTTCCCTCTTCATCTACACATTCTCTTATTACTCCCCATGCACCAAAACCAATAACCTTTCCCATAGTATACCCCATTATACATTCTCTCTTTTCTAATTGTTTCAAATCCGACAGCGATTTTAGTAATTTACTGGCTAGAGTATTCCTACGGCCTTTAGCGTAGAGCGAAAACAGGGAGTAATCCACGGAAAACGACGAAACCAAGCGTTTTCTCTGGGAATAAGGGAGTTCGTGGAAATCCGAAGGGAGGGAGTTTAAGATTTTCTCGTATTTAGAGGAACTTTTTATTGGTTGAGGAGGAACTTTTGAGTGAAGGGTTTTTAGGTCAAGGAAGGATTCTTGGGAAATGTTACGGGAAAGGGATTGCCATTGGTGAAGGAGGTTGGGGAAGTCGAGATCGGGGATGTATTCGTCTTGAAGTTCCGAGGAACCGAAGGTTCCGAGGTTAATCGAAGAACCGAAGGTTCTGAGATTTTGGTTATTTTGATTTAAATTTGAGGAATTCAAAGAACCGAAGGTTCTTTGATTTTGGTTATTTTGATTACTTGAAGAATTCTCATTATTCTGATGTAAATTTGAAGTATTTTGATGTAAAACTCGTTGATTATTCTCGTTATTTTGATGTAAATTACTTTGAATTTGGTTTAAATTTCTTTGAAATTGATTTGAATTTTTCTCGCGATTTTCAGAATTTGAATTTGAATTTGAATTGGAATTTGAATTTGAATTTTGAGAATTTTGAGAATTGGAATTTTGACTAAAATTTTGAGAATTTGGATTTTGACTAAAATTTTGACTAAAATTTTGACTTAAATAATTTGAGGAATTTTGATTATTTAAATTCCTTTGATTTTGGTTTAAATTCTGAATGCTTTGAGTTAAATTACTTTGAATTTTGTTTAAATTTTGATTATTTGAATTTTGATGTAAATTACTTTGATTTAAATTAATTGGACTTAAATTACTTTGACTTTGATTTGTAGTTTTTGGAGTATTTAAGTTACTTTGATTTTGATAATTTAAATTACTTTGATTTTGAGGAATTTGAGGAATTTGAATATTATGAGTATTATTTGAATTTTGAGAATTCTGGTGATTTTGGGAATTTTGGTGATTTTGATAATTCTGATAATTTTGATAATTCTGATAATTCTGATAATTCTGAAGATTCTGATTCTGAATCAAATTACTTTGATTCAAATTCCCACTACTTTGATTCTGATGATAACTCTGACTTATTTTATTCCCCTTATTCAGTTTGGACACCTTGAAACTGGACTCCGGTTCCTCGTAACTGCTGCTACAACTGTCTCGTAGATGGAACGTTGGCTTGCGTATTGGAGGGAATTCTCTATCCTCTTTCCTCGTTAACTGTGACGTCAAGTTACTGTGTCGTTCATTCGGTTCCATGCCCAAAGGATTTTCCATCGTTAATTTCCGCGGGGAAGAATTTATGAAGAATTTAAGAATAAATTTATGAAGAATAAAAGAAGAATAATAAGAGAATAGGAAGAAAAGAGACGTTTATATATTGTTTTTAGATGTACTTGGTATGCTTGAGTATATTTGATTTAGTATGCTTGTGTAGTATGTTGGATGTAGTGTATTTTGTATGCTTTATATTATGTATTTACTATGTTAAGAATAAGAATTAGAGAGAAAATTAAGAGGAAATGAGAAAATTAAGAGAAAATTAAAGAAGAATTAGAGAGAAAATGAGAAAATGAGAAAATGAGAGAATAAAAAATTAATGAGAAAATTAAGAGAATAAAAAAGAGAAGAATTAATAAAATCAATAAAAAAGACAAGTCATATCAATATATATGATATGATATCAATTAATAAACTCGGCCTCGACTTTAAGTTTAAGGTTTAGGTTACGTTTCGGTTATTTATGTCGTGGTAAAAGTATTATGGGAATTCTTGATTATCAGGAGAATTGGGATTTCTTCATTGTTTGAGATTTATTTGTTAAAATTAAATGATTAAATTTAATGATTAAAATTGTTTGCGATTAAAATTAAATGATTAAAATTATTTGTTAAATTCTCATTTTCTCATTTTCTCATTTGATACTCATTATAATTTATCTCTTCTCTTTTTCTTATTCTTTTATATATATCTTCTTCTTCTTCTTCTTCTTCTTCTATCTTTCTTTCTCTTATTCTCTTATATCTCTTATTATCTCTACATTCCCCAGTCATTCTTCATTCTTCATTCTTCATTCTTCTCCTTAAATTCGTGGTCATTCAAATTTCCTCGGCGCCGATTCGGGCCCGAAAAATCACATTCACTTTTTCATTTTGTGCTGCTTTTATTTCGCAGCAAAAACTAAAAACTAAAAAAAACTACAAAACTTATAATTACATAAAACTACAATAATACGTTAGTGATACATAACTGAAGTCCAGAAACACAAAGAACTTGATATGTAAGAATAAATGAAAATGAAAGAAATTAATACTAAGTGAAAGATAATGAGATAATTGTGTAAACCCTAAACACGCTCTTATAAGTATAACCCCCTTTAACCCCTTAATATAAAACCCCTTTTCCCAATCTTCAACTTATAAGGAAAGCACCTAACAAGTAAATCGTCAAAAAAGATAAGAGATAATTAAATACTTCTTACTATATCAGGCTTTAACACAATACCATAATTAACTCTATATTAAGTTTACCCTCTATATAAAAATCTTTAAAACCCCCTTTTTAAAACCCCCTTTTTTAACCCTTTTTAAAAAACATTTTATATAGAAAACTACATCCAAAACAAGTACCCTTTTATAGTTAAATCGATATTTAAAAGATAAGAACTAATTAAATACTCTTATCATACGTAAAAATACTAACACACCCTACTATTCATATATTATATATACTCTCTATAAAAACTTAAACCCCCTTTTTTCAAACCCCCTTTAAAACCCATTTTATATAAAAAACTACACCTAAAAAAACCTTAAATGGACACTTTAAAAAAGATAAGAATTAATCACACATAGAATATGTCTCACGTATACGTCGAAACACCTACTTATCATCCAAATCCTCGTTCTATTTATTAGTTTACCTTTATATAAAAAACCCCTTTTTTCAAACCCCCTTTTTTCAAATTTAAAATACCCCTTTAAAAAACATTTTATATAAAAAACTACAAACTAAACAACTACCCTTTTCATCTACACTTTAAAAAAAGCTAAGACCTAATTGAATACTCTTACTATAATACGTATATCTCTAATACTTCCTAATCTATAGTTAACCTTATGAAAATACCCTTTATAAATACCCCCTTAAACCCCCTTTATTTAAACCCCTTAAAAAATTCAATTTTTTTATCATAATTTAAACAACTCCTTCATTTAAAAGGGTTAAATCTTGTAAATACTGTTTAAACCTGAATGAAAACTCAGGTGAATCCAGTTGGTAAACTGACATTCTCATAACTAAATTGTTATTCCGCTAATTTTTGGTGTTATTTTGATAATAAGAGTTATTTCGATAATCCTCGGTATTTCGATAATCCTCGGTATTTCGATAATCCTCGGTATTTCGAGAATCCTCGGTATTTCGATAATCCTCGGTATTTCGATAATCCTCGGTATTTCGAGAATCCTCGCTAATTGTTACTCTCACTATTTCTCTCTATTTTTTCAATAGTGGTGCAAATAATCCTCATTATTTCTCACTTTTTCCTCGATAATCCTCTCTATTTCTCACTATTTCTCACTATTCTCACTATTTCTCGCTAATTGTTACTCTCATTTCTCACTTTTTTCTCACTATTTCTCGCTATTCTCGCTAAATTCACTTTTTTCTCACTAAATTCTAATTATTTCTCGCGAATTGTTACTGTCATTATTTCTTCGCGGTCTCATTAATTTCACGTTATTTTCTCACTATTCTCACTATTTCTCGCTAATTGTTACTCTCATTTCTCACTTTTTTCTCACTATTTCTCGCTATTCTCGCTAAATTCACTTTTTTCTCACTAAATTCTAATTATTTCTCGCGAATTGTTACTGTCATTATTTCTTCGCGGTCTCATTAATTTCACGTTATTTTCTCACTATTCTCACTATTTCTCGCTAATTGTTACTCTCATTTCTCACTTTTTTCTCACTATTTCTCGCTATTCTCGCTAAATTCACTTTTTTCTCACTAAATTCTAATTATTTCTCGCGAATTGTTACTGTCATTATTTCTTCGCGGTCTCATTAATTTCACGTTATTTTCTCACCATTTCTCACTATTTCTCGATAATCCTCACTTTTTTCTCACTTTTTCTCACTATTTCTTTCTAAATTCTTATTATTTCTCATCTTCGCGGTCTCACTATTTCTCACTATTTCTCACTAATTTCACGTTTATTTCTCACTATTTCTCACTTTTTTCTCACTTTCTTCTCACTATTTCTCGTTTTCGCGGTCTCGCCATTTTTTCAGATTCTCACTATTTCTCGTTATTTCACGTTTATTTCTCACTATTTCCTCACTATTTCCTCACTATTTTCCCCTATTTCCCCATTTTCTCACTATTTTCTCACTATTTCCCCCTTTTCCCCCTTCCTCCCCACGTGACTTCTACTTTTTACTTTTTTACCTTTCCATTTTTACAGCCAAACTCCAAACTCCCACATGTCCCTTCTTTCTTTACTAAAGTCCCACGTTGAAAACACGTTTCCTTTGGACCCAGTCCAGCTCGTTTCCAAAGACAACACTTCTTCTGTTCCTGAAATCGTGGCTTCCATCAGCGAACTCAAACACGGGAACTATTTCTACGTGAATCCAGTTCTTTCTACTGGTCATACTCAAACTGCTTATACTGCTTTTAATAAGTCGGAGAATTATGATCAAATATATTATAAAAGAGTTCTACTTAACGTAGAAAGCGATAAACGCTTCTATACAATCAATAAAGAGCAGTTTAAGTATGATAAGTGGAATGGGAAAAGCACAATCACTGTGGATTACGTGGTAAAAAAGTATGAGGAGTCAGAAAGTACAAACACAAACAATTCCTTTCAACCCCCTTCCCAAACAAAAGAATTACCTCCCAGAACAAGCTACCTTGATCCTAAACAAGAACAAGCGTTATTAGACAACGATAAACCGTTGATTATCGCATTGCATGGACTTTCCGGCGGATCCTACGAGTCATATATTCGTGCTTTTCTACACGTCGCATGTAGCGATAAATACGGCTTTGACGGGTTAGTATTAAACGCACGTGGCTGTGCTAATCACACTATAACCACTCCTCAGCTCTTTAACGGGTTATGGACGAATGATATAAGGTACCTTATAAATGAACATATCATTAAAAAGTGGCCAAAAAAGAGAATATTCTTAATAGGATTTTCTTTAGGCGGCGCTATTACTGCTAACTATATAGCCCAGGAATCAAACCACATTCCCCCCCAAATCAAAGGAGCTGCTATCATGGGAACTCCTTGGGACTTTACAGATTCCTCTTACCACATTGGAAACAACTTATTAGGCCAATACGTGTACTCTCCCACGATGGCTAACAACCTTCTTCGTTTATTAAACGAGCACGACTCCTTAAAAGACGATACACATGTCCTGGAGTTCCAGAAAAACCCCGAAAAGATCTCGATGTTGCGTGATTTCGACGATTTAATCACCTCAAAGATCTTTGGGTTTAACAATGCTAATGAGTACTATAGACACGCGCTGCCGATCCAGAGATTATCCAAGGTTAGAGTGCCTACGTTGATTGTTAGTTCTAAGGATGATCCTATTACTGGCTCTCGTAGTTTACCGTACTCCGAAACGAGAATAAACCCGTTTGTTAATATGGTTACAACGAGTATAGGGGGACATTTGGGCTGGTTTAGGTTTAACGGGGGAAGATGGTATACGGAGCCGGTGGCGGAGTTTTTTAAGCGGTTGAATGAGTATGAGGTGGGAGAGGTGGGGGAGTTGCCGGGGGATGTGAGTAGGGTGTGGCGGGAGGATAGGATAGTAATTGATACGAGCGAAGCGAGTATCAATTAGAATACTAGGAGCGAAGCGAGTAGTATTAGCGAGAACTACGAGCGGAGCGAGTAGTTATTAGCGAGAACTACGAGTGAAACGAGTAGTTATTAGCGAGATTACTACGAGTGAAACGAGTAGTAATGAGGTTTTTTTACTACGAGCGAAGCTCGTAGTAATTAGCGAGTTTTACGAGTAATTTACGAGCTTTACGAGTAATTTACGTTTTATTACGAGTTTTTTTACTACGAGATTACTACGAGTTTTACGAGTAAAATGAGTTTTATTACAAGTTTTATGAGTTTTACTACGAGTGAAACGAGTAGTATTAGCGAGGTTTTTTGACTACGAGTGAAACGAGTAGTTATTAGCGAGTTTTTTTACTACGAGCGAAGCTCGTAGTAATTAGTGAGTTTTACGAGTAATTTGCGTGTTTTACGAATTTTACGAGTAATTTACGTTTTATTACAAGTTTTACAAGTTTTACGAGTAATTTACAAGTTATTAGCGAGTTTTTTACTACGAGTTTTACGAGTTTTACGAGTAATTTATGAGTAAAATGAGTAAAATGAGTTTTACGAGTTTTTTACAACGTTTTACAAGTAAATGAGTTAATTAGCGAGATTTACGAGTTTTATGAGTGAAATTAGCGATTTTTACGAGTGAAACGAGTAGTAATTTGCGAGTTTTACAAGTGAAATGCGTTTTATTACAAGTTTTACAAGTAATTTACGAGGTTTTTTTACTACGTTTTACGAGTAAATGGGTAGTAATAAGTGAAATTTACGTGAGTTTTAAGAGTGAAATTTACGTGTTTTACGAAATTTACGAATTTTACAAGTTTTACGAGTGAAATGAGTAATTTCCGATTTTTACGAGATTACTACGATTTTTACGAGTAATTTACGTGTGAAATTGGCGAAATTTACGTGTTTTACGTTTTATTAGCGAGTTTTACGAGAAAAACGAGAAAAACGAGTAATTTACGTTTTATTACAAGTTTTATGAGTGAAATTAGCGAAATTTTAATGCTACGAGTGAAATAAGTACTAATTAGCGAAATTAACGAGATTATTACAAGTGAAATTGGTAGTAATTAGCGAGTTTTATGAGTTAATTAGTGAGTTTTACGAGATTTACAAGTTTTACGAGTAATTAGTGAGTTTATATTAACTGGTTAATTAGCGAGTTTTACGTTTTATTACGAGTTTTATGAGATTACTATGAAGTTTATTATATTAACTACTAGTTATCACATTATATTCCTCATTTCCTCGTATTACTCTTTTACTCGTTATTTATTAATTACTCGTTATTACTCATTTACTAGTTTCCTCGTATTCCTCGCTTTCTCACTATTACCGATTATCCTTCCTTAAATTCTCATTAGCATAAGCATTTCTATTTAGTATAAAAAGATTATAAATATAAAAGAACTTAAACTTTCTGTATAATCCGTTTTTTATGAGTTTTGTATAAACGTGAATATTCAATTTATTTATTTATTTATTTATTTATTTAATTCAACTTATTTTTTTTTCTTGATTTTTTTGCAGCCAAAAATTCACAAATTCAAATACTGCAATTATAATTTTCTAAATACCTTCAAGAGTTATGAATGTTCTTAATAATTAAAATAAGTTGAAATAACTGAAATTAATAAAAGGAATGTAAAGTAATGAAACTTTCTAAATAGAAAACCCTAAATTAAAACCCCTAAATTTAAAAACCCCTAAATTAAAACTTCTGTAAAACTCTCTAATTTTAAAAAAACCCTTAATTTAAATCTCTAATTAAAAAACCCTTAACTCTAAATTGAAAATAATTAAAACTAATATAAATTTTATGTAAAACTCTTTAAAAACAAACTAATTAACTCTAAAACTCTTTAAATTCTAAATTGAATCTAATTTAAAAACCCCTAAATTTAAAACCCCTAAATTAGAACTCAATGTAAAAATCTATAATTAAAATACCCCTAAATTAAAACTAATTGAAACTAATATATACTCTCTAAATAAACTCTAATGAAACATCTTAGATGTAAACCCTAAATTAAAACTTCTGTAAAACTCTCTAAATTAACTAATATAAAATGTAAAAATAATTTAAAACCCCCTAAATTTAAATACCCCTAATTTAAACTAATTAAAACGAAAATAAAACCCAATTTAAACCCCTAAATTAACTCGAAATTAAAACTAATATAAAACTTATGTAAAACTCTCAATGTAAAGCCCTAAATTAACTCGAAATTAACTCGAAATTAAAATTAATTGAAAACCCCCTAATTAAACCTAATATAAAATCTCTAAATAGAAAACCCCCTAATTTTAAAACCCCTAATTTTATCTCTAATTTAAACCCCCTAAATTAACAGATAAACCCCCTAAATGAAATCTCTCTAAATTAAAACAAATGTAAATTAAAATTAAAAGCTCTCTAATTAACTCTCTATAATAAACCGAATGTAAACCCCTAATTAACTCTAATATAAACCTAATTATATATAAACCCCCTAAATTCGAAACCCCCTAAATTTAAACCCATATAAAAAAAACTTAAATAAAAAAACTTAAATAAAAAACTTAAATAAAAAGCCTCTAAATAAAAAACCAATTAAAAAACCCTAAACTCATATCCTTTAATATTCCTATTAGATCCATCAAATATATTAATATGATAAATACATAAGTTTAAGAACTTATGGTCTTAATTAATACAATTTAAGAAACGAATATTCATTAAAGAACAAATTATCTTTAATATCCAGAAAATCATAAAGAGAAACCGGAATAGAGTAATATTTCTTAAATGTAAACCCCTAAAATTAAACCCTTTATTTGAAAACCCCCTAAATTTAAAACCCCCTAAAATAAAAACTCTAAATTTAAACCCCCTAAAAATAAATACCCCCTAAAAAAAATCCTAAAATAAAATACCCCTAAAATAAATACCCCCTAAAAATAAATACCTCCTTTATAAAAACCCCAATTCAAAAAACCCCTAAAACCCAAAAAACCTAAAAAACCCTAAAACCCTAAAACCTCTAAAACCTCTACCCCTCAACCAAACCTAGCTAATATAAAACCAAAATCTCTCGTTATTTCTCAAAACTCTACTAATTTTTATATAAATATACTACAAAATTTACAAAAGTTACAAACCGATTTAAAATTTACAAACCGATTTAAAACATACAACCTTCTTTACATTATACTATTTTTAACCTTGTAATGGCATTTAATATTACACTGATGTTAATTTGCACCCATATTAGCATTGCAAGTTAATTATTGCACTTTGGATTTTCTACATTTATTTTAACAAGTGCACTGATTTTTTCACATTACCATTTTAAGTATTGCACTTTGGATGTTCTTAAGTATTGCACTTGGGATGTTATATTTATTTTTAAGTATTGCACTTTGGATTTTCTGAAGTATCTTCATTTTAATTATTGCACTTGGGATGTTTTAATATATTCTCATTTTAACTATTGCACTTTCATAAAGTAGTGCACTTTCATTAAGTATGGCACTTTCATTAATTATTGCACTTTGGATGTTATTATAAGTACTTTCTTTAACTATTGCACTAAAGATTTTATATATGTTAATTATTGCACTAAAGATTTTACACATACGTTATATGTTTTTGGATGTTATACATCCACTTTAATTATTGCACTTTGGATGTTTAATGTACTTTCATTTTAATTATTGCACTTTGGATGTTCTAGCATACATACTGTACTTTCTTTAAGTATGGAACTTTCATTAATTATTGCACTTTGGATGTTTGATGTACTTTCTTTAAGTATTGCACTAGAGATTTTATAAGTTATATGTTGCACTTTGGATGTTTTAAGTACTATACTTTTGATTTTATAATACATTTATTTTATGTATTGCACTTTGGATGTTCTAACATACATACTGTACTTTCTTTAAGTATTGCACTTTGGATTTTATAATACATATATTTTATGTATTGCACTTTGGATTTTCTAATCTCTATATTTTAACTATTGCACTTTTGATGTTTTTACACTCATTATAACAGCAATACAATCATAATCATACCATGAAAGAAGACTGGGTTAGTCAATTGAGAGTCCTCCCCTCTAATCCGAATGCAAACGATTTCCTCAAGCTTGACTTTATAGAAGTGAATCTCCGGAACCTGAGGAAACTTATAGCGAATTTGGTTCAGTTGAATGAACTGACGGGGGAATTGATAAAGGTGGTGGATGGGAATAATGGGAGTTTGATGGGGTTGGAAAGGGTGGGGAGGGAATTGGAGTGGTTAGAGAGTGAACAAACCGAAGGTTTGTGAAGTAGTTTGTGAAGATATCTTGTATTTAATATGATATCTCATATATTATTGCAGTTGGGGTCTTTTTTCTTATTCTATTGCAGTTGGGGTCTTTTTATTTATATTATTGCAGTTCGGGTCTTTTTCCTTATATTATTGCACTTTGGATGTTTTCCCTCTTAGTGTTGCACTTTGGATGTTTTAATTATTTGCAGTTCGGGTCTTTTAAAAAACTCATACTAAAAAAAATACTAGTTAAAAATTATGAAAATACTTCAAGTTTTAAGTAATTAAAACTTCAAAAACCGAAGGTTTTTGAAGTTAATAGTAAGTACTACACCTCACAAACCTTCGGTTTGTGAGGTTATTCTTTTAATGAATATCTATTCAATTATAACTTTCCATTACGAAAACACCAGAACTTCAAAAAGACCACAACTTCAAAAAGGTCAAAAGTTTTAAAGTGAAATTAAAAACTTCACGAAAAGGCCCGAACTTCAATAGTAAAAGAAGAAAAAGGCCAGAACTGCAACGGAAAATGGAAAAAAGTTAAAAAGGCCAAAAATTTACTATAGAAAAAAGGCCCGAACTTCAAAAAGATCCAAAGTTCAATAGTATGAGAAAAAAAGGCCAGAACTTCAAAAGGCCAAAAATTTACTATAGAAAAAAGGCCAGAACTTCAAAAAACGCCAGAACTTTATAGAAAAAAGGCCAAAACTTCAATATAAAAAGAAAAGGCCCGAACTTCAACGTAGTTTTCGGAAAGGCCAGAACTTCAATAGTATACGAAAAGTTCAAAAGGGAAAAGGCAGAACTTCAAAAACCTTCGGTTTTTGAAGTTAATAGTAAGTCCTACAACCTCACAAACCTTCGGTTTGTTCGGTTTATTCGTTTCTTGTTTTAATGAATTATATTCAATTATATAAAACCCTTCATACAAACTTCAACTTCAACTTCTATAGTTTAGAAAAGACCCAAACTTCAGAAAAGACCAGAAGTTCAAAAGTATGAGGGAAAAGGCCAAAAGTTCACCATAGAAAAAAGGCCAGAAGTTAAAAAATTTCACATAGAAAAAGGCCCGAAGTTCAAAGAAAAGGCCCGAAGTTCAAAGAAAAGGCCCGGACTTCAATAGAAATCGGAAAGGCCCGAACTTCAATGTAAAATCGGAAAGGCCCGAACTTCAACGAAAAGGCCCGAACTTCAACGGAGTTCGGACTTCACATTTCTTATCCGACCATCAATTAATTCCATTAAAATCAATTTCTGGTGGCAAATAAACTGTAAACCCGTGAGTCTTCCCGAAGCCACGCTAACCGGAAACTGTCCACGAGACCTGTTTTCCTTCTTAGTGTGGTTCTGGTTGAGTTTGGGTTGTTCGGATAAGAACGTGGGGTCAGTACCTGGAATACTGACGGGTAATAGTACTAATAGCGCTAGCTATTAGTACTATTAGTTAACTATTAGTTAACTAATAGTTAGTATAGTAAGCTTGCTTACTAGATTTAGTAGGATATACTTATTATTAGTAGTTAATTTCAAGTAATAGTAAGTAATTTTCATGTAATTATTGGTTAAATAATTTCAAATTGTTAGTAAAATTATCGCGTAATTTTCGGTTTATCAGTTAATTATCAGTCACATAATTTATAAATGTTATCAGTCACATAATTTATAAATGTTATCAGTAGAATTATAAATGTTATAAGTCAAATGTTAAGTCAAATTTAAAAACTTAAGTCAAATTTTATAAGTCAAATTTTATAAGTCAAATGTTAAGTCAAATGTTATAAGTCAAATGTTATAAGTAATATTATAAGTCAAATGTTATCAGTATAATTTTACTTTTGTTAAATTGTTATCGGTTTTAAAATCAACAATGTTTGGTTAAATTGTTATTTGTTAAATTGCGGTAAAAAGAATAAAATTTTCAAATTAAAGAAATTTCAAATTAAAGAAATTCATTAAATTCTCAAATTAAAGAAATTCCACTTTAAATAAAAATCTCAAATCATTAATTTGAGTTGAATTTAAAATGGAAAAAAAAAAAAATGAAAAAAATGAAAATTCTCAAATAAAATGAAAATTAAAATGAAAATTCAAGTAAAAATCTCAAATTAAATTCAAATAAATTTCTCAAATTCTCAAATAAAATTCAAATTTAAAATGATAAATCACATTAAAAAATTCTCATAAAATCCTCAAATTCTCATTAAATTTTCAAAATAAAAAAAATCAAACTCAAATTTAAAGTGATAAATCACTTTAAATAAAAAAAATCAAACTCAAATTTAAAGTGATAAATCACATTAAAAAAATCAAACAAAATTTAAAGTGATAAATCACTTTAAATTTTATCAAATTTTATCATCTTCAATCATAAACTCCATCTCAATCTCCTCCATTTTCACCTCACTTTCCCTCCACCTCACCACCACCACTGCATTCCCTATAATCAAGAGGATCCCCAAAACACTGAGGAAACCCGGGAAATGCTGCCAAATGGCCAAATCCCAGAAAATCGCAAAAACCATATTGGTATATGTCATCATAGCCGCCTTAGCCGCGCTTACCCGCTGGATTCCAGCCGTTAGGCAAAACTGCATGAAAAACCCGGATACCCCGATAACCGCGAAAAGCGCCCATTGCCGCGAATTCTGCGGAAGAACAAACGTAAGCGAGGGAACAATTAGTATGGAGAAAAACGTGAGGATCGTGCACCAAAGCGCAAAGTAGCTCACGGAGATAAGGGGATGCGTCTTTTTTCCGATCTTCCGGAGCACAATGTACACCAGCAGCGCGCCAAGGACCCCGATAACGCCGATGCCAGAGGCTAAAAGCCGTTTTTCCGTCAGCGAGGATTCAATGGAATTGTCTGTTTCCATATCCGCTTCTTTCCCAAAGAGGAAGTGTGGTTTTGCTATTAAAATGACGCCGCCTAAAGAAACTATAGAACATGCGCCTTCAATAAAGGAATATCTCTCGTTAAGTACCATCCACGCTAAGAACGCGGTAAACATTGGCACTAAAAAGGTAATAGCTACTGCATCGCTTAAACTAAGATACTGAAGAGAAAAGTAAAGCCCGAAAACGCCGAAAAAGCCTACAACTCCTCGAGTGACTAGTAACAAGCGCATCTCGGGAAGACCCCAGGGCGCATGTTCCACTTTGGTAAGGCGCATATACGCTAGGCAGCACGTGTATGTGATGATCATGCGCACAAACAAAATCTGGACAGGGTGTATGGGCTTGTTAAACTCTTTATCGGAAACGAGGAGTTTGCACGTGACAATCATAATGGAGTTGAAAAACTGGGCGGCAACCAAAAGGGAAATCCCGGTATTGGGGGCAATGTAGGAGGTGTAGAGGGATTTAAGGGAGTTGAAGAAGGATTTGATGTATGTGAGCATGTCGTTGCTATTGATTGTCGTTGCTATTGATTTAGATTGAGTCGTTTGTATTGATTGTAGTTGTATTGATTGTGGTTGTAATGTATTATGGTTGTAGTTGTAATGTATTGTAGTTATGATGATTCTTTTGTGATGAGTCGTTTTTGTTAATGGGATTTCTCTTAATGGGATGAATTCTTGTTAATGGGAATTCTTGTTAATGGGAATTCTTGTTAATGGGATATTCTTGTTAATGGGATTGATTATAATAGGGGTCTTCTAATAGGAGTATTCTAATAGGAGTATTCTAATAGGAGTATTATAATAGGGGTCTTATGGTTACAGAGTCTTCTTTGCTCTGTGGTTTTCTAATGTGTAATTGCAAGATGAGCAATTAAGGGTGGGGTGGTCTGGATGTGATGGATCAGAATATAAACGTAATATAAATGTGATATATCAGTAAATATCGTAATGTGATGTATCTAATGTGATGTATCTAATGTGATATATCAGTTTCTGAATGTGATATGTGATATATCAATTTCTGTAATGTAAAATAAATGTGATGTATCTTATGTGATATATCTTAAAATGGAAATGTGATAAAAATGTGATATATCTTAAAATGGAAATGTGATTTATCAATTTCCGATTATGATATCTTAAGTGCCTAGATCTCCTTATTTATATGAAATTCCCTATGAAATCTCGTTATGATTTATATTAGACTATATCTCTTCTCTCTCTCTTCTATCTTCTCTCTCTTCTCTCCTTTAGTTCTTTATCTAGCAAGCAAGTTAACAAAGTGGGCAGCGTATCAAGATGCCAGAGATGGTGGATGTCAGAGAGACAGGAATATAACTAGATGGATGTGGGAGAAATTCTACAAACACAGCTACTGCTTCCCTTATAACCCCTACTCCCCTCTGCCCCTAATTGTGGAGCCAGGCCTGCAGGTTGTAGGGTGGGGTTGTCCATTGATAGTGATGGGGGATTGTGATTGGCTGAATATTATCTCATCACATATGAAATGTGATATATCATATGTGATATATCATAAATCATAAAATGTGATATATCATAAAATGTGATATATGATACATCATATATGATATATCATATGTGATTTATGATATATCATATTACCTATCCATTTTACAATTCCCCACATCCACGGATCGGAGCTATTTATAATTAACATGTCATTCGAGCAGCAACTTCACTTCTGTAGCTACGATGGATATGTCCGAGTTAATACGTTACTAGAACTACCAATGTCTCTCTACAACTAGGATCGTATATCGTATAGATGGGTATAAGGCATGTACTTATCGCTCCTCTCATCACTTCTCTATGTCTCTTCTCTATGTCTCTTCTCTCTCTTCTCTTGCTATTTCTTATTTCCATATCTACTCTTTTTCTTTCCTTGCATGCATTTACGAATCTCTGGAATGTTTGTCGATAATAAACATAAATAAACATGATAACCATGAATCATGTGGGGTTACTTGGAGTCATCAAGTAAACATGTATCTCGTAAATCTGAGAACCTCAGGCAATGTATCACGCAATGTGTTGGCTCATCATGGTCTCATGATGTGTCATGCTATATATCATATGGTATCATTTCTGATATATCATATTTGATGAAATGTGATACATCACATTTGATGAAATGTGATATATCATATTTTAGCCATTCCGGTGTATCATATTTGATATGTCGTATTTTACGTCATATGTATCTTTTACGTCATTTCTGATCCATTGAGCCATTTCTGATATATCACATTGAGCCATTTCTGATATATCATTTAAGCCTTCCGGTATATCACATTTGATTTCCGATACATCATATCCGTTTAATACCCATGTTATGCATTATCTGATCATTTCGGACCATAAGAATCCATCTGTAGTTATGAGACTAGATAGTATCAATGTGGTGTAATCGTAAGGTGGTTATACAGTGATTATAGGAGAACCAGATGACGTATAATATATGATATATGACATGTAATATGACATATATCATTTGAATTATGATATATAATATATGATATATGATATATGATATATAATATATGACATATCATATAACATATGACTTATAACATATTACTTATAACATATTACTTATAACATATGACATATCATATAACAAGGATACATTTTATGACATGTCATGACATGTCATATTACTTATAACATATGATACATTACTATACACTACAACTTATAAATTTTATAATTCAACCACAACCAAAACACCATAAACGCACCAAACGAAATGACTACATTTAAAATGACCCATAAATCCGGATACTTCACTGGAGGATCATAGAACGCATCAATAACATGGTACCCTATCATAGCAATATAAGTCCCTCTAATGATCAAACGCCATACCCAGTTTCTTTTACTTAACACGAGTTTCCCTATAAGCCAATTAATCAAGAGATTAGTGATAAAGTACTGTAATACCAATCCGTCTTTCTTTAACAACGGGTATAAACTAAATGTCCCCACGTTATTCACCCATTGGATGATATCAATGAGTTTCGGGTCAACTAATAGTAAGAATAAGGAAGGTAGAAGAGGAATAAGAATACTCTTTTCATGAACTTGGTAGGAGAATAAATAAAAGGAGAGAGAGTTTGCGGTGAAGCCGTAAATCATGGCCTTTGTCTTTGCTTTGTTCATTTTAAGGAAAAGAAGAATGTTCATGAAAAGGATAGATGCGATTGTGGTGATTAAAGAGAGTTTTGATAAATGGGAAGAATCCATAATCTCTCTATACTTGATAATAACATTTGTAGTGCACCAGAAATTTGCCACCTTGTCCTCAAATAATCCTCTATTGAACGGGAAAACACGTGATACTATTTGGAAAAAAATGTCACGTGGTGCTCCACCAACTAAAAATGGCAATAAAATCACCAAATTTGTTACAACCACTGTAAAACCCACCCCTATCAAATGCAGAAAAGACTCGAGCTGACTCAAAATGTAGACAAAGATAAATGTAGAGTAGTATAATCCCATCTGTTTAAAGTTGATACAACAAACAAACCAGATACTGGCCATCACTAAATGCCCATTTACTAGCTCATTCAACGAACATACAAACAACCCTAGCATCACACTATTAAACTGGAAATGGCCATGGTCTATCAAAACCAAATGTGCCTGGTTAAGAATAATAAGAGAAATAATAATCTGGTCCATTCTCTTTAGATTATATTTTCTTCCCAATTTGGAAACTAGGGTTAATACACAGGGAATGTAAAACACCAATTCACTAAGTAAACTAGAAATCCTCATAAACAATTTCACATGACTGCTTTCGATTCCGCGTGACGTGTCCAAAGCAACCCAATCTGGATTAATCAAATTTCCTATTTGGCCAAACACGTACAGATGGAAAGCGGTTAACGGAGGATAATCCAAGCCCCAGTACTGTAAATCATAGAAATACCACTGGTTAACGGGAAGATGGATGGTCAACTCCATCCAGTGTCTCTGGGCCTCGAAATCGCCATGCATTGGAGGCGTGTTCTGCCCCAGAAACCCTCCAAGTCCAATGGCTGCTCGTAATAACAACGCAGAGATCACTAGCACGTAGCGGCCTCCCCATTGGTCTGGTGCTTTTTCAAAGTTGCGGAGTAGGTCATAAGCAGGGGAATCTTTGAAGATACTGGGCTGGGGTTTGCTGGGCTGGGGTTTGCTGGGCTTCTCTGGTTTCGTTCTTTTCGCCATATGTGAATGAATGGTAAATGTGAATTGTCGTAAATGTAAAAGTGACTTGTCGGAAATGAATGGTTAAATGTGACAAGTCATAAATATGACTTGTCGAAAATGTAATGTGACTCGTCGAAAATGTGACTCGTCGAAAATGTGTAATATGACTTGTCATAAAAGTGTAATGTGACTTGTCAGATGCACTAAATGTGACAAGTCACATTTAGAAGAGACACAAGAATACACATAGATAGTGTAATGCATAAAATGTTTGATTCGTTTATTTAATGGTAACATAGCTACTTTTTTTTTTCTGGATTTTCACTACTTCTTAACTTCCCTAAAAAACGGAATTTTTTAGGAAAATCGACTTCGTGGCCAAGCTGGTTAAGGCGTAAGACTGTTAATCTTGAGATCGTGAGTTCGACCCTCACCGAGGTCGTTAAATTCGAGCGTAGCGAGAATTTTTTTACAAAATACTCACGAAGTGAGTATTTAGCGAGTGTTTAGTTTAGTGAGTGTTTAGTATTTAGCGGGCATTAGTATTTAGTATTTAGCGGGCATTAGTATTTAGTGAGAAAAATAGCGAGAAAATTTAGGGAGAAAAGGAATATTAAGTTCAGTGAGAGAACGCGAGATTTAATATTTAGCGAGAAAAAATGAAAAAGTGCGAGTAATTTAGCGAAAAATGAAAAATTGCGAGAAAACCGCGAGATTTTGCGAGAAAAATGAGATAATTAGTGAGGAATATAATTAACCCCACTAACCTTCTTCACAAACCTTCGTTTTGTTCAATTTAGCGAGAACGAAAATAACAAAGAATTAGCGAGAAAATGATGACTTTAGCGAGAACATTTTAGCGAGAACAATCTAGCGAGACAATTTAGCGAGAACATTTAGCGAGGTTAGGGTTTGGTAAGAATTAGGGAGTATAAAGTGGGACTATACTCTATTTAACCATCTAACTATCAGAATATGATTGATAACACTTTATAGTGGTTACAATACGTAACAACTTTACTTACGTGTCCATTCTTCTATCTGCTTATCAGGATAGCATTACCCTATTGGGAGAATAGGGGTAGAATAACAAAAAAACAATAAAACAGATTTGATAAAATTGTTAGTTTTTTTAAGAAATTTTAAAAGTACTTATTCTCATATTTCCCTACGTAACATGACGTATAACAATACGTAACGGGCCGAGCCGAGATTACACAAGAAACTCTACTCAAGAACTAAGAACATGAAGATAGATACATCTTACATATCACATAAGATGCCTCTTATTAAACCTTGTTAATCTTCTGATACTTTTACTTTTTTTATCATATAAAAAAATCTCGGAGATTCGGAAATAAATGATAAGTGAATGCTTAGGACAATGCATAATAAAATGCATAATAAAAATGCATTGTCTATGTCATTTGACAGGTGGTACGTAATAGTACAGAAACACAGAAATACAGGAATTTATTCCTGTATTTCTGGATTCCTGTATTTCTGGATTACTCTATTTCTAGTATTTCTTTATTACTTATATTACTCGTACTATATTACTCGTACTATATTACTCGTACTATATTACTCGTACTATTATTCCCCTTTTGGATTTATTTCCGCCGAAAACTCCAAAAACTCCGCATGCTGCGTGCGGAGTTTTTTTATTTCCGCCGCCATCTCCTGACGTCTTTGTGTAACAACATCACCAGTTATCACCAGTTATGATTCCTCACATGATATTCACCTCAGGTGATGAATATACTATAAAACCCGTACCCTTTCCATCCTCTCTTCTCATCAAACAAACATGTCACTTCCAACCACCCAAAAAGCTATTATCTTTGAAACCAACGGCGGACCGCTTGAGTACAAGCAGATTCCCGTTCCCACTCCCAAAGACAACGAGATCTTGATCAACATCAAGTACTCTGGAGTTTGCCATACAGACTTACACGCCTGGAAAGGCGATTGGCCGCTCGATACCAAGCTTCCTTTAGTAGGAGGGCATGAAGGAGCCGGTGTTGTTGTTGGAATGGGCAAAAACGTGAAAGGATGGAAACTCGGCGACCTTGCTGGAATCAAATGGTTAAACGGGTCGTGCATGAGTTGCGAATTCTGTCAAACCTCAAACGAGTCAAATTGTGAGGAGGCGGATCTTTCTGGGTACACGCACGACGGGTCTTTCCAGGAGTACTGTACTGCGGACTCGGTCCAGGCGGCCCGGATTCCGAAAGGCACGGACTTGGCGCAGGTGGCTCCGATTTTGTGTGCGGGAATCACGGTGTACAAAGCGCTCAAAACCGCGGGGTTATCTCCGGGCCAGTGGGTTTGTATCTCTGGCGCTGGAGGTGGTCTCGGTTCTCTCGCTATTCAGTATGCTATAGCCATGGGGTATAGGGTTGTAGGGATAGATGGGGGGGAGGAAAAGGAGAGGTTTGTGAAGTCGTTAGGTGCTGAGGCGTTTGTGGATTTTACCAAAGAAAAAGACGTGGTCTCTGCTGTCAAAAAGGCTACTAATGGAGGCCCTCATGGTGCTATTAACGTCTCTGTTAGTGAATTCGCTATTGCTCAGTCTTGTGAATATGTAAGGGCTACTGGTACTGTGGTTTTGGTGGGCTTACCTGCAGGAGCCAAAGTTGTGGCGCCAGTTTTCGAGTCCGTGGTTAGGAGTATTAGTATTAAGGGGTCGTATGTGGGAAATAGACAGGACACGGCGGAGGCGATTGATTTTTTTAGTAGGGGGATGATTAAGTGTGCTGTGAAGATGGCGAGGTTGGAGGATGTTCCGGGGATTTATGGGATGATGGAGAGGGGGGAGGTGGTGGGGAGGTATGTGGTGGATATGAGTTTATAGGATTCTCAGCGAAGCTGGGAATTCTATAAACGAATCCGATTTTGATTTCTAATTTCCCAGAATTTCCAGCTTAGCTGGAAATTCTGGGGAATTCTTGGAGATTAAATACTTTTTTATTTCCCTGAATTTCCAGCGTAGCTGGAAATTTTAGTTTTTTAATTCCAGGAATTTCCAGCTTAGCTGGAAATTCCTGGGAATTGCAAACTTATATACAAATCTTTTTACCTCCTGAAACTTTTTACCCCTGGAATTCCCTGAAATTCCATCGAATTCCATGGAACCTTTTGTTCTCTTTTTTTACTTTATTTACGACTTATCAAATTTTAAATGTAGGGTTTTTTTCGGGCATTTTTCTTATGTATTGCAGTTAGGGTCTTTTTGTTATGTATTGAAGTTAGGGTCTTTTTAACTACTATGTGTTGATGTTAGGGTCTTTTTTTGTATGTAATTTTTTGTATGGTTAATTTTCGTGCTTTTTCCTTCTTATGTATTGAAGTTAGGGTCTTTCTGTTATGTATTGAAGTTAGGGTCTTTTATTTAGTATGTAATTTTTTGTATGTGATTTTTTGTATGTGATTTTTTGTATGGTTAATTTTCGTGCTTTTTCTCTCTTATGTATTGAAGTTAGGGTCTTTTTAATTAGTATGTGTCGATTTTAGGGTTTTTCTGTGTCGATTTTAGGGTCTTTTCTGTTATGTATTGAAGTTAGGGTCTTTTCGTTATATGTGTATTTTTATGTTATGTATTGAAGTTATGGTCTTTTACTAATTTTCGAGTTTCTGTTATCTATGATATATATGTTTTCTTGTTATTTGTATGTGAAGTTAGGGCCTTTTTACTTAGTATGTATTGAAGTTCGGGTCTTTTTGTTTTATGTATTTTTACTTAGTATGTGATTTTCGGGTCTTTTACTACATATATATCAGATTCTATGTGTATTTTCGGACCTTTCAGTTTGCTACAAAAAAGGGCCTTTTTTTTTTTATTTATAAAGAGGTTCTTTCAGTTTTATGTTTAATTTTAGGTCCTTTCAGTTTCCTAAGAAAAAGGGCCTCTCCTTTTTTTATTCAGATATATTATGTTTTCCTTATATGTTTAAGTTAAGGTCCTTTCGGTTTGTTACAAAAAAAGGGCCTCTCTTTTTTTTTAAAAAAGTCGATTTATGTTGAAAAAGGGCCTTTCAGTTTTATGTGATTTACGGTTCTTTCAGTTTTATGTTTATTTTGGGCCTTTTAGTTTTTTTAGAAAAAGGGCCTCTCTTTTTTTTTAAATTGATCTTATTTATTTGGAAAAGGGCCTTTCCGGTTTTTATTTAGGGCCTTTTTTTATATTGAAGTTCGGGCCTTTTCGTATTTTCAAAAAAAGGGCCTTTTTTTTCTTAGTCAATTTCTTTTAAAGGGCCTTTCTTATAATTAGGGCCTTATTGAAGTTCGGGCCTTTCTGTTATATATTGATGTTAGGGCCTTTTACTTTATTGATTTTCGGGCCTTTTCTTAATATTTTTTGAGATTGGGCCTTATATATTGAAGTTCGGGTCTTTTTAAATTTAGGGGGTTTAAATTTAGGGGGTTTAAAGTTAGGGGTTTTTTTCGGGCCTTTCCGTATATTTTTAAAAAAGGGCCTATTTTCTTAATTGAGAAATATTATGCCTTATTTGTTAATTCGGGCTTTTCCGTTTTCTTAAATAAAGGGCCTTTCTTTTTTTTCTTAAAGTCGTTTTATGTTTATTTAAGTCCTTTCTGTTTTTAATTAGGGCATTTTTAAATACTTTTTTTTTAGTTTTGAATTTAGGGGGTTTTATTTAGGGGCTTTTGAGGTTCGGGCCTTTTATTTTAAAAGGGCCTCTCTTTTTTTTAAAAAAAGCGTTTTCTTTGAAAAAGGGCCTTTATTTTTTCTTGAAAACGGCCTTTCCTCTTTTTTTAATAAAAAGTGTCATTTTATATTTATTGGCCTTTTAATTTGCTACAAAAAAGGCCTATCTTTTTTTTAAGAAAAACGTTTTTAATTGAAAAGGGGCCTTTTCGTTTTCTTAAAAAACGTTTTAAGGCCTTTTTTATTTTAACCTTTCCTAGTTTATATTTATTTCGGTCTTTACAAAAACTTGAAAACCGAGAAACCTGAAAGTTGAAAATTTATAATTTACGAAAGTTTGTAAATTTTCATTTTCATTTTCATTTTTTAAAATAAGTTACTTATTTCCAAGAAATCCTTATACATGTTTTACGTTTTTTATGTTTTACGTATTTCGTGTTTTATGTGTTTTACGTTTTTTATGTGTTTTATGTTTCTTTTTTTATGTTTCTTTTTTTTGCAGCCTTTTTAACTCAATGATATATTTAAGTATAATATTTCTTTATTTCTTTTTTCTTTATTTCTTTATTTCTTTATTTCTTTATTTCCTTTTTATCTTTTTAACTGCTAGTTACATAAGTTTATAGTTACATAAGTTTATTGTAATTATATTAATATGTTATTTATTTATGTTAAATGAATATGAAAACTTTTTTGAGCCCGGAATTTCCCAATTAGGAAATATACTATATCCTTAACGAATTCGGGAATTTTCTTTAATATAGGGCCTCTTTTTTTATTTGATTCGTTTCTGTTTATTCCTTTCTATTTTTAAAATGCCTTTTATGATTAATTTATGGTTTTTTATTTGGAATTTGGGCCTTTTTAGTGCTGATTTTCTTAATTTAGGAGTTTTAAAAAAAGGCTTTTCTTTTATATAGTCGTTTTATGTTTAAGGCCTTATATCTATTAGGCCTTATTGATTTTCCGTTCTTTCTGTTTTCTTTAAAAAGCGTTTGGTTTGTTTTCTTAAAAGGCTTTTTCTTAATATTGGAAATATTCTTAATTTAGGGGGTTTAAATTTAGGGGTATTAAATTTAGGGGTATTTTCGCTTTTTTAAAGGGCCTTTTTTATAGTCGTTTTTTTAATGTAGTCGTTTTTTTATAGAACCTCTTTTTAGTCTATTTATATATTTAGGGCTTTTTATATATTTAGGCTTTTCATTAAGGGCGTATTTTTTATAGTATCTCATTAAAAAAGGGGTTTTTATATTTAGGTGTTTCTTTAACTCCATATAAACTCGGGCCTTTCTCTTTTTAGTTATATACGTCTCGTCTTTCTTATATTTAGGGTTTTATATTTAGAGTCTTATATTTAGGGCTTTTTGTTAAAAGGGTAATTTAGGGGTTTTAAATTTAGGGGGTTCCGAGTTTTAGGGCCTTTTGTTTCAAAAAAGGCTTTTTTTATAAAGTGGTTTTATTTAAAAAGGGTCTTTCCTAGTTTATGTTTATTTTTTAGTAGTTTCTATATATACTTTTCTTATATTAAGGCCTTTCTTATATTAAGGGCACTTTTTTATAATCCTTTTTATAAGCCTTTTTTATAATCCTTTTTATAAGCCTTTTTTATATATATTGTCTCTCTTTTATAAGATAAGGTGTTTCTTAATCCTTTTAAAAATGCGCCTTTAAAGTGGTAAAAAGATCTTTCTGGTATTTAATTTTTCAGTTTTAATTTTCCAGTTTTTTAATTTTCCAGTTTTAATTTTTTTTTTCCAGTTTTAGTTTTTTGCACCCATTTTCGAGTAAATGAATTTCCTTAAAAACGCTTTTTTAAAGAATTTTATAGTGAGTTTGGCCTTTCCGTTTTCTTAAAAAAATGGCCTCTTTTTTAATTTCGGGCCTTTCTTTTAGGCCTTTTATTTGGGTCAATTTATTGAAAAAGGGTTTTGTTATATTAATTTAAGGGCCTTTTCGTATTTTTTTAAGGGCCTTTTTTTCTTATATAGTGTTTTATGTTTAATTTAGGGGTTTCTCTTTTTTATAGTCGTTTTAAGAGAGTTTTTTTTATAAGTTGATTTATTTCCGTTTTTTTAGGCTTTTTTTCTTAGTCACTTTCATTATATATGGCCTTTTTTATTTTATTGATTTGTTTCTTAAGGGCGTTTTTTAAATTTATTTCGGCCTTTTCGCTTAAAAGGCCTTAAAAAAATTGTATAGAGTTTGGTCTTTAATTTAGGGGTTTTATTTACTTATGCCTTTTTTTTGTTCTTGAAAAGGAGTTTAAATTTAGGGGTTTTAAATTTAGGGGCTTTTTAAATTTAGGCTCACTTTTTTTAATCGTTTTTACTTGATAGCCTTTTCTTATTTTGTTGGTATATATTTAATATAGGGTTTTTTTATTTTAAGAAAAGGGTCTTTTTTATATATGGCCTTATATTTATTTAGGGACTTGTTTATAGGTGCTTCACTTTCTAAAAGGTTCTTAAACTCGATTTATATTAAAAAGTTATTTGTTTCATAGGGCCTCTCTTTTTTTTATAGTCGTTTTATTTTATATAGAGGGTTTTTTATACTTTTTGCCTTTTTCGTTTTCTTTTAATTTGGTCTTAAGGGTTTTTTATATAATGAATATAGGGGGTTTTCTTATACAGGGGGTTTTCTTATATAGGGGGTTTTCTTATATAGGGGTTTTTATTTGAAAAAGGGCTTTCCTAATTTAGGGCTTTATTTAGGCCTTTTTTTATATACGGTTTTAGTTTATACGCTTTTATAAGTACAGTCGTTTATATGTTAATGGTTTTTTGTTGAATTTAGGGGTTTTTATATAAGGAATATAGGGGGTTTAAATATAGGGGGTTTTTAAAGTGATTTTATATGGAGAATTCGGGCCTTCCTATTTTAAAAAGGGGCCTTTTTTTTATAATTGTAGTTTTTATTTATATAGGCCTTTCCGATTTTTTAAAAACCGTCTTTCTTATATTTATTTCGGCCTTTCTTAAATGTTTAATTTCCTTTCTGTTATTTTAAGAAATTCTTGGTTTCTTTTATGAATTTTCATAGTTTTTACTTTTATAAATTCAATTAAATCTTTTTTTACATTCAATTTTTACATTCATTTTTACATTCATTTTTTTAATCAATTTTTATTTAATATTCAATTTTTACATTCAATTTTTTAATATTCAATTTTCACATTCAATTTTTTTAAGTATAATTTCAGAAATTTCAGAAATTCCTAAAAACTTCAAAAACTTCAAAAAACCTCAAAAACTCAAAATCTCAAAATCAAAAGAAAATTCACAATAAATATATTTCAATATAAAATAATAGAAGAGTTATTTTTCATTATTGGTATATGTTATTTATTATAAAAACTCTTTTGTAGAATCGTAGAAAATTTTGGTTAATAAATTTTTGATTTTTTATTCTTTAATCACAAATAGATTTCTATAAAATATTTGTAATATTAAATATATTTATGCAGTTTTATGTTTTTGAGTTTTTATGTTTTTGCATTTTTTTGAGCTTTATGATTTTTTTATTTTTATGTCTTTTTTTATTTTTATGTCTTTTTTATTTTTTGTTTTTTTGTTTTTTGAGCTTTTATGATTTTTTTATTTTTCTGTTTTTGCATTTTTTTATTTTTAGTTATTTTTGTAATTTTTTCAAATCTCCGAAATTTCGAAATCTCCGAAACTCCGAAGTTTCTTAACCGAAATTAAAAATTAATCGAAGATTAAAGATTAAAAAATGTAAATTAAAAAATGTAAATTAATAAAAGATTTACAAATTAAAATGAATTACATATTAAAGATTTACAAATAAAAATGAATTACAAATAAAAGATTTACAAATTAAATTAAAAAATAAGAAATAGTATTGAAATAGTTAAGAGGAAGTTCTGATAATTATGAAGATAATAATAATAAGAAACCACGTGTATACAAATATCCACGGGTAACTATTTTCTGATTTAGAGATTTATATCTCGTAGCGAATTTCCTAATTAGGTAAATTAATACAAATAAAGAAAATTAAATACAAATAAAAAATTAAGAAAAATGAAAATACAAATAAATTAAGAAAATTAAAGAATTAAGAAAATTAAAGAATTAAAAATTAATACAAATAAATTAAAATAAAGAAAATACAAATAAATTAAAATAAAGAAAATACCAAATAATTAAAGAAAATTAAAGAATTGAAAATTAATACAAATAAAGAAAATAAACTTGTATCTCCTTTTCCCTTAGATATAACCTTATGTTAATCTTTTCGCTTAAATATATAACATATCTACTTATACTCTTTAAAATAGTATATCTACGTTTTATTTGAGATTTAATTATATTCTTTTAATTAAGTCACATGATTTTTTTCGCAGCCATTTGGATTTTAAACAAATCGAAAAAGTGAAAAGAAATCCTGAGTATTTTACGATTTACAAATCGACTCATAACTTTTATATTCCCATTTTATTTCTAAAAGTTTTAAGTAAAAGGAGTATACTTGAAAAAAATACTAAAAAATACAAAAATACAAAATATTAAAGATTTAACTAATAAGGATTCATTTAAATATGAGGAATTCACTATTCATAAAATACTAAAAAATCAATGAAAAAAGGAAATAAACGAAAATTAGCTAACACTAAAAACATAGTATAAATAGTATAAATAGGATAAAGAGAATATAGAGAATAAGAAAATGTGATTTTCATTTCTGGAAAAAGTAACACTGGTTTTTTTATAATCAAGAGAATAAGAGAGTATAAAATAATAAGAAAACACAGAGAATAAGAAAAATAGGTATAGTATAAAAAATAACCAAGTAGTTCATATGGTTCTTTATATATTAATTACATGATTTAATAAATGGATCGTTAATTTTATTATTTTTTTTATTTCATTTTTGTATTTAAACGCAGGAAATCAATTTGGTATTTTTTATAAATGGCTGCGAAAAACCAGAAAATTTTTCAATACAAAATTGAAATTATTTTGGCTGCGAAATTTGATAGCAATTTGAGAAACATTGCAATTTGAGTTTTTTTATTTAAATTATTATGAATTCAATACTTATAATATCGTTATATTTGTAATATCTCTATCTACTTAATATTTACTTATTCTAGGATTACCTGATACTCACTATTTCTTCTTTTCTTAAAGATATATAGTAATAACAAGTATATGATAAATATATTAGAAATACGTTACCTCTCAATTTCGAATTTAGAAAGTTTTATACTTGATAATCTTATTCTATATTTGTTTAAGTAGATTAAACCCTTAAAAAACGAAATTAAACCCCTAAATTAAAAAAAATCCTAATTAAAAAAATCCTAAATTAAAAAAACAATTTAAAACCCCCTAAATTTAAAACCCCCTAAACCCCCTAATTTTAAAAATGTATACAAAGAACTCATATTTAAGTGATTTTTATTATATACCGGGTCTTAAACATTTATTATACTTATTATTTTATAGACTATAAATATACCAGAAATACATTATAAACTATTATTTCCTTAAACTCATTTTTGCAATTATTGCCATTTATTTTTGTACTCATTTATCACTTTTTTTGTAAGAGAAATACGAAAAATAGAAAAGCTGAAATTTAAATATTAATCATGGTATAAAAAATATGCCAAATAGTTTATATACAAATAACAAATAAATTATTAGATTGCTTAATTCTACAAAGTGGTAATAATACATATAATATAAATATAGTATAAATATAATAGTATAAATATAATAGTATAAATATAATAGTATAAATATAATAGTATAAATATAATAGTATAAATATAATAGTATAAATATAATAGTATAAATATAATACTATAAATATACTACTTTTCATATACTTTTCATATACTATAGTACAACTTGTTTCGTTGTATTTTCTAATATATATTATAGCTATGCTATATTAAGCTTATGGCTGCAAAAAATGCGTTTTTCTAAAAGTGCGTTTTTCTAAAAAGTGCGTATTTCTAAAAAATGTTAAATAAAAGGGAAGATAATTTATTTTAATTCTTTTATCCTTATACGAATATGATACAAATGATCAAGAAATTTCATTTTAATAGTTTGGATCTTTTTCTACAAATTTTGCAGCCATTCAAGTCTCGTGTATCTCACAGTTACGTATCCTAGTATTTTATTCTATTTTATTTTATCTATTACATCTTTTATCTACTTATATTTACTTATATTTACTTTATCTATTTTATCTATTTTATCTATATTTTTATCTTTTATCTACTTTATCTATTATATTTACTCTAATTATATTTACTGTTATATCTACTTATATTTACTCTTCTATATATTTTTATCTTTTTTCCTTTTTCCTTTTTCCTTTTTTCCTTTAAGAAAACTTTGAATAAACAGAGAAATATTCAATTAGAAATGTATTTGTTAATTAGGATTATTTTGTAAACCATTTTCTCTATTGTATTTCTAATAAATTGATATTTTATTTAAGGATTAATCTCATTTTTACCCTTTAAGTATAGTATGTATTGTTTAAGTGTTAAGTGTTTTATGTTTTTAGTATTTTTAGTATTTTAATTGTTTTAAGTATTTTATATTTTTCATTTTATATTTTTCATTTTATGTTTTTCATTTTATATTTTTCATTTTATGTTTTTCATTTTATATTTTTCATTTTATGTTTTTCATTTTATATTTTTCATATTCTTTTTATATAAACGAGGTTTCATGTTTTTTCTGTATTTGAGGATTTTTCTTTTTCTTAATACTTTTAGAATCTGATGAATTATCACTCATTTGACTTTTAGCTGAATATTTCTTTAAAAAGTAATTTCAATAAAAAAGTTTTTTCTTTTTTCTTTTTTTGGCTGCAAAATTTAAGAACAAAAATAAAATAACCATATTATAAATACATTAAATAACTAAATAACTAAATAACTATATAAATGAAATAATCATATTCATTATATAAATGAAATAATCATATTCATTACAGAAACATTTTCTAAAAATCAACTTCATGTTATTTTATATATAAGAGTATAATATATATATTGAGATTATTTAAGAAATGAAGAAAATTTGCAGCCAAAAAATTTCAAATCTTTAAATCTTTTCATGATTATTTGATTTGTTGTATTTCTATTTATGGAAAATAATGACATTTTCACATTTTCACATTTTCACATTTTCACATTTTCATTTTATTTTCATTTTATTTTAGAGAAAATTGTAATTTTTAGCAATAAAAAATAACTAAAACTCATAACTAATTTAAACTATTCATAGTATTACTAATAAACACGTTTAACTATAAGTCAAAACCATTAGTTAAAATTATATTAGCAATGAACTTATATTATATTTATTTTATATGTTTATTAATTTCTTTGAATTTAATTTCAGTTTCATTTTTTTTGTATTTTCCATTTTTTATGGCTGCAAAATATTTTCATGGAATTTTTCTTTTTCCTTTTCTCTTATTATACATTTGATTTTTATATAGTCAAAGAATAAGAGTGTATCATGGTGTATTGTATGTTAGAACATTCACTCGGTATTTGTCGGTATTTCTGGGTATTTTATTCTCACTATTTCTCGATATTTTGCTCACTATTTCTCGCTATTTTTTTCTCACTATTTTGTTGTCGCTATTTCGTTCTCGCTAATTCGCACTTTTCGCTATTTCTCGGTATTTCGGTTATTTTTTTCGCACTTTTTTCGCACTATTTTTCACTACTTTTCTCGGTACTTTAATTTTTCTCGGTATTTTATTCTCGCTAATTCGCACTTTTCGCTATTTCTCGGTATTTCGGTTATTTTTTTCGCACTTTTTTCGCACTATTTTTCACTACTTTTCTCGGTACTTTAATTTTTCTCGGTATTTTATTCTCGCTAATTCGCACTTTTCGCTATTTCTCGGTATTTCGGTTATTTTTTTCGCACTTTTTTCGCACTATTTTTCACTACTTTTCTCGGTACTTTAATTTTTCTCGGTATTTTATTCTCGCAAATTCGCACTTTTCGCTATTTCTCGGTATTTTAATTTTTCATTCTCACTACTTCTCACTAAGTCTCGGTATTTTCCACTATTTTCCCACTACTTTTCATTTTTCTCGCTATTTTATTCACGTTATTTTACAATACATATCCTAGAAACAGACTAATCCATGGAAAGTGAATTTCAACGACAATAAAACGCTAATTAGAGTGTAGTAGTAATATCCAGCACATTTTTAACCAATTTTTAACTAGTTTATGTGTTAGAAATTCCATTACTCCACCAGTACCCTCTTTCTCATAAAATTTCCAGAAAAAGACTTCGTGGCCAAGCTGGTTAAGGCGTAAGACTGTTAATCTTGAGATCGTGAGTTCGACCCTCACCGAGGTCGTCTATAATTCGAGCGTAGCGAGAATTTTTTGATACTTTCTCTACGAAGTGAGTAGAGAGTTGAGTAATTTATCAGTTACTCTTAGTTTAAGAGTTATCCGTTTTTGGCTAGAAATCGTTGACTCGTAATTGACTCGTTACTCTCTTTTGACCCTGACTCTTTTTTTGACTCGTTTATTTTCTGACTCTTTTTGACTCGTTACTTTTCTGACTCGTTTATTTTAGTCCTAACTACAATTCATTCTCGTGCCTATTCTTAGAAGATATCACAATAACTTCAGGATTTCAATAATCAAACGACTTGCTATCAAATAATCTCTGAAAAGATCGAGGATACCGGATTATGGAAACGAAATATGTGATGGAAATTGATAAAAGTGAAAGTACATGAAATGTAAAAAGTGAAAGTACATGTAAAAAAACGTATAGAAAACGAAAAACATTCTAAAAAACTTCTAAAAACGTAAACGTATAGAAAACGTAAAAACGTAAAAACGTTGCATAGAAAATGTTGTATAAAAACGTTTAAACGTAAAAAACTTCTAAAAAAACGTTCTATAAAAACGTAAATGTATAAAAAACGTAAAAACGATGTATAGAAAATTACATGAAAAACGTAAAAACGTAAAACGTAAAAACGTAAAATAAACGTATAGAAAACGTATAAACATAGAAAAAACTTCTATAAAAAAGTTCTAAAAAAAGTTCTAAAAAACGTAAAAAAAACAAACGTAAATACGATGTATAGAAAAGTTCTATAAAAAACGTATAAACGAAAAACATTCTAAACATTCTAAAAAAGTTCTAAAAAAGTTCTAAAAAAGTTTTAAAAAATGTAACGTATAAACATAAAAACGTAACGTAAAAACGCATAGAAAACGCAAAAACGAAAAACATTAAAAACGTAAAATGTATAAACTTAAAAACGTAAAATGTATAAACGATTTATAAAAAACGTACAAACGAAAAACATTCTAAAAAACTTCTAAACATTCTAAAAAAGTTCTATAAAAAACGTAAAACATTCTAAAAAAAACTTCTAAAAAACTTCTACAAAAAACGTAAAATGTATAAACGATTTACAAAAAAGTTCTATAAAAAACGTAAAACTTCCAAAACGCATAGAAAACGCAAAACCTCTAAAACTAAAAATAACAAACTAAAAACGTAAACGTAACGTAAAAACGATGTATAGAAAATTTGTATAACTTCTAAAAAAAACACTCTAAAAAACGTATAAACAAAAAAACTTCTACACTAAAAAAACGTATAAACGATGTATATTCTTTAACTATTAAAGTACAAATGCGTATGAAGAATTGAAAGTTTGCGAGCGAGCTACGAGCGAGCTACGAGCGAAGCGAGTAGCTCGTGAGTAGCGGCTCTTATCTCTTAGTTAGCTCTTTAATAACTTCTTAACATAAGAAGTTTCATTTTTTTCTCGTAAAAAAAGAGAAAAACTATTGGTTATTCCCGATATTCCCGAGGTAAAAAGAACGAGCGGAATCAAAAGTGATTTAAAAAATGAGAAGTTTTTTTGCCACTTTTTATTCCCGATATTACCGGGAAAATTGGGCGAGTTCTCAAAAGTTTGAGATTTTTTGTTCTCATTTTTTCGTAAAAAATCTCAAAAAATCTCATTTTACGAAAACTATTTTTTATTTCCGATATTACCGGGAAAAGAAGGGGAGATTTCTCATTTTTTCGCGAAAAAAAGTTCTCATTTTCGAAAAAAATTGCCAGTTGGTATTTCCGATATTGCCGAGGTAAAAAGGAGCGAAAGTGTTCATTTTTTTTGTAAAAAATTGCCACTCGGTATTTCCGATATTCCCGAGGTTTTAATATGACGAGTTACCAATGAATAGAACGAGCGAAGCTCGTTCTATTTTGGCTTATAGTACTCGCTCCGCTCGTACTATTATACTCACAACCTACTCGCTTCGCTCGCAGCTTGCTTGTATAATTTTACAGCCTCGCTTCGCTCGGCTATAAAATTATACAACACCCCCCCTCCCTCTCCCCCCCCAACAAACTCGTCCTCGTAGCAAACTCAAAAATATCATCCACCCCCTCCCCCGTCAACACCGACGACTCCAAATACCTCCTCGCCCCAATCTCCCTCGCCACCTCCTCCCCCTTCTCCCTCTCCACCGACTTCCTCCCCCCCCTTAAATCCTTCTTAAGACCAACCAAGATATACGGAACCCTAGGACAATAATGTTTCACCTCATCCACCCATTTAAACCTTGCATTCTCCAAGGAATCCGGCTCATTCAACGAAAAGCCAATCAAAATCACATGCGAGTTATGATAACTCAAAGGGCGCAATCTCTCATACTCTTCCTGGCCTGCGGTATCCCAGAGCGCAAGTTGCACGCCTTTTCCGTCCACTCGGCAATCCGTCACGTAGTTTTCAAAAACAGTGGGGTGGTATTCCGTAGGGAATTCTCCAAGAGTGAATACATAGAGAAGCGATGTTTTACCACAGGCTCCGTCTCCAACGATAACGAGTTTCCGTTTTACTTTCTCGGACATAATAAAGATAGTATGGTGAAGTTATGGTGAAGATGTTATGAAGTTATTATGTTATTGATGTTATCTTGATGTTATGATGTTATTGATATGTTCTTGATATTATCTTGACTTTATCTTGATGTTATGATGTTATTGATGTTATCTTAATTTTATCTATTTGATATTTTTCTATCTTATTGATTTTATTTCTGATATTTTTAAATTATGTGATATTTTTAATTCGAATTTCTTCTAATTTGGAATTTCTTGATTATATGATGTTATTATCAATATGTTGTTATGATCTTGATGTTATGATGTTATGTTATTGATATGTTATTGATGTTATGATGATATGTTATTAATATGTTGATCCTTTTTCTGATATTATTATCTCTTGATTTTGTATTGATTTTATTTCTGATATTTTCTTATTAATTTCGTGATTAATTTCTGATATTTTCTGATAATTTCGAATTTCTGATTTTTAATTTCGAATTTCTTGATTTCTTGATTTAAGTGAATATGTTATCAATATGATGTTATTATGATGATATTATGATGATGATGTTATGAATATATTATCAATATGATGTTCTTAGTATGATATTAGTATGATATTATTAGTATGATATTATCAATATGTTATGATGTTATTATGTTTTTAATATGTTATTGATTTTATAAGGTGGATTTTATTATGTGGAATTTATTATTTGAAATTAATAAGTTGAATTTTATTATGTGAATTTTATATGACTGGAATTTTAATATGTGGATATTAATAAAATGTGGATATTAATATAAGATAAATTTTATTATATGTTGAAAATAATAAGATGAATTTGATAAGATGATTTTAATATAATGTGGATATTAATATGACTGGACTTTAATAAAACTGGACTTTAATAAAACTTGACTTTTAATTTAAGATGATTTTATTATGACTTGAATTTTATTATGACTTGAATTTTATTATGACTTCAATTTTATTATGACTTAAATTTTATTAGAAGTTTTATTTTAATATAATGTGGATTTTATGTTGAATTTATTATGACTGGATTTTAATACCGACTTGAATTTTAAGATGGATTTATTTAAGGAATTTATGATGAATTTATTATGACTTGTATTTATTATGACTTGATTTATTTAAGATAAATTTTATGACATGAATTTTCTTTTTATTTTCAGATAATTTTATTATACGTTGAATTTTTTCACTTTAAGTAATTTCCTTCTCTTCCTTCTCTTCTTTATCTTCATTTTATATACTACGTTGTATCTGAGCTATTTATAACTCGTTATTAATAAAACTGCACTTCAACGGTTCCCGTTTGTTAAACTATTCGCTGGCATTTGTGAAACGCCTTATCTAATTATAGATTCTACACCTTTTCGTTAATCATTCATATTAATTCCACAATCCTCGCGTATATCCATTCGCCGCGTACATCTCTTCCACCTTGATATGCGTCACGGTGCCGAAATCATCGTATACAAACTCAAATAAATACTTTTGCGTGTTTCTACACGCATTCAAAAACTGGTTTAAACTTAGAGCCGCATTTCCCAAAAGACTCGTGCTGCTCTGGAACAATTTGATTAAAGGCGCTACGCCAAATTCCAATTGGTTCGTGTTTTTTAAGACTTGAAAGGCGTTAAAGGCGGCAGTTTGAACGGATTCGCTATCGAGATTACGCGGATAGTTGTATCCCCATGTTCCGGAAGAAAGGGTGCTCAGGTTGTTTAAGTTGTTTAAGGAGTTTCCCAAGTTTACCAGGTTGTTGTTTAAGTTATTTCCTAAACTATTGTTTAAGTTATTGCTTAAGTTATTTCCTAAACTATTTCCTAGGTTATTACTTAAGTTATTTCCTAAATTTACCAGGTTATTTCCCAAGGTATTTCCCAAGTTTACCAGGTTATTTCCTAAAGTATTTCCGGTACTTCCTAGGTTATTACTTAAATTACTTCCTAGGTTATTGCTTAAGTTATTTCCTAAGTTGTTTAAGGTATTTACCAGGTTATTACTTAAGTTATTTCCTAGATTATTTCCTAAAGTATTTCCCTGGTTTAAGGAAGAACTTAAGTTGTTTAAGGTATTTCCCTGGTTTAAGGAAGAGCTTAAGTTGTTTCCTAAGTTATTCCCTAAGGTATTTCCATTATTTCCCAAGGTATTTGATCCTAGGTTATTACTAAAGTTATTAGATCCTAAGTTATTTCCTAAGTTTCCGGTATTTCCTAGGTTATTATTTCCTAAGTTATTTCCTAAGGTATTAGATCCCAAGTTATTTCCTAAAGTATTAGATCCTAAGTTATTACTTAAGTTATTAGATCCCAAGTTATTTCCTAGGCTATTACTTAAGTTATTTCCTAGATTATTACTTAAGTTACTTCCTAAGGTATTACTTAAGTTATTTCCTAAGTTATTTCCCAAACTTCCTAGGTTATTATTTCCCTGATTCCATATGGAATTACTACGAGACGTTGATTTCCCCCATAACGGCGAATTACTGGAAACTCCCGAATAATCCACCTCGTTAAACGGACTAAACGACGAGTTCTGGAAATTCGAAAGCGAACTCAACGAGTTCATCCGTGTTTTCTGGCTCCACGGAGAAAGACTGGGAATCGTGTTATAAGCATTCGAAGGAGAAACACTAGTAGAACCTAAATAGTTCAAATCGGGCGAAGCGCCGCTGATAGAACTGGGCCGGGCTTGGTAGAGTTGTTCTAGTATATGGTTTTTAGCTGGGGATTTGACTTGGTTTCTTTCTTCAAGAAGTCGTTGTTCAAGAAGTCGTTGTTCAAGAAGTCGTTGTTCAAGAAGTCGTTGCTCTTCAATTCTTTGTTCTTCAAGAATTCGTTGTTTTTCCTCTTCAAGTTTTCTCTGTTTCTCTTCCTCAATTTTTCTTTGTTTTTCTTCCTCAACTTTTCTCTTTTCCTCAAGAATTCTCTTTTTTTCCTCCTCAATCTTTCTCTTTCTTTCCTCTTCAACTTTTCTTTCCTCTTCAAGCTTCCTCTGTTTCTCCTCTTCAATTCTTCTCTTTTCCTCTTCAATCTTCTTTATCTTCTCCTCTTCAATTCTCCTCTTCCTCTCCTCCTCCATTCTCCTCTCCTCCTCCTCTTTTTGCGCCTGTAATCTCTTTTTATTCTCCTCTCCTTTGCGCTTCAACTCCTCGATGCGCTTTCTCTTCTCTTCTTCCTTCCGAAGCCGCGTCTCCTCCTTTCTTCGCTTTTGCTCCGCACGCAACGCATCCTGCCTCTTCTTCTCCTCATCCGCCTTCTTCTTCATTTCCTCTTCTTCTTTCTTTCTCTTTTCCTCTTCCAAAGCTAATTGGAGTAATCTCTTATTCTCCTTTTCTTCCTCCTCTTCCTTCTTTCTCTTCATCTCCAACTCCTTCTCTGCTAATTCTTCAGCCTCCAACTCCTCAATCAACTGCTGAGTACGGTCATGTGATAACTTCTCCTTATACGCAGTCTTGAGACGTTCCTGGAAAAGCTTAATCACCTGGATAAGGAAAAGACGGCGGATCTCCTGCATCTTCTCTTCCTCTGAGATCTCCGATTCCGCATCACTAGGCGCTTCATCGGAATCACTAACATACTCTTCTTCTTCATCTTCCTCCTCTTCATCTTCCCAGGCTGTAATTCCCTTATCCACTTTAAGATACTCTTCACGAGCACTTCGAGATTCACTTAATGCTTCCATCATTTCAATAAACAGATGGCCTCCATTTTTAAGCAAATCCTCTGCAAAGTTAGAAAGACCCTGGGTAAGTCCTTTAGTCATTTGTTCGTGGATTTTCTCGTTATCGATTCCTTCTTCTCCGTTAACTTTCATGTCGTTTAAAAACGTCATACCTTTTTCCAATTGAACCTTTTTATGGAGATTTACAATGATTTGTTTGAGAAGCACCGCCTTTTCAAGAATATACGCTTGTTCCGTGTTGTTGTTGTTGTAGAGTTTATTTGCCTCTTTCATTTTCTCGAAATCGAGTTTCTCGATTGTTTCCAAGAGCTGAGGATCAATGAGTTTATGGAAAAACCGCTGTTCCGTGGAAGTTCCGTCGGGATCTGCCGCCACGTCGCTTTTTTGAAGTGATAAGTTCTGGATCGCGTCGATAATCAACGAGTTCTGTGCTTCTATCACCGGATTCAGGTCCAACTCGGGAAGTTCTTCGGCAAGCAGTGGTTTTAGAACAGGGCTTACAAACGAGCTTTTCAAGCCTGAGGGTTCTAGAGAAGGTGGTTCTTCCTTTGGTTCTGATGGTGGTTCTTTCTTTTCGTGTTTTCTCACTTTATACTCCTCTTCTAACATATGAAACCCGCCAAAGAGAAGCCCCGGTAACGCGTTCAAATCATTGATATCTCGTATTTCGTGGATATAATCAATGATGTCATCGAAATGGTTATCGTATATGTTTTCCAACTCATCTTCAATGATACTACTTCTTCTACCACAATAAGAACACGAACAGTCATTGAGTAAGTTTGATGACCCATGTTGTTTCGTTTCGCTTTTGAAAATCTGCATAATCGACTTTTTATCAATCTTAACAAGCTTCATTTTCTGCTTGTCGCCTAAAGATTCCCAAAAGAGCTTCAAGTTTTCTTGCTCCTCTACAGTGGAGCTATTCCAGATATCATGGGAAGAAGAATGGGTAGATGAAGTATGGATAGGATCCGGGTCCAAGCGCTCCACTATGACATCGCCATTGGGTCCCTGTTTTATCACACGGCTCAGTGGGTACTCCTCGTCTGGTTTGATCAAGGTGGCGTTGGACACATTTCCCACCAAGCGGGACTTCTTTCCCTTCTTTTTCTTCTTCCCTTTGGTGTTTCTGTAGTCAAAGTGGATCGTGTGCCCGTTCTTGAGCGTTCCTTCGAAAGAATCCACCATGATGTCGACGTATTCTCTTGTTGAAAAGCGGTGATGGTTTTTTTTATAAAAAATGTGATAGCGAGGAGAAAAGAAAATGGAAAGAGAAAATGGAGAAAATAGAGAAAATAGAGAGAAAATGGAGAAAATAGAGAAAGAAATTAGCGAGGAAAATAGCGAGAACGAGCGGGAAAAAATGATAGAGAGGAAAGAATAGCGAGGAAGTAGTGGAAGAGTGTGGAAAAAAAAATGATAGCGAGGAATTTAGCGAGAGCGGGCGGCAATACTAAGTCAGAGATATTGAGGGATCTAAACAAGTTGAAGTGTTCTCCGTGAATATCCAAGTAGAGTATACATGTTATAACATACCAGCCAATTTTCAACCCCAAAAACCGCCTTATCGTGGATATTTATCAATGGCTGCAAAAGTGGATGGCACGTTAGGGAGAAGTAATTTAAAGAATCCAGCGAGAACGCGAGAATTTAGCGAGACTGATTTGAGAGATCTGCAAGTGAGTCTTAAATCTGCAAGTGAAGGGATCCGGGCTTATGATACTACTTATATTTGATATTGATACTGATACTTACTTGATACTGATACTTACTTGATATTTGATATTTGATACTGATACTTTTTATTTGATACTTTATACTTTACTTTTTATTTGATACTTTATACTTTACTTTTTATTTGATACTTTATACTTTACTTGATATTTGATACTGATACTTTTATTATGGCTACTTTTTATTATGGCTACTTTTTATACTGATACTTTTTATTTGATACTCTATCCATAAGTCCTAAATATCCATCAAAATAACAAACATGACCCTCAATCCTTTTTAATTTCAGGAGAGATCTTAGCCAAAGGGTTTACTTCCTCGCCAACCACATCCAATGACTCGTTACGTCTGTGTTTATTCCTAGGCGTGATGTTTTCATTGGTGTTGATAGTTTCATGGGTGACATTGGTGGTGTCATTAGTATTCTCATCGTCTTCATCGTCTTTAACTTCATCTTTATTCTCATCGTCATTGGTATTCTCATCTTCATTGGTACTATCATTCCCATCTTCTTTACTCTTTCTCAACTCCCTATTCTCTTCTACAACCTGCTCCACCAATTTGGTCAACTTATCTATCTTCTCATACAACTGGTAGAATTCCCACTTGATTCCCGCCTTATTAGCCTCATTAACCGGCTGAACAACCTCATCGATATCGTTTCCAAACTGCCGCATATCGATTCTAAACTCAGGATCCTGGACTTCTCCGTCTCTCTGGTCCCTCAACGCCTGGTTGATTTCACTGTTACGTTCTTGGATTCCTTCCCATCCGGAATTCGCCTCTACATCGTACCCATCGGTTAAATCCCACTCGGTATCCACTTCATTCGCATCATCTGGTAATCCCTTGAACCTGTTATACTGGATTCTTCTGGCCGTGGCGAGCTCGTGCATCGTGATATACACAAGCAAAGGCGAGTAGATGATCATCATAACCGCGTAGTTGAGTCTCTTGAAGGTGGATTTCAGAAGAACCCAGCGGAAAGGCAAGATGAAAAGCTCCACCAAGTTAAACGGAGGCACGTACAAGTCCTGGTCCGGTGCTCTGATGTATCTCAACGTTTTCTGGGCCACCAAGGCGAGGTATTCATCCGTGGCATTCGCTACAATCGAAGCATACGCCGTGGAATACAAAGCCACCAAGATGTTCATCAAAATGACCGAAAGAACAAAGCAATACGCATAGTACAAGATCGAGGCGTAAGGAGGAACCAACTTGGCCACATCGCCGAAACTGGAACCTCCTATAATAGTCTTCACAAGCGAAATAAGGATATGTTTCGTGGACTCGCTCTTTCCGTCCAGCGCATCCAAACCAAGGAAACCCTGGAGAAACCCGGCAATAACAACAATAAGCAAGACAAAGAAGATCAACGATTCCTTCATCATGGTTTTAATCACCACAATCATGGCCCCTACAAACTTTTGAGCATCCAAGAAGAGAAGCAAACGGGACCACATGAACGGAGCGGCGCACGAGAGGATTCTAAAGGAGATCTCGTCGTATCTGTCTCTGGCCACGCCGTGGTGGTTAATACTGGCGATTCTGAAACCAATGGCAACCACATGGATACAATACATGATATCATTAAACACGTTCCAGAACCCCAAGTAGTTGATACCCACGTGGTAGAACTTGACCATCTCGTCCAAGATCAGACCAAACGTGAAGAAATAAAACACAAACTCGAAAAAGTCCAACGAGGTGGTTGTTTCCTGGTGCCCGTTCAACACAAACGTATAGAAAACCAAGTACAACACACTAAAGAAGATCTCAAGCATGTTCTGGTAGAGCGGGGTCTTGATCCGTGCCGGGTCAAAGTGGGTTTTGATCAGCTGAGAAGAAACGTCTTTATACATTACATAGGAATGCGGATCCAGGGCCGATTGAACGACCCAGCCTCGCCATAACCAGCGTACACATCTCTGGAAGCCTGAGGATGAGATAACAATCGTGGAATGCATATCCACGGCCAATTCCAACGCGGAAATGGGCGCAGCATCGACCTCATTCAAATTAATCACATAACGGTGGGTAAGCATTCCGAGAAACAAGTACTCGTCGTGTTTCTGTTCCTCAATGATGATCGCACAGAGGGTCTGTGCAGTCAACGCTCTAAGCGAATACAACTCGTTATCGGTCAATTCAAACTCAGATTGCTGCCAGTACCAGTCACATACCTTAAGCAAAGCAAAGGCAAGAACAGCCCGGTATTTATAGGAAGAGGTTCCCTGTTTGCCGTCGCCCTTTCCACCTGCCGCACGGTACACCAAGCGGATCACGTTGGCGTTCAAGATGGGCGAGTGAGCTGCTGTGATCTCGTGTTCGGCAAACTGGATAGGGATCACCTTATCGATAAGTGTTTTCAAGTTGAGACAGATCCGGAGCACTTGTCGAGAGTTGGGACAGAAGAAGGTGTTGTGGAATGGGTCCGTAGAAGAGCCCACAAGGGACTCGTCGTCGGTGTATGCCATGTTGTAAGTAAGTTGTGATTTATAATTTTATTGAGTTTGGCTGTAAGTTTTAATTTTATTTGAGTTTGGCTGTAAATTTGAATTGAGTAACAATAGAAAAATAAAAATAATAGGGAAAATTAATAGGGAAAATAATAGAGAGAAAAGAGAATAATAGAGAAAATTAATAGAGAGAAAAGAGAGAAAAGAGAAAAGAGAGAGAAAAGAGAGAAAAGAGAAAAGAGAGAAAATCAATACAGAGAATATACTAGAGTATATTGATAATTTTACATACTTTTTTCACATTTCTCATTAAAACAAAATGCTGGATAAGTCAAACCACGTTGTCGTCCTGGGAACTCCTAGTCTATAGGTTGTACGCTGTGACTATTGTATGTCGCACGTTGGGAATAGCACTCCTATTCTTAATCCTTTTGTTTCTCCTTCTTGTTTCATCCTTCTTTGTTTCCTTCCTGCAACTATGTTTGTACTCATCTCCTATGCATGGTTCCTGGTTATGAGTTGAAGTTCAATTGCTGCAAAATATACTAAAGTATGGTAAAATTGTTTAATCTAAGTAGAGATAAGGAAGGGTTTATGAAGTAAGTAGATAATATGATTGTTTTCATGGTTTCATGGTTTTATGATTTCTGGTTTTATGATTTCTGATTTCTGATTTCTCATGATTTCTGATTTCTTTCGCTTTTTTCTTTCAATCTTTTTTCTTTCAATCTTTTTTCTTTCTTATATTTCCACTCTTCAAGCTTAATTTGTTAATAATTCAGGAAAACCGTATTCCCATCATATAACCCATTATTTCATCCTAGAATGTAAAAGCCTCCTATATCTAGGCGAAATATAATCAAGGTACCCTAGTGGTTCTTGACATAAATAGCCCATATTACTCTATACTTTGTCTGAAACACTAAATACCCGTAAATCTAATCTCGACGCAGCCTCATGACGTTTCATATAATCAAATAAACCTAAGTACAATTTCTTAATTTTATCTTCTCTCGTTTATATTTCCATTATATTTCCGAAATAAAATGACTAAAAATAAAAGTTTAGGGTGGAAATGTGGAAAACTAGTTAGGTACTCCGAAAAACTTCATTCTAGAAACAGGGCTATTTATAGATTTCACTCTTAATTCTTAAAAATCGATTATATTCAGTGTGAAATTCTAGATATCTGGTGACAAATACTTGAAAAAGGAACATCGTATGAGAACTGTCAATAAATAACAACACGTTATTATCTTACATTCTATTTAAAACAAGAACGGATTAATCTGTTATCTAAGGAACGTTAATATTTAATTCATTTAGGCTATTAAGTATTCATAATCAACTTGTACTTTGTGTTAGCCAAAAAGAAACACTCGTAATTGTTAGATGTTGCAAGTAATTGTATGCTTAAGTATTTCAATAATCACCTTTTAAAAATACACTCTTCAACTATTGTACTAAGACGTGATTTATGAAAATTATAGGTGGTTTATGAGATGTAAACTACAAATCTGAAAATGGCTGCAAAATGGCTGCGAAAAAAAGAATATCCAAAATCTCGGATCTAAATTGAGTTCACCATTTCTCTCTAAATAACGCTCATTGGTCTTTCCCTTGGACTCTTGTGTACACTGTACACTTGTAAGCTAGATATATCCACATACAACTGTTTCAAGTGTTCTTGCTAAACAAAATCCGGTATATCGTGCTAGAAAATCTGAAGAATTACAAAAGAAAAAAAATGAGAGTAGAAGCTTTTCTAAGAGATCATCTTTAAGTTTATATGTTTTCCAATGAGGTAACAAATTGGGTTTTAATTGTGAAATTTCAAATGTCTGATTTTTTTCTTAATTTTTTCAGATATTGCAACAAAATCGAAAAATAAAGAAAAATGAAAAAAATGGAGATAGTAAATTATACGAATTTCCCAATATTTTGTGAAACATAGCTTTACACTGATTCTACAATTGTGTGAAAATGCATTATTTAGTGTATACCGGGAAATATCCACAATTTAATGTATACCCATTTGTTCTTTTTGCAGCTAAATATTCTACAACAGTTATACAGTGTCAATTTCAAGGAAATTCCAAAATCCTACTGAGTTTTGAATTTTTCAAGTTGTGAATTATCCAAGTTTCTAGATTTTTTGAAATTCTGATTTTTGACTGATCTTTATTGAAACTTGAATATAGTTTAAGTATATATTCGACTCACTTCGATTGTAGTACTTGAAAGAGCAGCAACCTTATTTTGTAGCTATCAAGTCTATTTATATATTTTGCAGCCAAATACATTATAAAGCATAACTGAACTCTCCATGAAAAGTTGCGCTATTATGTTAATTCCTAACTATAGTACTGATCCTAGACATTAATATATGACTGGTTTGGGAATTCTTATTTCCTACGCTTGGAGATTCTCATTGATTATTTTCTCATTGAATAATTTTCTCATTGAATTATTTCGTTATTCATATACAGAGTCCAATAAAAAACAATAAATAGTTTCGTGAAGAGATAGAAATATAGATAGAAATATAGATAGAAATATAGATAGAAATAGAAATATAAATAGAAAATCAGATATACGAAATAACTAGGGGAATTACAGCATTTCACTTTTCATCACACTTTGGCTTAATAATACAGATACCAAACTCTCGGAAATGAGAATAAGCCTCTAGAATAAAAACTAAATCCATAAAAACTAAATCCATAAAAATAGAAAATATGCAAAAAATACTTTATACAATTCTAGAATCATAAAAAAATAGCCAAGTCCAGTTTATAAAGAGAATTGATCGAATACGCCCACGCCTCTATGAATAGAAAAGATACTAAAAATGGGCGAAAACTCTAGGCATTTTCATTTAATACGGCATCGTCATCGGTACTAATTAACTGCGGTTCATTGTGAGATGCAGAGAACAAGGAGAAATGTGACGAGGCTACTTCGAAGATCTACAAACAATATAGTTAGACTCTAGTGTAGACTCTAGTGTAGACTCTAGTTATGAAGACTCTAGTTATGAAGAGTCTAGTATTGACTCTAGTTAGCTTCACATCATGAAGATTCACATCTTCTACACAAACATGGCATCCCTTGATTAATACGAGAGTACTGCTTTGTACCTCAAGACGCGTGTTTTCAAAGGGGTCTTGTCTATTAGTTTTGTTTATGTATTTTTTTAACACAAGTTGAGTTATTTTTAACTATTGATTTGTATTGTTAACTTGACTTGGATTGTTGTTCGAGGTTATATTGTTTTGCTCATCTGATCATCTCCTGCATGCCCTCTCGTCTCTATATAGTTTTGGCAGAATTAAAGTTTTCTAGGTACATATCTAAGCAGTTGTACATGCTAGCAGTAGTACATGCTTGAGCAGACGTTGTTTCAGTTTGGCACCTTAGCAGCACAGTTGCTACATATTTCTGCCAGACCCTGTGTGTTGATTTATAGTTTATGTTGGTTTCCAAGTACGAACTAAACTGAATTAAGCACAAAAGAACAAGCATGGTTTTTTTGTACGATCCACAGGGGTGTTGTTTTGATTAGTATTTGTAAATAGTAACCAGAGTACCACATTCTTCAACACAGGTTGTTGACTTATGTTGATGTATCTTTAACTGAGAATGCAATTAGAAATTCGAATACACATCCTACGTAAAAGTAAAAATGACTTGAAAAGAATATTATACCTCCATACTTGATCTCTCAGATTCGCATGGATTTTCAAAAATAATACGATGAACACAAAGTCATACAATGGCAAGTATAACCTATTTACGTTTGTTGGAACTTCTAATTGTACAAGTTTCTGGCTAAATATTCTGCACCCTGTTTGGTGGACTTGTATTTAGTTTTGTTTACCACATGTATATTACTTGTGGCGCGTTTTAACATACACCCCTTCTACATTCCTTGTAAGTATATTGGATTGGCTGCAAACATCACGTGCCAGGGTTTACGGGGAGGTTTGTGATTAGATTTCAAGAGGAAGTTAAAAGTACAAGGCCAAAACACCGTCAACGAAGAAACCCTGAAGACCCCCTAGTAGCGTAACGTAGATCATGTCTTCATCACATGTAAGAAGGGATTCTCGTTCTTCCACAGATTGGATAGGTAAATGCAAAATGCCAGTTTTAAGAGGCAATGCGTGAAAATATTTTCCATGGCCGAGAACAAGAGCAGGAATAAGAGATTATGGAAGTAGATTGATAGCGATGACAGGTTCAAGGTATGTTGAGCCGGATCCATCAGATGAGAGATCCACATTCCGAGATGATACAGTTTACGAAAAGGAGACGAGGAAGGGTATAAGTTGTATTCATACGAATTTTAGAGTCCCTAGCGTCACCGAAGGATTTGTCAACCCCTAAACAAAGGCGATTTTGCCGTAGTAAAGCAGGCAAAACACTAACACAGACCAGTCGGTTGCCAATTGTAACGCAAATCCAGGTCTCGCTTCTGCGGTTTGGTCCGCAAAAGGGAAGTTTTCAAACAAACAAAGGACCTGACTCAAAGAGAAGAACAAAGGAGAAAGGTGGAGCAATGTTGCAGCGATGATGCCTGGTTGTTTACAGAGTTGATCTATTATTAGGGAGCATGGCGGCAGAGACAACCAGGGCGATTCTGGCCCGGGTCTGGGCACAGCAATACACAGAGAATTCAAAAGAACACTCCACTTAGCGTAGGAAAGAGGATTGAAAGCCGTAGAGCCCTGAAAAGCCCAAAAAAAATAAAATAAATAAATAAATTAAAAATAATAATATAAATAATAATAAGGCCGAAAACACAGCACAACTGGGGCCGTGGCCCCTATCTAGCCTCGTATCTGGCCAGTAGCCCGCCCTATACACGCTTCTCATTACTACCCAGCATGCGACCCGGCACGCGACCTTTTTTGTAAAGAACAGGTAGCATTGTGGATCATTGGCTTTATGTAAGATTTGGGAGACGGGAGATAAAGCGTGAGTAGAAATAATAATTTTTAAAGTTTAGTTGAGGTTTATTGCTTGACAGGCCCTTGTATACGAATAAGATATTTATAGCTGTACACTTTCCCGGCGCATATTGAGCAAAAATTTGGCGCCTTGAGCTTGCAGATCCAAGTTTCATCGAGAGGTTGAGAATACAAGGAATAACAAGATAACGGTGTCCGAGTAAGAACCGTATAAGAATTTAGTATCTCACCCGACACATCACAAAAGGATAAAATCGAAAATCAACTGAAATAGAAAGGAATACAAGAAAGGAAATACAAAGAAGGAAATTACAACGAAATTAAAACGAAATACTGAAATTCAAAACGAAATTCAAAAACTGAAACCCCACGAAAAATCAAGTCGAAAATCAAAATCAAAAAATCGAAATCGAAATCAAATCAAAAAACTCCAAATCAAAAAAACTCCAAATCAAAAAACTCCAAATCAAAAAAACTCAATCAAAAACTCCAAATCAAAAAACTCCAATCAAAATCAAAGTCCAAACCTTCAAATCAAATCAAAGTCCAAACCTCCATGTTCTCACCATTAAACGAACTTTCCTCTTTGGATAATCCCAAACCAGCGTTTTCCAAGTCCTCGCCAACCACCTCCACCAACCCTTCTCTGGCCAGCGGGAGATCCAGCTACCGATCCTACAACAGCACCAGCACCAGCTTCAAGTCCGGGTCCAACGACCGCTCCAACTACCACTACACCACGCCTACAACCAAGTACAACCACGAGAACGACGAAACCACCAACTCCACGCTCGAGCCGGAACTGGTGAGTTCCCTTAAACGGGCCCTAGACCAGCCTTTCACCACGGAACCAACGAAGAAGGTTTCCCAGCAAAAACAGTCCTTTTATAACACCCAACCCACGGACCTCTTGGATTTAGAAGATGACCGGTTACCTAGCCCTTCTGTAGATGTCATGCGAGACAACTTGAGCGAAACCAGCCTGAAGGTGGAGTCAGTAAAACTGAAAAAGAAGTTTTCTCTTTCCCGATTAACCAGTACTACCCGAAAACTCGGCCGTGTTTCTTTATCCAGTTCGTTAAACAAGTTATCGTTGAAAGCAGATGAATCGAAACTGGACGAGTCCACGCTTACTCCTCAGAAATCTGCGGCTCTGACGGTAACACATACCCCTTATAACGCCCTGGTGAATTCGTCCCGTAGTAGTTTTGCCTCGGAAAGAAGTATGAGAACAGTTAATACGATGAATTCGATGAATTCCATGGGAACTATGGGAACTATGAACACCATGATGACCACGGATTCGGACTATTCCCGGCTTTCTCTGACTCCTTTCTGGAAATACCATATCTTAAAATACGGAAAGGACTTATACTTGACCACAAACCCTGGCTTGAAACATGTTTATTGCAGGAATGGCCCTGGTTACTACGTGGAAACCATATTCACAGATAAAACGAAAAGACCGAAAACCCAGGAAGGATTCACTCTCATCTTTAAAGATATAAACGATATAGGAGATAAAAGTAATAAGGCTCCTATCATGATAGTCACCAAGAAACCCAAACACGAAGGAGGTTACTTCACCTTATCTATACCTCGGCAAAGAAGCAATTCCAATGGATCGTATTCCTCCTCTCCCCATTCCATCAGCACAACCCGGACCAATTCTCCGCTGTTTAACGGGCTTCTTATTCCTAAAAAGATCAACTCCAAATTCATACCCCCGGGAAACCAGTACCAGCAGTACGAGTTCAACAACTACGAGTTCAAGGACTTCAACAACGTCAAATGGAACATCGGGTCCATGCCGCGCGTCAGAGCTAGTCGATCCAGTAAAATCACAAATAGACTTAGTTCCGCGTACTTAAGAACCCCGAATGAAGCCAAACCGGCACAGCCCCAGGAAAGACTCAAGTTCATGGGAAAGAAAAACATATACTTCCATCAAAACTACATCGAAGAAGAAGATTGGAAGAACCCTTTGAACACAGAGTATATGGACAAGTCAATGGACCCGAAAAACATATACATGCATTCTGCCAACTCGTTTCCGCCTGTTCTTGGCTTATTCAGACCGTATGAAAGTAATACCAGGAAAAAAATCATGAATGCTTTGTCCAAGAAACCAAAGTTCCAGATTCCTCAAGGACCTCCGGGCCGTCTAACTCCAATAGGAAGAGCTCCGGAAACCCCTTCCACGCCTAGGCTCACCCATAACCGCTCCCAGAGTACTCTTAGCGTGAATAGATCCACGGATTCCTTGTTATCTCAATCTTCTAGAATACGTGGAAAAACCTTGGACGTGGACTTGGGAGTGGGAACGGATACAAAGACTTACTATAAAGGAGGCGACGGGCTCTACCAGAGCAATCCGAGTGACGACACTCCAGACGAAAACAAACTAGGCTGGATCACTGTTTACGAGGATAACCGGCTCTTCAACACCGTGGACAACAGAGGAATGTTTGAGATCGTGTTGGGTTTGACTTTGGCAACTGGCTTTGAAAGTTGTATGAATTGAACTTAATAGAAAATCAGTAATAGTGATGTAGAGAGTTGTAGATATTTCCTAGGATTTACTGAAACGTTGTTTTCTGTTACTTGTGTTTTCTGTTAAATATGTGAATGTTAATTCGAAAATTTCTATAAAGTCTCATTCTATGGATTTCTCTACATGTTTATTTATTCAGATTTTCAGATTTTCAGATTTTCAGATTCTCTATTTCTCTTAATTTCTATTTCTGTTATTTTCTTATTTTCTATTTATTTCTCTATTTTTCTTAATTTCTTAGTTTCTATTTATTTCTCTATTTCTCTTAATTTCTTATTTTCTCTTAATTTCTCTATTTCTTTATTTCTGTTAATTTCTGCTTCTCTTAATTTCCCAGTCTCTATTTCAGATTCTCTATTTCTTTAACTTCTTAATTTCTCTAAAATTTCTCTATTTCTCTATTTCTCTTAACTTCTTATTTTCTGTTTATTTCTCTTAATTTCTTAGTTTCTCTCTCTCTGTTTATTTCTCTATTTCTCTCTTTCTGTTAATTTTTTAGTTTTTGTTTATTTCTCTATTTCTCTAAAATTTCTTAGTTTCTCTTAATTCCTCTCTCTTCATTCCTCTCCCTCCCTCCATTCCTTTCCATTCCCATTCTCTAAATACCTCATTTCAATCGGGGCTTAATCAAACCGTTAACGCCTTGTAATAGCCTACCCCTATCAACCCCTTTGTACTCTTAAATCCCACATAACAGTCTTCATTCTAGAACACAAATTTGGGCTCGTCAATTTTGCACCCAAAATTTTTTACTTAAACGCCAATGCTTCTTTACCAGATTCTCCATGTTGGCTTGTTCCTAGGGCTTGCGGCTGCAACAAGAGCATGTACTGGTTCCAAAAAGTTCCCTTTCACGGGTTATAGAGTAGAGAATAGAGTTAATCTACAATCATATATAAGCAGTTATCATTTGATATACTGTCATGACGATATGCTTATGATGGATGTTCCTTTGAATAATACCATTCCATGGGCCAAAGATATACCCATAGACGATAAAATCATCACCTTATCACGTCGAAAGAGCTTGGCTAGAAGAGAACTCCCCATATTCCTTCCAAAGACCCTAGTGGGCGGGGTATTCAGCCTCTTGGATGGGAAGTTCCAGACCATTCCCTTGTTAGCCGATAACATTCTTCATAATTGGATGGAAGTGCATTCCGGAAGCTCCACACTACACATTCCGGTATTGACTACTCCAGGAATGGACAGTCGGAAGTTCAAGTCGCTGTATTTGTACTCGGCTTCCAACTGGGATAACTACATTTCCCTAAATGAGTCGTATAATTATACGCACGATTCCAGAGGCTGGGTAAGAAGAGACATGGACGAAATAGCTGCTGTTTTTAATAGAATAGGGAATGAAGGAGTTACAAGCGAGAACTTGTTGTGGAAAACAATCCTCGTATCTAAGGTGACTTCCAAAACGGCTTTCAATAGGTTTATACAGCGTCTAGGTATGATTGGAGTGGATTCTGAAGAAGGTAGTTAACAAGGCTGTTATAAATATAATACTTATTTTTACTTCTAGAAAACAAGAATTTATAAATATAATATTTATTTTACTTCTATTTTTTAGGAAAGTCTACAAGCACATCGGGTATCTCAATATGTGATGTACCATTTATGTTTTTTAACATTATACACACTTTACTAGGAATTTGTGGAATATACAAGAAAACTTAGCAGTCACAATTATCAAGTACAATGATATAAAGTGCTCCAGAATATGCAAGATTTACTATCCAAAAGGATTCAAAGGCTGACTTATTACAACTGGAAATCTCATGATATCATGATAATTAAGTCGAAAACAATTAGTATGAGTATTGTTATTCAGATGATTGGATTGTATTCATAGAATTAACGTGAATAATGAACTTATTAATAAATTTGATAAAATTTTGAAAAACCTTTATAAATATTGAAAAACCTCTACAAATAATAAAATCACATTAAGTCGTCTCTACTAGTTATTTTTCATACCAGTAGAGCAAGAGTATCAAATAAATATTCAAATAGCTAGAATAAATGTCAAGAAGAATAAATATTGTACAGAGTAGGTACTATAAAATAACTAAGTAGCACTTATAAGCTAAGTATCTCTATAAGCTAAGTACTACTCTTATAAACTTAAGGATGAGTATTGCAATTTGTAAAGTTTCTTTCTATATCCATTCATCTAGCCCAAGTTAAAGTACTCTTAGATTAATTTCAAGGTTTGGGCTTTTTCATATAAATGCCAAATAATGAATAACCGATACACCCCAGATAAGTTGTATGTAAGTACTCTCTGGAATAATTGATAGAGATGGGATATAAGGTAAGTAGATATAGGGATCAGATAAATAGATGAAACAGTAGACATGAGATATAGATAAAGACTACCTAACTAAAAGACTACCTAACTAAAAGTCATAAAAATCATAAAGACCCTAATAAACCTAACAAACCGAAGGTTTGTTAGCACTCTTATAAGCAAGTTACTCGCAGTTACTCGCTTTGCTTGTAACTTGCTCGCCGTTTTATTTGTGTTTAGTGGCTGCAAAAAATTAAAAAACCCACCACTTTCTTTCCATGTTTTTCTCCAAAACCACTTCCAAGATGGCCAGAGTGTACCATACACCCGGACAAGCATCCTACGTTGTTTCCCAGATGCACTCTCTGGTGAAACAACACCTCAACTCGTGTTCTCAACAGTTGGCTTCAATTGTATCCAAGAGAAGAGAGAAGAGAGTGTTACATTGTCAAAGAGAGCTTGAAAGGTATCTTGATGAGTGTATTTAGAAGGTTTCATTTAGGATTACAGTACTGCTTATATAAATATAATGAACTCATTAAACTATGTAGACACCTCATCCACATCTTCTACCTCCGACGAAGAAGACAAATCAAACAGGCGTTCGTCAATTGAAATCGTAGCTAGTTTCATATACTCAGTCCGTGGTAAAGGCTGGCTCTGTGCGTATCGATTGATATTCTTGAAGTGAGAGGAAGAGTTTGGCAAGATCCGGGGCATTTTCGGAGCCGTGGGAGAACTAGGTATATTTATTTGTTTTCGCTTTGGTGTAAGAGTGGGAGTTGGGCCTTTTCGTGGATTAGTTGAGGGAGGAGTATTAAGATGGGCGGCTTTAGATTTGGGGGTATTTCCAATGCAAGATGAGGGCGTGAATTCGATATTAAGGCTGGTTGGTATTCTTGAGATGGAAGGTTTAGCGGGAGAAATGGAAGTGGATGTTTTAGCAGATTTGGAAGTTTCAATGGAGGATGTTTTAGTAGATTTGGAAGTTTTAGTAGATTTATCCGGAAAATACTTTGAAGTCGTGGGTGCTGGTTTAGATATGGTTACCGGTTTATGTGTGGTTACTGGTTTATGTGTAGTTACTGGTTTATGTGTAGTTACTGGTTTAACTGTAGTCACTGGTTTAGCTATTACTGGTTTAGATATGGTTACTTTGGTTGGTTTACTTGGTTTCTTATTCACCTTGTTAAGATCATTCTTAGATATCGGTCTCAACCCTATAGGTCTTGGTTTTGGAGAATTGGGGATTTTTACAGGTTCGAGCCTGGGAACCACTGTGTTGTTGACGTCTACTACCACGAATCCCTGTTTTGCAGTCTTGGTTAGAACTCTGGTGTAGGATAAAGTGTGTTCCAAGATCTCCACTATAAACTTGCTATTGGTCAATTTAAATTGCTTGTTCGGCTGGAGTAGCTGGCTGGCAGGAACCGGGCCCACGATGAAGTCTGTGGAGACGAGATGTGATTTGTCTTCATCGTGGATTTCGATTTTATGAGTAAGATCGTAGTACTTCAAAACCCCGTCCATCCATTTTTTATCTTTCTGGTGGATCCGGGACGAATAGAGGATAGTGAATTCTTGGACATTCGACGTTAGTGACATAAGATGGTGATAAACTGTGATATGAGTGATTTTGATTTAACTGATTTGATTTAAATTTGGCGTTTTGATACGCGTTGTAAAAAGATTAAGACCAGTCAGAAAGGAATGAAGGGAATATAGGGAAGGAAGACTGACATAATCAGGAGGTAACCGAGAGATTGTAGCAGGTTCTTTACAGTGTTGTGATTATATATATATGTTTTATATTTATATGATAGAGAGTTTCAAACTAACTGAGCATCTTGTTAAAAGGTTTACTCCGATATTCAGAGATTTCAGAGATCCAGTCATTTTCGGTGATTTCTTGAAATTGATCATATTTAAAGACTATTTATCTCGAAAATATGTACTAGACAATAAAGTTATAAGTATATTTATTACTACGAGGATTATTATAGAAAGTTAAACCTGACATGTACACAGAATGAGTAGCATTTAATTTGAGATATAAATCTCAGTTTTTGATAAAGTGGATTGAATTGTATTGGATTGAACTGTATTGAACTGTATTGGATTATGTGGACATGGCGTGGCGTGAGATGGCATAGTGACACGATATCGTTCTAAAAATGATTGTTTGTGGGCTCATTGCAGTGGTGTGACTGTTTTTGCACCCAAAACGACTCACTTTTGTAAGATTATAGTTATTAGGGGCTTGTGCTTTAGCGAGAAAGTCACTGTGGTTACGTGAATTGAACGCTTGGGTTAAGACGATTCTGTTTTTGACATTCTAAACAATAGAAACAATTAATTACCAGAGCTTTCCAAGCGAAGATTTATTCTAATCAACATAGACTAGAGAAGTGAAGAGTAACTATATGATACATATTGAAATTCGAGATACGCCGTACAAAGAACAAGCTTTTTTTATGTATAAACATGTAATTAGCTATACATTTTGTAAGATATTTAGAAGAAAAACAGAGTTCTCTGTGATTGAGTGGATTCTAGTATATATTACTATCTCTAAAAATCATACTACTTTCTTTCCCTTTAGATGGAAGAGCCATGGCGATTTTTCAAAATATCCTCTAAATATCATCTCTAAACCACTCAAAGACAGAAATTTTTCAAGAAAATCCGTGATAGTTTAGTGGCTAGAATTACCGCTTGTCGCGTGGTAGACCGGGGTTCAATTCCCCGTCGCGGAGCTTCCTGCGCAAATGGTTTAGTGGTAAAATCCAACGTTGCCATCGTTGGGCCCCCGGTTCGATTCCGGGTTTGCGCATTCTTTTTGCTATCCTGACTGTATTCAATTATGTGTATTCAAATATATCCTACTTGTCTTACTTATCTTACTTTTTATTCGTTAGATACGTATAAAGAATATTTCGCAGCCAAAAAAGTAATTCTCAGAATTTAGCTTTTTCAAGAGATTGATAGTTCTCTAGTTATTACATTTTATTACCTATCTAGTATTTCATTATCTCTATATACACCCATTACTATATACATTGGTCTACTCAGGAGAATAAAATGGGAAACCTAAACTGCTCAATAAAGTTCTAGCCTGTTCATCAGTTCTGGCCGTGGTCTTCAAAGTAATGTGCAAACCATTCAAGTTTGGAAACAAATCCTGGAACGATTCGATTTCAGGGAAGTACTTGACATCTTCACTATCAATTCCAAACGTGATATTCCCGTTGGTATCACCGGAAGTCATCTTGATCCCCTTGAAAGTTCGGATTTTAGGAAGAACAATCTCAGTCAAAGTAGATACAAACTGCGACATGTCCAAGCCTTCGATTTCCACCTTGGCCCCACAAGGCTTTCCCTGTCTCAATTTCCAAGGTAAGATGTTAGCCTTTGCGTAAAGCTGCTTGGCCTTGACGTTGGTGATTTGTGATAATTGCAACTTGGTGGTGATATTCAACCAGGATTCTTCCAAGGCGTGTTTATTATACGACAGGATTGTTATGGACAGCAACTCAGGCACGTTTTTGTTTGTGATAGGGTGGATATTCTTGGTGGCTCTCCCCGTGACTCTTGCTCTTTTCTTGTTACGGTACAACTTATAAGGCGAGTCTGTTCCCCAGTCTCTTCTCTTTTCCCCGTAGATTATCTTATCGTTGTGACGGTAGTTGTGTAATAACAAGTCGGACTTTAAAGTGTTTTCGTAGTGTTCCTTCAATCTGTCCTGGTCGATCTCAGTGGGCTTGAACCCAATCGATCTAATATCATCCTTTGGTAATAACAACTCTTGGTATTTAGGCATTAAAGCGGCCTTTTGGATCTTGATCAAATGATGGACGGGTTGTACGGTGGAATAACCAGCCTTTCCCAAAGCAGCACTGCTGCTGAAACTACGGATAACCTGGAAAGACATCGAATGTATTCTAATTTGGATTCTCCAAAATTTTCTGGCCTGAAAAATTTTGTATAAAACGAGAACTGGTTTGAAAATTACGCTGATTTGTTTAGTGAGGATTTTCCGGAACCATCAATAAACAAAAAATTCTGGTAATCAATTGAGTTTGAAGTATTTATAGTTTATCTATTGCTATTCATAAGGTTATCTATTGCTATTCATAGGTTATATCCTAAGATTATACAAGTTGCGATTCCTTTAAAAATCACCGTTTTCCTGTGATTTTAGCAAGGAGAATTCAATAATTATAAGAGATTATATTCCTTATGAAATTCACGGTCCCTACCGAGCTCTACGTAGCTTCGAATGAATCTGTTTTTTCTAAATATCAGAACCAAATTCAATATGAAACAAAACTAGAAGACTTTATAGAACCTGCTGCTCAAACAGACCCAATAAATCAAATCCATCAGCTTATTAGTGACATCACTGAAAAGTTGAATGTTCAATATACAAACGCCCTGCACCATTCATCCGTGGATAAGTCCGAAAAGAGATCCAGAAACGTGAAATACGCCATAGACTCAGTACAACAAAGTTTTGATGAGAAAATAAGGAAACAGACGAATGAAGTTAACAGAATTATAAATGCAGAATTAGAAAGACAGAGATTGGAAAGAGAACGAATAAGAAAGGAAGAAGAGAGAAGAAGAGAGGAAAAGAAAAAAGCAGAAGAAAAACGTATAGCTGAGGAAAAACGTATAGCTGAAGAAAAACGAATTGCAGAAGAAAAACGAATTGCCGAAGAAAAGAGAATTTTAGAGGAAAAACGAATTGCTGAGAAAAAGGCTGCAGAACAAAAACAATTGGAAGCCAAAAAACTCGAAGAACAAAGAAAACTCGAAGAACAAAAGAAAGAAGCAGAACGAGTAAAACGGGAAAAAGCGAATCTTGTAGCATCTCAAACGGCTGAGGTTGAATTTTCCAAATACCTCAAAGATATCCAAGATATCAAGACCAATGTAGTGAAACAACTTGACAATTTTCCAGATCAAAAGAAAAACGTGAGTGCTCTTAAGAGGAAAATCAATCCAAAATTTGGCCAATTGACAAGTTCTATGACTCAGCTTAATAATATCACCCGAGACCTTCAACAGTTGATTGAGCCAGTTAAGGCGTTTGACGTGGGGTATAAGTGGATTTTAAACTTTATGGCCAAAGCTATAGTTAACCAAGCGGAAACCGAGCTTCCTGTAAGACTGAGTGCTGCTATTCCTTTAGGGAAACTTGCAACGTGTTTGCTTGATCTTTTTCCCGAATTTGAGTACTATTTATTAGCCAGATTGGTGAAAAAGTGTCCATTTATCGTGGGATTTACACGTACTATAGATACAGAAGAAGGACGTACACAAATGGGATGGCGTAGACGTGAGGAAAAATGGGAAGATGAAGTGAAATACGACGAAAGAGTTTCTGGAATTGCAACTTTGTGGTCTGCTATGACTACAGAAAATAGTAATCGTAAAATGTTTTCCAACGCAGCAGCTTGGACGTTTTTAGCACGAAATTTGAACACGCCTGTGCATTTAATCACTAATGTCCATTACAGTGTTCTTGCCTCGTGGTGGGATATTTGCGCTGCTCATTTTTTCACGATTTACGGGAACCAGAGTCAAAAGTTGATGAAGGCTATGGTAGGTCCATATGTGAGTCAATCCCAGGAAAAGAAGTTTGCAGCAGCAGCAAGATTGGCGATTTTGGGTGAGGACTGGTTGAGAAATGGAAGAATCGAGAGGGTAAAGCAGATGGATAGGTAGTGTATATATATTAACTACAATGTTAATACATGAAGTATATGTTAGTACATATTGAAGTATATATTAATACTGAAGCATGTTAATACATGAAGTATATGTTAATACATATTAAGCATGTTAATACCCGAACCCTTAATGTACGTTTGGATACCTAAGGGAAGTTGTACTCCATAAGATATAATAATGGACTTACAATTAATATTTACTCAGTAGATTTGTAATACCTAACATTTTTTGAGATATAATAGTACTTAAAGATATACTATACATATAATATAATAATTTACAATATTTATGGAATTTGAGTAAAATGCAATTGAGAGAATATGGAATTTTAATGGAATTTAAATGGAAATAAAATTGAATAAAATTGGAATTTATGTAATTACTAACGAAAATTACAATATGTTAATACATATTATGAAGTATATATTAATACATATTGAAGTATTATGAAGTATATGTTAATACATAAAAACTGAAATATATGTTCATACATATTTATTGAAGTATATATTAATACTGAAATATGTATTAACATGCTTCAGTATACTAACTATTAACACACTTATTGAACATTTTCTTTATCTATGATAGCATCCCAAACCGGCACGTAATGGGTCGTAAGTGCCCCGTTGATGGTTTCAGTAACAAGGGTGGAGCTCAGAGGCAACGGTACGGAAACGGTCGCATAACCGAGACTTCCATCTTTATTGGTCCAGGATTCAGTCCATGTGGTGTATTCACTGGAAACAAGAGCAGCAGAAGCTATAAGGAGGAAAAAGTTGTAAAGCATTGTATAGTTAAAAAAAGTTGAATACTGCTGGAGAGCTGTATTTATACTTCCACTAAATGAACAATTAGGTAATTTCATCAACTGATTTAAAATGCGTTCTAGGTAACAATAGAACTAATTAGGTAGTTTCTTCAACTACACTTAATGCGTTTTACAATAAAATTACCCATGATACTTAGAACTCGGTGTTTATCAGGTGCATCAATACATTATTATCCAGTAAAACAGGAACATATAAACGAGTTAGTGAAATTTGACATCGCTTATTCTAGCTACGGTTATGATAAATAGTAGGATTACTCATAATCACTATCACCATCACTTCCATCCAACTCTTCGCCATAATCAACTTTCTGGACACTTCTTGAACTCTTACGAGAAGGCTCGATCTTTTTAGGTTTCACTTTCTTTTCTACCCGTTTTCTCTTAAGAGTCGAGCGAGGAGCGGATTTAACAGACTTTGCGGATTTCCCAAATAATCTCTTTCTAATAGGAATACGCAATTCCTCTTGAATATTTGCAGGGATAAACACTTGAGTCACGATACTTTGCGCTTCTTTGCTCAGAGACATGGCCACGAAAATATCATTAGGGAGTTTTATCTTTCCCGGCCAGGTCTGGATAGTCCAGTTTTTATGATCACTATACTCTTTAATAATAAGCTGGGCTAGTTCTGCTATACGGTATAAATTCAAAACAGGTTCTGGTAAAGGCGACTCGTCGTAAAGCAGTGAATCCAAAGTTGCGTCTCTAAACTGTTTAACACGACTAGCAAAGTAATAAAGCAAGGAAACGTTTTCCTGGATAGCTATTAAATTCACAAAGTAACAAAGGAATTTCAGAGCATACAAATACGCCTTGGTTTGGTCCTTTTCGCTTAGAAATTGCTCATGGTGCGCTAAAATGTGGATTACCCTAACTAAAGACGCTTCTAATTTTATGCCTTTTTGTCTTTTAAATAACGATTGGATCCACATACTGGCGTTATTTTTCAACTCGGTTGAAGGTTCCAAGGCACTAAAGAAAATCACAGCGATAAATCTCTCGGAAATGGATTCTCCCGTTAATTTCCTTTGTAAGGAGATGAGAAACTGTGCTCTAACGTTTTCATTCGGATCAATTAGTAAAAACGTCAATCTACGTAAAGTCGTTGGGTGGATCATCTCGCTGAAAATCGGGTACTTTGCGAGTTTTAAGAGGTAAATTCCAGCAGTAAGTCTGATTTTCAGTTTATAGAGTTCTGGTGTAGGCCAACCCACTGCCAGTTTATTGATGATTTCCCCGCTGTTTCCTATAAACGACATGAGTAATTTTAGCACTGGTTGTGCTGTGGAGGTCAATTCTTGTTTCTCGTATTCCGTGAGGTTTTCCGAGTAAAGACCACGGAGTCTGTTGACTAAGAGACGAATGGAGAGGAGTTTTTCATAAAGGGTTGGGTATTTATGGAGTGAAGAGTCAGAAATCCAGACATCTTCATTTTCATTTGTTTCATTTGTTTCTTTTGTAATTCTTCTATTTTTCAAAAACACCTCTTTAATCAATTCCCCCGTAATCTCACTAGCCTTATCTCTTACACTAAACGGATCCACCACAAACAACTCGGCCAAAGAAGATAAATGGGTAACGAACTTCTCACCCTTTAAATCCAACGGATATATCGAATCCACTATGGAACTACTACAAACCTCTTTCCTTTCTCGAAGATTCAAGATCTTGATGGCGTGCCTGGCCTCTACAGGAGTCCCGTTTATAGCCAAGCGTTTAAGGGACTCTGAAAACTCAAAGTTTACCGGGAAAAGCAGCGGGCTCTTTTTGAGGAAATGGTAGGTTGTTCTGATTCCAAAAGGGTCGTTTTCGTTAGGATGTGTTTTGTTTAGAATCGCCTCGCTAGCCTCGCCTATACTACTTGTGATTTCATTAACGTAGAACTTGAAAACGTCGGGAAGGACAGTACTGACCTCGCCTAGCATTTCGTTGGCGATATTGCGCCATTCCGAGGTCTCGTCTTTCAGTAAGGTTATCAATTCGAGGATATTCGACTTGTTATAGAAAAGAACAGAACATCTGTAGAGAAGAAGTTTAAACGTGGAAACCATTTCAGAAGAGGAAACCCCTTCCCATTTTGTAGTTCCTGCTTTATTAATAAACTCACGAATCGCGTTTCGGACCGTGTTATAGTCCGATTCCGGAGAAATACAGATCTTAAGAAGGTATACGAATCTAGACCTTCCCATACTTGCAAGCGCTTCAAAACAAAGAGGAGCGTTGTAAGAAGGAGGAAACGTTACAGAAAGCCACGAAATCGTTTTAGCTAATTTAGAAGGATTTTCCAGGATCGTATCTGCGAAAACACCCACGACTCTTCCTACCTGTTGTTGTCTTTTGTTTACAGCTAAAAACGCCTCTTTTCCTTTAGAGTCTAAGTTCTTGTAGAATTGAGCCATTCTGGAGATTCTAAGTGCTGCGTTTGTTTCTGAAATCGGAAGAAGTTTATCGAAAATACACAAATCAAGCACTGCGTTGATGCTAACATCGTTGATATAAACTAGCGAAAGGAGCTGATTATGTGAGGAAACAAGTGCATTATATAGAGGAACCGTTTCCTGGGTTCCAAAATTGAGCTGGGAAAACTCGGAAGAAATTGTAGCGGAATAAATCAGGGAAACTACTTCCATTGCTTCGTTTCTTACCCGGGCGGATTTTTCCCGAATCAAGTGGAATAACGTGGTAATCATGTTAATAGTGCATACCTTTTGGGTAAATACGGAAAAGGGAATTTCTCGTAACGTTTTACAGGCTCCAAATCTCACTCTCTCGTCGGTATCCAACATGGACTTATGGAGAAAGTTTCCTAGAGAAGTGGATATATCTGTGGTGGTGAGAGTCTGGAGAATTCCCGGTAATTGAGCCACCCATTTAGTACGAACTTCAGGAGCTACGTCGGTGGTTTTCTTAAGCCAGCGGGTGTAAGTATCTTTATGTTCGACGTAGAAATTGACTCGATTTGTTGTAGTTTCTGATTTTTCCGTAGAAAGCATTTTCCCGATAGTTTCAGTGGCTAGAATTCGAATTTTCGGATCGTCTGCATTTAGTTCTTCGTTTAAAAGTGAAATGGATGAGGCTAAAAGTTCCGGGATGTGTTTCCAAAGCGAGATGGTAATACTAGAGAGATACGAAAGCACGTCCAAGGCGTTTCCATTACTGGAACTTTCATACATCAACTCGCTAAACCAACGGCCTGTTTCCCTGCTCATTCTATCAATATTAGCCTCACAAACCGCAAGCAGGAACGAAAATGTTGAATTTGACGAAGTGGCAGCGATAATTCCTTCCAATTTTACAAATTTCGACACTACGAGTTTAACAATACTAGACGGGATGATTTCCAGTTCTGCGATGATTTCCGCGAGAATTTCACCCGCTGTGGATTCCAAGCCCAGCGGAAAGTTCTTCTGGTCGTAGAACGTGGCAAAGAAGAGAGACGTTAAATCTGCTGCGTTAGGAAGATCTGTGATGAGAATCACGGAACGCACCTCGGCGAGCCGTTTCAAGAGGTACCGTTGTTGCTGGAAGTACGGGTTTTCCTGATCGCTTAAACGTTTAAACTGGCGACAGAAGGCTTTGAATATATCCGAGAGCTGGGAAGCCGTATACGGAGCATTGGGGGCGCTGATTCGAAGCACGTCTGAAATTGAGCAGCAGGTATAAGCCTGGACTCCTAGATTTGCATGGGCCAAGAGCTTCTTGTTGGCTAGATCGGCTGCAAGCAGCGAGAGGGAGTCCGAGTCCGAGAAGGAGTCCTGGTCTATGGCCGCGAGATCGTCGGACACGGATTGAAGACGGAGGATGAGCTCTTTGGTGGAGATGGGGGATTTCACCGAGGATATTATCGGTTTGTAGGAGAGTGACATGGGAGGAAGATGTGGCTGTTAATGAGGACGCGTTTGAAAAATGCAAAGGTGAAAATAGAGAGAAGAAAATTATGGAGAAAATTATAGAGTTATTTAGTGGAGAAGTAAGAAAATTATAGGAAGAAAATTATAAGGAGTTATTTAGTAGAGATAGTGAGAGAGATAGTAAGAGAGACATCATATTAAGAGTTATTTAGTAGAGATAGTAAGGGAGATAGTAAGGGATTAGTATGAGAGAAATCATATTAGGAGTTATTTAGTATGAGATTATTTACTATGAGAGATTATAGTGGTAAACATTTAGTATGAGAGTATTTAGTATGAGAGAGAAAATCATATTAGGAGTTATTTAGTATGAGAGAGATAGTAAGAGTTATTTAGTAAGAGAGATTATATGGGAGATCATAGACAGAGAGAAATTATTTAGTAGGGACTATTTCGTGAGATATTTAGTAAGAGAATCGTAAGAGGATCGTGTGATTATTTAAGATATTTAGTGGATCATTTAGTAGGAGATATTTAGTGAATTTAGTAAGAGACCTTAGAAGAGCATTGGAGATCTAGAAATCATAGATAGATCGTGAGATTAGTAAGATCGGTAGCTTCGTGTGATTATAATTATTTTAGTAGGTAAGTTGGACAAAATGTAGAGTGTTTTAAATTTGCATTGTCCAATACTCCATGAATCATAAAACATCACTAAAATTGTACATATCAGTGTAGTTAAGATGTCACAATCGTGTGGAGTCCCAGAAATGTTTCCGCATAGCAAAGCTGTTTTCCAGAGATCTCAGATAATATTCAAGTCAATACGAGCAGTCAGAAGTGAATTATGAACTTGGATCACACTTGAAGAAAATGTATCATAGCTATGCTATGGAATAATTACCTGTCTGTAAAGTATACTAGTAATTTCTGGAAAACAATAACCAAAATGCTACTGGAAGCTGAGGAGTAGCGACGATATCAGTGTGTAATTTTCAAAGAGCCAATTCACCAATTTCCTCGTAAATACTCCCATTATTTCCAAAGAAGCTAGAGGAATACTCTACACAGTTATTTAGCTATACGCAATATATTTATCTTCAAGCATCTTACAATCATTGTAGATGATCATACCATATTGATCTTGTTAAAAGGAATTACCAAATCCTGAAATAAACCATATTCACCTTCATACACTAATAGTTATTTTTAAGGAATGACAATTTTTTAGGAAAACTTCAAAATTGCATCATAAAATTGAGGGCTTGATTCTAAATTCTTTCATTGTCTCTGATTAGTCCCTCTGTTTCCCAGAATTTCCGAATATGAAGCCTTGCTTATTATTATTGATTAGTTACTAGTATGTATTAAGTAAGCTATATAAGGGTAAATGGGCGTATTTATATGAAGAAACCAATTAGTATTATATCGGTAAATTAAGAATAGCCATACCGATGATAATAACACAGAAAAGTCCAAATGCACAGTTTTGTTCTGACTTTCAAAGAAACATCTGGCGTAACGGTAACCTACTAGTGATATCAGCTCTCAACATGTAACCTAACACCGCTTATATTTAAATCACCATTCTTGGGATCATGATAAACTCCATTGACATATACAGATCCATTAAAGACTTGTACAATATTTCTCAATGGACGTATTTTACACTCTTTGAGAATCTCACTTTTATCGAGCACTGTTCCATTTAGATTCTTATCGAAAACACCAACATTGATACCTTTAGATAAAGATTGACTCATGGTTGATTCTGGTCAAGAAGAAAATCCAAGGTGTAAAAACTGCTATAAATGTGTGATTTTCAAAAATTTACTCCATTATACTTATCCGTTACAATTATATCTTGAAACTTCGCATTTACACATTTTATATGAAACATTTTTGTGGAGTATTAAGGAAAAAATAATGGCCTAATATAAGTTAGGCTTCTTAGTTGATAGGCTTCGTTTAATAATGATATCACTAATAAATACAGAGTATGTCTCACTCCAAAGTCTTATTCCCCACGAGTATTCCTAATGGTTTACACATCTTGTTTATGCCCTTCCTCTTACTCTCACCAGTGAACTCAATTCTAAACAATGCATTAGCTTAGAATTCTGAGGTAAGACCGTAATAGTATACCTGGAAAATATTTCTGATATCTCGCTTCCGAAAACTCTCTTCAAATTCAATCTCCCAATCTACATGATAAGCAAACAATCTGTAATCTATAATCAATAAACCCGCGCATTTTAAATCATAGACCATTGTTAGGCGATCTTAGATGATTGTTCTTGGATATATACTATGCAGTCGAACAAAGATGCCCACAATATTGAAATATCCGTGATATCCTGTCTGTTTTCGTTTTCCTCTTGGTTACTCGGTTAGTGTATATGGAGAATCAAGTTCTCATTTTTTAAACTTTATTTTTAGAGCTGGAAACAACTTGTTTTGGCTTACCCAATTTAAGCAAGATCATTTCTGTGTGTTTTGTCTTTTTCAAAATCTCCCTAATTACAGAACCAATGTCTAAAGTTGAAGGTGAACAAGTGGACGTATTGGCATGATTAATGCCCGGTTTTTTCCGAATGAAATATTGGGATATGATCCAAAAGATGTGAATATGGAGAAATACACCTAATAGATATCATCCTACCACATCATATCCTAACACCAACTGCCATTCGATAACCAATGGCGCCGCTCACAACCTTAGACGCAGCCCCTGCATGATAACCTGCATTATATTATATTGTAAAAAATTAAAGCACCAGGCTTTTTTTGCTACGAAATTATACCCAGGTTGAAGTACCTGTTACGTATTCGTGGACTCAAGAATGACCCTCCCTAATGGAACTTTAGGTTAAGTTTCCTTATTAGTGAATCACGGATTATTCAGAGGTTTTCAAATTAGATGGGATTTCGTTATAGGCTTGAATACTTGAATCAGAAAGGTGATATAGATCTCTTCGCATTAAAATATGATACTTAAGCTACGAGGTGTCAGTTGGAGTTTTTTTGCAATTTTTATGGGAATTTTCCATATTTTTAGAAATTTTGAATGTAGCTGGATATTTAATTTTCAAGAAAAAGGTTGTATAGTGTAGTGGTTATCACTTTCGGTTTTGATCCGGACAACCCCGGTTCGAATCCGGGTACGACCTGTTGCCTGGTTAGCTCAATCGGTAGAGCGTTTGACTCTTAACAAGGATATCAAAAGGCTGCGGGTTCGACCCCCGCATCGGGCTTCTTTTTGGAGATTTCAAGAGTTTTTTTGAAGATTCAATGATTATTAATAAAGTAGAATATAATAAAGTAGAATATAATGGAAAGTAAAATGTAGAAAATATTTTGCATAAATATATGGTTTTCAAATAATTGGTAATATTGAAATGATAAAGTCAAAGAGTTTCCATTATACTCTAAAAACTACTTTCCAAGGAAATTGAAGGAAATTTTTTTTTTTTATATATTCTTAAAAACTTTCTTATTGTTATATATATCCTGGACATTGCAACTCTCACACCTATTAAACACCATCGTCCTGACCATTACAGTAGATAATTGCGGAATATCTCAAGAAATTGTCAAAGTGGCTTTTCGCAGCCAAAAAAAAATCTCATGAGTCTTTTTACTTTTTATACCAAAAGTTTTCAACTCAACTTGGTTTGAATAAAAATGACAACTCAAACAGTACAAAATAAAAACACCAGCTTAAGTAGGTCTATAGGAAATGCCGCCGATTTCCAAGGACTCTTCATCGTCTTGACCCTTTCTCTTTAAAGCCACCAAGGTTTGTCCACTGGCTTCACTTCCCACGCTGCTTTTGCTATTTTCTCTGGCCAAAGTGGCAAAACTGGACACATTAGCCGAGTTATTCGCAGTTTGGGCCCATATGGACGATAAAGGAAGCGAGATTACAACAAGCAAGATCTGCGCCTGGACCAAGGTGGGTTTCAGCGCTATATTGGAATAAGTAAAGATGGATAAAACCGCGGGGAAAATCATGGTTTGAGTACACATGATGAATAAAATATGGAAACTTCCAAACTGCTTCAAGCCGAGGAAGTAGCGAGTTTTAAGGGCGAGTCCTAGTTTAATCACGAGAAGGAGATTAAGAAGGTTGACCGAGGCGGAAAACACGAGAACCGCGATGTTAGACACCCAGTTGGGGGTTTTATAGGCCGTCTGGCCCTGGGAAAAGAGATTATCGTAACGTCTATGGTTACTAATAGCGTTATTAATGTTAAACCCAACAACAACACAACCTACTACACTGAAAAACGCCGTGAGGGCGATTCCCACTATGCGGAATTCAGGCGATTTGAAAATCACATAAATCTGGTAAGCCATACTGGCCTGGATCAACGCCATGAGGATGATATGGATGGAATCCGCAGCGGAAACGATGTTAAGTAAATGTCTGCTTGATTCCGAGATGATTCCGGTAAAGATAAAGCTGATCAGCGAAAGCGTGCTTGTTATATAGGCCATGTTGAGCGACATGTTGATGGCATAAAGTGTTAACGAGGCCGTGTTGAGGTAGAAGAACGGCGTTTTCTTGCGGTTGGAGTTGAAGATGAGCAACACAGCCACTAAAATAAAACTGCATCCAATCCCAATCCCGTAGATCATCGATTTGGTAAGCAACTCCACGGTGGTTTCGTCAATGATACCGAAAGGAAGCATTTCCGTGCCTAGTCCGGGAATGGTAATGTTCAAGAGGACATCGGATGAGGAGAACTGAGAGACTTGGACGGGCATTTGTGTGTGAAGATTTGGAAAGGAGGGCAAAACGGAGGATTTTATATGGCTGCAAAATTTGTGGCATCTTGTAATGAATTTATTTCCTAATTAGGCCGCGACAATGGGAATCTCGATACCACATGGACTTCGGGGCCAAACGAGAAGCAAAGACAAAGAGGAAGAGCAAGACAAAGAGATATTCAGATAAGACGATGTAGATAAACGGTATGTGTGATTTCTTGGCCTTTGAGATGGGCTATTTCTAGGATTTCTATTCTGTTTACTGGATTACATCTAGTATAAATTCCTCCTTTTACTAGCATGGTGTAAAAAGATACTATAAGTACAAATAACCTTTCTCTATGATCTTTCTCTATAATAGGACTTCTCTATAATAATCTTTCTGTATCAATAATCTTTCTGTATCAATAATTTTTATCATTAAAAGTAAATTGAGCCCGGATATTTTTCCTCTACCTAAAAAAAATATACCGGAAATATTGGGGGATACTAATGAACCAGTTAACATAACCCCTAGTTATCATAACCACCCCTATAACCACCCCTAGTTAACATAACCATACCTGCTACATGACAATCCCCGTTAATTAGCCAACTCCCCGATGGCCTTTTTTTTTTCTTTTATACGTATATTCGATGGCCATAAACCATGCTACCTGACAAATATCTAGTTTGCTTTGTAGAACTTGGACAAGGAAGATTCCAATGAATTGGCTGGAAAGATATAACGGGATTACCGTAGAACCGGCTGTTTTAAATGCCTGGAAATAGTTTTCAGATACTGGTTTATACCTAGTATACAAAAATGCTGCAAAATTCAAAAAATATGAACAATTCAAAAAATATGTAAAGCCCTCATTTCCGCTTGAAACCAAAAATGCTCTTTCTCCGTTCCAACTTTTCGCCAGACTTTGTAGTTCTGATTTACTCTCTTCTCTTTAACCACGATTTCTTTTCAGAGAGGTTGTCTAGTTTAAAGTTGAATTCACCACAAGGGCATACATATAGTGTGACGGTATATTTATTATGATAGATCAAAATGGATATTATAATTGATCTACAAAGTGGAAACCCTTCCATCCTATATAGTTAATATCATGTCTAGTTATTTAATGCTTGTTATATCTAGTACAGCTTATTCCTAGCGCAGTTATATGTTATTTCTATATTACTTGTATATTTCTATATTACTAAGCCTAGGTTTTTACTGAGTTCGGCATTTCGTATATGTTTAGGCTGTTTAATATGTTGTGAATATAGGGGTTTCCTAGTTTATATTTATTTATGGTTTATATGTTATGTGATAAATATGATCCTTTCTATATTTACGCCTTTTCTTTTCAAAACTTTTCTTATTGAATTTAGGGGTTTTGTGTGGGTTTTTTTTTGGTTTATATTTAGTTAAAAAAAAGGCCTTTGTTTTTTATAAAGGGCCTCAATACAATTATCTAAAATTGAGCATATAAGCCTTTTATATTCAAAAGGAACAGGAGTAACTGTAATCGAAATTTATGTAGATTAAGTTCTTTATGCTGGTTACGTGATACCGACCAGATCCAGCCTTCTACTTTGAAACAGTTCAGCGAGTTTACCCATTTGATGAGTAGTTTATATTCGTTTTTATTAGTTTATTTCTTGAAAACCCCCCAAACCCCCTTAAATGAAAACCCCCTAATTGAAACCCCCTAAATTGAAACCCCCAGTTAAACCTCATCAGCTTCGCTACGCTTAAGCATATACGCTTGAAGGTGCCGTTAAATGGCCAACAGGGTAAAAGAACTTGAACTAGGCAATTGCAACTCTCGATTTAACGGGGTGTGTGTATCAAATTCAATACAATTCACGAATTAGATTGGTTTTTAAGAAACCTGAAGAAACTAAAGTTGATACTTTTTTTGATTGAGAAAGTCTTACCAGAATATCAATAAATCAATAAAAAATTAAGAGAAAATAATTTAGAATACATTAATCTAATTAAAAGTAATAATAAGAAATTAGTAAATACTTGAACTACCGGATCTACTAATGGCTTACTATGGTAGAAAGATCACTTGGTGTTCCGAAAATGTACTTGCTTGGTTTCTAAAAGTATAAGGGCAAGTAGATATGAGCATAGATATGAGCGTAGCAAATATCTTGCAAGTATCTTATGTTAATATCTTATGTTAATATCTTATGATAATTTCTTCTTATGTTTTTGAAAAATCTGGATGCTATAAAGATCCAATTCAAACGTATCCGATAATAGAAGAAGGACAGAGTTGAGAAGGAGTTTATGGCATTTCTGATTTTCTTCATTTTTTGCAGCCAAGACTGTAAATATATCAGAGTCGAATAACACGTATATTCTCATTTAAGAGTCCTTGCTATGATTATTATTCTTGAATATCTGCACGAGGTGAAGAAATTGCAATTTCCATTTCTTTTCACAAAAACTATAAGCAGAATAGCAAAGTTACTAGAGAATCCTCTCTTGCAGCCAGTAGAGTTGCCCTTGCAGCCAAGTAGAGTGGCCCTTGCAGCCAATCTTTTGCATGTTCTTTGCAGCACACTTTCCTAATCCGGGTATGTATAGAAGAATGGAAGAGAATTCTCATAGTATGGGTACAAAGTATATAAATGGATATACTATAAAAGATACCAAGAGAAAACTTGCTTAAAATACACTTTGTGTCAAGATTTATACCCACGTTAATTCTGGATCGCCTTTCTAATGAGAATGATTTTTCAGATAAATCCATTCAATAACTTGGAATAAGCTTTCTTATTCAGCTTTTTGAGTCATTTACTGCTTAACAGATGGTCATACACCGAGTTTAATTAAAGCTCATTCTACCTTTGTCCCTTTATTTTATTGCCGAGGATTTTATACTGACACATGTTCCAATACATTTCAAATACATTATACTGGCTTCACGAACAAGATGAATAACGTATTAGAATGTATTAGAATGTACTAACGTTTGAGAATATTTCCACTACTCGATGCAACTTTAAACGATTTCTCGCTAAATCCACCTTCTTTCTCTATTCCGTGTTCTCAATGTGCTGGGCGTATTTCCAAGGGACTTGACTATTTCGGTACCGAGAATCTAATGTATTCTACTTGGTTTACTTGGTTTTCTCTGTATTCTCTGTATTCTCACTATTTTCGTTATCTCTGTATTCTCACTATTCTCGCTATTCTCACTATTTCTCACTTTCTCGGTATTTCTCGGTATTTCGCTATCTCAATTTTCTCGCTATTCTCGCTATCTCACTTTCCTCGGTATCCTCGCTATTTCTCGCTATTTCATTTTTCTCACTATTTCATTTATTTTCAGTGATTCTCAGCACAGCCTATATGAAGAAAGTTGATTTCAAGGACGATCTAACGCTCATTGGGGCGTCGGTCAAGGACGCGGTCACGTTCCAGCACAACCACCACTACGAGGAGCCGTTTTTCCAGGAAAACCTCGACATTGAGTCCCACAAAGTGGCCCTAAAACAAGCGCTCCGTGGCTTGAAGATTCTCAAGAAACGCATCAACAAGCTCTCCAATGGGTACTTCCCGGCCCTATTCAAGCATAACAAGCGTGTGGCGGAATTGTTTTTCCAGATTATCGGCTCTTCGCCAACTTATCCGGGAATTAACGAGTACTACCTGAAATATGACTCGTACCAGCGTGGCCATGAAACGCCCTTGGTCCACCCAAAAGACCGGGTTCTGACTTATCCTAGCATCTCGGAAGAACTAAAACGGTATCTTTCGCTTTTAGAAGACCTCAAGTTTCAAATTTGCCAGCGCTGGAAACTCCTCAATTCTTCCTCTCTGGCCCAAATAGCCGCCATGGTGCTCCAATTAAAAGGAATTCTCTCTCTCATTAAAAGACGCCGCGTTCTAGTAGTACAAATCACAGCCAACTTGGCCAGCATGCAGAAACTCAACAAACCCAACTTGACTCCTCTGGAACACGCCAAATTGGATTCGCTCAATTTCTCGCTTTTTGGCCTAAACAAGGACTTATCTGTGGTTACGCATAAAATCAAAACTGTCATGCCCCATGTGTTTTCGTTTTTGGAGGAGTTTATGGATTTGCTCCAGGCTTTGATTCTAGAGAAGTACGTGGCCAGTTTGGAGGAAATCCTGAACGGATTATCTTCTTTTGGGTTATTTTGGGGAATCCAAGGTGATCCTGAAAAGAATGAAATGCCTGTATTTAAAGAGGAAAATGAAAGTGAAAGTGTTACTGATAAATCGGATAAAAGTGTTACTGATAAATCTGAAAATGCCAAATCATTTGTCGATAAACTTCTTGAAAAAACGTCTGCCAGTGTTAACGGGCTTTTCCTGCCCTCTATTCTCGACACGAGCTTCTCCACTTTCTCTGAAATCGGAGTGTTTAGTGATTCTGCAGATCCCTTGAAAGAATATATCAAGTATCATGACCCTAGCATGTTCAGAACTAGAACGTATTTCCCTCAGGATATGGTTGATTTGATCAGAAGAAGGGAAATGGCGCTGGAAGCAGCGCGGCTTGCGGATTCCAAATCCGTAAAATCGTATGCATCTTCGAAAACTGCTCTGTCTGATGATAACGCCAAGTCGTCTGACTCGGACCTTACTTCGGTTTTATCGGAATCAAAGGAGTCAGAAAAAAAGTCGTCTCCTTCCATTGAAACAACAAGTGTAACTACTGTAGGTAGTGAGATAAAAACAGACTTGCAAAGTGAGTTTAGTAATGATACTACGGTAGAGGAAGAAAAGGAGAAGGAGGAAGAGAAGGAGGAAAAGGAAGAGAAGGAGGAAAAGGAAGAAAAGGAAGAAAAGAAGGAAGAGACTTCTAAGGAAGAAACCTCTAAGGAAGAAACCCCTAAGGAAGAAACCCCTAAGGAAGAAACCCCTAAGGAATCACCCAAGAAAGAATCAAACTCTGAATGTGAACCCATGTTACTAAAGAAGAAAGAAAACATTTTCAGAAGATCTACACCTCCGCCTCTTTCCAGACCGCTTCCTCCGATTCCGGGCCGCTCGCCTATAGTTTCCCCGTTATCGCCCACCATGCCTGTACGTCCTCTCGTTCTTCCTCCACCTCCAGCGCCGAGATTCAAGCCGATTCCGTTGATTTCCGCTCGCCAGGTGACCAACTCGCTTCCCCCTACGCCCATAGAAGACGTGGAAGAAGAGGACGAGAAGGAAGACGTGATTCTGGATATTCTGGACGATTCCGAGGACGAGATGCTGGAAGCTCCATTCACGCCGCCCGACGTGGTTTACCAGCAATTAAAGGTGTTGTATAACTGTAGAAAGAATACGATTAGAAAAGCACCGATTCCTCAGCATAATTCAAAGTATAACCTTCAATTGGACGTGCTTGACCAGAAATCCATGACGCAGAAACTCGAGAGACTTAACCGGTTTTTCGAAAGAGCGGTTACTCATTCCCTGGATACTCGGATAGTCCAGGTAAAGCGCGGGTTTGTAGGGCTGGAAGTGGGTGATTTGCCGGTGGAAGAGGGGAATTACCTAGAGGTGATTATGGATTTTCAAAAGGTTCCGGGGTTGTATGTGAATGGGGAGAATTGGTTGGTTTGTGCGTCTGAAGGAGGGAGAATTGGGTTTGTTCCGGGGGGGTTTATAAGGGAGTTGCCTGAATAACCGAACAAACCGAGTGATGAACAAACCGAAGGTGACGAACAAACCGAAGGTTTGTGAGGCACTCGGTTTGTGAGGTTATAACGAGAAAACGAAAAAACCGAAGGTTTTTGAGTTTATTTGGTGTAAAACGAGCAAACCGAAGGTTTGTGAGTTTATAAGGTGTTTATAAGGTGTTTATAAGGTGTTTGTGAGGTTATAAGGTGTTTATAAGGTGTTTGTGAGGTTATAAGGTGTTTATTAGGTGTTTTAAGGTTATTAGGTGTTTTTAAGGTGTTTATGAGGTTATAAAGTGTTTTATGAGGTACTTAAGATACTTAAGATACTTAAGACACTTAATATACTTTATAAGGTATTTAAATTACTTTAGACACTTAAGTTACTTTCCACACTCACATGCAAGAACTTTTCTTGTTTTTCTATTTATTATTGTTTCATTGTGATTTTATTTCCGTTCGATCACTTCACTGGTAGTACTATTTGGACTGTGATTTGTCAATACGGGTTGGGTTAGGAGGTTTATGTGTTGAGGAGTACTACCAGGGATTTCGCTGGAGACGTCTTCCTTGAATATGTGTATAGTTGTATCTGGTAGCAATAAATCTTTGTATACAATGGGTAGGTTATTAGGTGTTTTATTAAAAGAGCTTACAAATATATAAAAAGAGGACTCCTCTTTATAGGAAGTTCAAAAGACGTCAAAGTCTTCTATTTGTATAATTCTACTAGGCTTAAAAAAATGCGCAAACCCGGAATCGAACCGGGGGCCCAACGATGGCAACGTTGGATTTTACCTGTTATATATAATGGTCTCTCTCGGTATAGAGCACGTGCCTATAGGGCACGTGCCACGCAGTGAGAGTATATAAGGCCAAGTCCGAGTAGGACTTGAGACTTTAGGCGTTTATAGAGTTAGGAATAGATGTAAGAGGTTATGTACCTCTGAAGACCGTAGGGTTCTAAGGGAGCTGATAGGGGATTATACAACATTTGGTAGCGTTGTCTGACCTTGCAATCTTACGGTCAGAGTATTAAGAATATGATTTGAAAGGAGTTGTTCCGATGGTTAGATCGGCAACTGATGCATTATCGACATACCCAGCTGGTACCGTTCGCTGGCTGAGAGGGGAGGAAGATAGCAGTCGTATACGGATGCATTACAGCAGGAACGGTAACTCGACATGAGAAGTAAGGCTATTAGAAGTCTAGGTGAATGTCGAAAAGATTTTCGAGATTAGCTGCGCGCTGATTGGACAAGGCCATGATAGGAGTTCTGCGGTGGACTTCTATCAGAGAGCAGGCAGGCGAGCTATAAGAATTATGAAGAGGAAGTAGGTAAAGGAAGAACGATTCTCCGTACCACATTAGTTAGGACATAACACGACGAGTCCAAAGGATTGGGGAGAGAATGGGATAGATATTACAAGAGGATAATTAAGAAGGAAGCATATTTATATGAAGGCTTCATATCATCCAAGTAGTTCCCTGATCTCGGTTGAGACTGAGTTGATCCTTCATCTTGTCGATTATAATTAACTACATTATGTCGGAAGGTTAAGTTTCTGCGCAGGCTCGCTAGGGCCATCGGCCGCTTGCGAGCGCGAACAGTGGCATGAGCCAAAGACCCTAGTCAACGGTAACTCGTCAGTTAGAGAAACAGAAGGGAGTAACCATACTTGAAAAGACTCTGTTGTTGAGCACTGAGAGTTTCCCGTTAGGGGAAGGCGAGGAGGTACACAACGGTACAGTCCGTATCCATGATACTAAGGGTCGTTCCTAGATCGCTAGAGGTGCTCGCCGTAGGGCATGGATGCCAAGGGATCGGTGAGCATGGACGTTAAGGCATCTCATAGTGATGCGTTACTGGAGACGTTTGCGAATAGTATGGATGTCATGGTAACTCCCTGCGAGGGGTTATCGGAAACGCTTGTACAAGAAGAGGTATGGCCAGGGCCAAGGCTGGTGGAGTCGATGGCGATGGTACGCAAGTGTACAACGTTAGGTTGACGGTATCGGAGGAAATGGCACCCTACGACCGCGATAAGGAAGATCCGGTCCTGGGTGAGGGTAAGGTATATAGCGGGGAGGCTTCAGAACGAGGGACGAGTGCGGTTCCTTGGGTGCATCCGGAGAAACGATTCTAAGAGAGAACGTGAGGGACTGGGATGCCAGTGCGGTGGCTCAGGAATGGAGAGGACCTGAGGGAGGATCAGGGGGGATCTCAACGGGACGAAGGAAAGAGAGCCCTTCGTCGCGTTCACCAGCACGTGTGAAGCGGGGACCCGTGGACGATGCTCTGAGGAGCATTGAGGGCTGTTCGGCACCCCAGACTACTTCCGGTCTGGACGGACTTCTGTTAGGGAGTCCTGTGGTTGCGGACGGTCTGCAAGGTTGGTCAGATTTATCTGATGGAGATACTTTAATGTTCTCCTGTGAGCTCAAGGTGGGAGGTTCTCAGAGCTCTGCAGCTAAGCAAACGTTATCGACTTGGAGTCGGACTGCAGCTGGCGAAGATAGCCATGGAGAGGTTGCAGGTGGGTTTGCGGAGGGGCGTGCATTGGGTACGCTGGCCTTGGAATCCGTAACGGGTGGATCCGCAGAAGGGCTGCTGAGGGCATGCCGGGCCTGGGATTCGGAAAGGGGATTCGCGAAGGAGTGTGCTGCGGGCATACTGGACTACGGATCCCATACGATTGGAATGATGGAGTCAGTTGCAGCGGCAATGACTGGGACCTTGCCGGCGGGTAAGATGTATGTGGAAGTGCGTTGAACGGACACTGGGTTGGAGCCCATGTGGATTCAGGCGCGGAGTCGAATTGCATCGACGCTCCTTGGTTACGGACTTTGTGAAACAGAGGGTGGCAGAGACCAGGGAAGTGGGGGC